>CM067167.1:175708714-175786027 GCA_034093135.1 Erigeron breviscapus
AGCAGACTAGTGAAAGATATCTGGATACTATCTTAACTGAACTGAACAATGTTAAACCACAATTAAATGATTTACAAAGTGTCCAGTTGGCTCTCAAGGAGTCAGTTTTGAAAATTGAGGCTTTTGAACTTGAAAATCAAAAATTAAAATCTGATCTTGAAAAAGAACAAATGATTATCAAGTCGTGGGTAAAAGCATCTGGAAAGAATTATGATGCATTTTCTAGAACAATTGATGCCCAGAAAAAATGCATGGAAATCTGGAGATCTTGAAATGGCAGCTCTCATACCAGATCTTCATGCATTGCCTCCAGCTCTCAGGGTTGAAACTCCATATGATCAACCTGAGATTGTCAAAACTGAACCCATTGAGACCACCCCCATTGAGGTTAAACCTGGAGCCAATCAGGCTAGAGCTCCAGTTAAAAAGGCATCTGGTAACAAGCCTTTACCTCAGAAAGTCTAAGGAGCCCAAGACTCAAAAGACCAAAACTCCAGCTGAACCAAGGTCCAAGGTTCAGCAGCCTGATAAAACAATATTTTGTCAAAACTGGAAGTCAACTCCAACTTTTGTCTCGACAGGTTCAGAGTTGTACTGCCCGGATTAAAAATCTGGAAGGGTTCATCACCTCCAGTTGAAAAACAAAATATTAAACCCCCTCAAAACCAAAACAAAAGAATGTTCCATCTGGAACAAAATCTGATAAGAAAAAGGGGAACAAGTATCAAATACCAATCGTTTTTACTCCTGCACCTGGAGCTGGTGAAAAAGATCCAGATGCAGTCTTCAGTTTAACACCATAACAATCAACTGAGACTTCTGTAGTGAAGTCCAGTGAACCCATCAAGAAAAGATGGGTTCACAAAAATAACTAATGATTTTTGTGGGTGTGCAGGGCGATCGAAAGAAGAATATCTGGTATCTGGACAGCGCAGCTGGCCGGACTATGACCGGATGTAAGCCCCTGCTTGAAGAGTTCACTGTCCAAGATGGACGGGCAGTGACGTTTGGTAATGATCAGAATGGAAAGACTGAAGGATATGGTGTAATCAATAATGGACAAGCCCAATTCACTAGAGTTGCATTTGTGAATGGTTTAAAATATAACCTGATCAGTGTCAGTCAACTTTGTGATGATGGATACAAGGTATTGTTCGATATTGCTCAAGGCACCATATTTAACAAGGATTGGAAAGTGGTGATGATTGCACCAAGGAAGGGAAATGTGTACATCATGGATATGGAACTAGCTCCAAAAGAGCAATGCTTCTATACCAAGGCTGATGAGGACACCAACTGGCTGTGGCATAAAAGATTATCCCATCTTAATTTCAAAAATATTAACAAGTTGTCTCGCAAACAACTGGTAGATGAGATACCTCAGATTTCTTTCAATAAAGAAAAGCCATGTCCAGGGTGTGAGATGAGCAAGCAGAAAAGGGCCAGTTTCAAAACAAGCAAAACTTTAGCATCACTGAACCTCTTCACATGCTTCATATGGATCTCTTTGGTCCAGTGAATGTTCAAACTAGAGCTGGAAAGAAGTACACTTTAGTTGTGGTCGATGAATTCACCAGATATTGTTGGGTGGTATTCCTTAGATCCAAAAGTGATGCACCTGCTGAAATCATCTCTCTTATCAAAAGAATTGAACTCAAGTACACTCGAAAAGTTTGTCAGTTGCGAAGTGATAATGGTACTGAATTCCAAAATAAGGTACTTGAAACATTTTGCAATGACACTGGCATCTCTCAAAACTTCTCATCAGCATACTCTCCAGAGCAGAATGGAGTTGTGGAAAGAAAGAATCGCACACTGATAGAAGCGGCCAGAAGCATGCTATCTGAATCAGGTCTTCCCCCCAGTTTCTGGGCTGAAGCAGTTGCAACTGCTTGTCACACCCAAAACCGGTCAGTCTACATCAAGAGACATAAGAAGACTGCCTATGAAGTACTCAGGAATCGAAAACCAAATATTGGATATTTTCATGTATTTGGTTGTCCAGTTTATATTTTAAATGATTCCAGTCAGCTTGAAAAGTTTGATGCAAAAGCTGATGAAGGTGTATTTTTAGGCTATTCAGATATTCGAAAGGCCTTTAGAGTTTATAATTATAGACTCCAAAAGGTTCACGAGACAATTCATGCACATTTGACGAATCAAATGCTGCAATTAACAAGAGACCAAGCCTTGATATTTCTCTAGTCGTTCCAATAAATTTTGGTGAAACTGACCAAGTTCATCAGTCAGTTGTTTCACTAGAAGATGCTTCCAGTAACACTCAACTGGAACCAGTTAAGAAGAAGAGCACCACCAGTGACACTTCATTTTATCCCTCCATCAGTTTCAACTTACCACAGAAACTGGTGATTGGATCTGATGTACGTGCCACTCCAATATCAGCTCCAGTTCAAACTCCAACTTCTCCAGTTATTCAAAAAATGCCTTTTAATGAAGAATTTCATGATGCAAATCGTGACCTCATTGACTCTGATGAGGATATAGAAGTAGTTTGGACTGATCCTCCTCCAGAAGCTACTGCAACTGAAGAAGATCGCCAGGTGACTTGCACTGATATTGTATACACCAGCCTAGTCAATACACTAAATGGACTCGAGCACATCCAATTGAACAGATTGTTGGAGATCAAAGTAGTGGGGTTCAGACTAGAAGAGCCACCAGTGAGCAATGCTTAAACGTCACCTTCTTATCACTGATTAAACCGAAGAAGATTGACGAGGCTATAACAGACCGAAGTTGGGTGGAAGCTATGCAAGAAGAGCTCATCCAGTTTGAAAGGAATAATGTGTGGGAACTTGTTCCTTGTCCACCAGGGTTAAGAAAGAACCCATTGGTACAAGATGGGTCTACCGAAACAAGATGGATGAAGATGGCAATGTTGTAAGAAACAAAGCCAGATTAGTTGCCCAGGGTTATTGTCAAGCAGAGGGCTTTGACTTTGATGAAACTTTTGCTCCAGTTGCAAGACTTGAAGCCATCAGAATATTCTTGGCTTATGCAGCCCATTTGCAGTTCAAAGTCTTCCAGATGGATGTCAATAGTGCGTTCCTTAATGGAACATTGGAAGAAGAAGTGTATGTTAAACAGACTCCGGGCTTCATCGATGAGAAGCATCATCACTGGGTATATAGAATGAACAAAGCTTTGTATGGTCTTAGACAAGCCCCAAGAGCCTGGTATGATACTTTAACTAAACATTTTCTCAAAAATGGCTTTCAAAGAGGTGCAATAGATAATACCTTATTTATCTTGAAGAAAAAGGTAATATCTTATTGGTACAAATTTATGTTGATGACATTATATTTGGTTCAACTGATGATGCAATGTGTAAAAGGTTTCTAAAATCATGTCATCTGAGTATGAAATGAGTTTAATGGGAGAATTAACGTTTTTCTTGGGTCTTCAGATTAAGCAAACTGAAAATGAAATTTTTATAAACCAAGAAAAATATGTCAGAGATTTGTTAAGAAAATACAAATATGATTCAATCCCATCGAAAAATACACCTATTGCAGCACCTTTAAATTTGGACTCTGACCCAACTGGCAAACCAGTGAACACCACTGAATATCGTGGTATGGTTGGTTCACTGATGTATTTACTGCCAGTCGACCAGATATAATGTTTGCAACATGTCTATGTGCCAGATTTCAGGCTAACCCAAAAGAATCACATTTGCATGCTGTTAAGCGCATCTTCAGATACCTGAAAGGGTGTCCTACCCTTGGTCTTTGGTACTCCAAAGGCTCAGGGTTAGATCTAATGGGTTATTCAGATTCAGATCATGCAGGTTGTAAGATAGATAGAAAATCAACAACTGGTGGTTGTCATTTCCTCGGAGGAAAACTGGTAAGTTGGACCAGCAAGAAGCAGACGTCAGTCTCTATGTCCACTGCTGAGGCAGAGTACATTTCTGCGGCCAGTTGCTGTACCCAGATTCTCTGGATCAAGAACCAGTTACTAGATTATGGTCAGAAGTATACCAAGACCCCAATCTTTTGTGACAACACCAGTGCTATTATTTTTTTATATTTTTTTTTTTTTTTTAAAGTTACTAGATTATGGTCAAAAGTATACAAGGACCCCAATCTTCTGTGACAACACCAGTGCAATTGCTATATCTCACAACCCAGTGATGCACTACAAGACAAAGCATATTGACATCAGGTATCATTTCATTCGTGATCATGTTATGAAAGGAGACATTGAAATACATTTCATCCCCACTGACAAACAGCTCGCTGATGTTTTTACGAAACCTCTTGATGAGAAAACTTTTAAACATCTCATCAGCGAACTGGAATGTTAAATCCTTAAAACTGGAGATTTTTGTTATGAACGCGTCAGTGACACTGATGAAGTTCTCCAGTTGAGGAGGTCCAGATAATCTTTGCTCGCCAGGCTATCGAACGCCTTTGTGATACTATCCTGGCACTAATCGATTTCTGGATCATCATTCTAGGGGGAAAGACTCAAAATATTTTTCTAACCAAAATTCTTAAGTTTGAAAAATTGCAACTGGAGAACTCTCCAGTTGGAAACTGGCACTGGACTAATCCTCCAGTGTACATGTTCAGTCTTGTCTTAAAACTGGTGGTCAACCAGATTTTCATAACGTTGGAAAATACTTGGTCAATACTTGTGACACGTGATGGTACTCGAGTGTTTTAACCTACTCACTATCGTCATATGACGTGTTAAGGTCATTTTTGTAAAAGGTAACACTTTTTGTATTTGGATTGTAAAAGATAGTGGGCACTTAAGAAGTTAAGCCGTCGTAGCATTTAATGCTGACACGGAGAATTAAATTTTTGGTTCAAAATTCAAACTTTCATTTATCAAAATATCTTGTAAATTTGATTTTTGACATTAAAATATTCTTGGTATTTGTCTTTGGAATTCATTTTCATTATAAATACCCCTTATTTACTCCGATCACATTTACTTTCTTTTACATTCCTTCATTTACTCCCAATCATCATCAAAATAGCTTCATTCCTCTCTCTGCTTCATAAATCAAAAACCCTAATTCCCAAATTTTCAGTTTCATATTCAAATCTTTCTAAAATGGCACCTAAATCAAGAAATAGGGATGTAAATCTGCTTACAGTCCCTTATAATCCATCAAATAATGTCAAACGAGCCAGTGGTGCCCCTTCAAATTCCACTTCAATAAAATTGAATCCGAATAATCCCATGGCTAGTTTGAGAGGGACTCAAGCCGCCGATACACTAATCGGGAGAATCCAAACATTTCTTCGTGATTCTCCCCTCGGCGAGTCTTTTTCCCTCAACCTACGCAAGATGTACCATGATTACTTGTGTGAGTTTTGGTACACAGCAGAACTTTCCGAAGACTGTTCATCTATCTCCTTCACCCTTAAAGATGGATCAGTCGAGTGTACCATAACTGCAGAAACGTTGAGGGATGCTCTGCACCTCAACTACTGGAGACAGGGTGAGTCTCCAGTTGTGATATCCCAAAACATAAATTTTTGCCAGGTGCTCCTTGATATGGGAAACAAGGAGTGTTTAGAAAATGGGGTATTAAAAACCAAAGGTGTTATGACTATGAAGGGCCTTACACCATCCTGGAGGTACTTCTTCATTCACCTTGTGGAAAGCATGGGTGGGAGTTCTGGTGGACTGGACCAGATTAACTCCACACAAGCAGAGATGGCTTACTGCTTGTGGAATGGACTCAGAATGGACTTTGCTGACATATTATTCAGAAGCCTGGTCATAAAACTTGAAGGGCTCCAGAGGATTATGCATCCCCTTCTCCAGGTATTTGTCACTCTGTTTTCTACAACTTCTGGGCAGTGAGGAATATCATAATACTCAATCACTGTACACTATCCCAGAGTTGCTGAGGAATCTTGACTCCCTAACATCTATCGATGGGGAGGTTGAGATCCCTCAGAGAATGTTGCTGGCATTCTCTAAAACCGATGCACCAGTCCAAGGTGAGTCAGAAAGACAACTGGGCGGGCCTCAAAACAATGAGGGACCCACCAGTTCGTCTGTTGGAATCGTGACCATTGCCGAACCTGGGCAACAGTCTAACCCTCCAGCACCAGCGTGTCAGTCCCTTTAACCATCTACCCTGGAGACCTCCCAACAGGTCCTCCAGGTGTTCCAAAGGCAACAAGAACACGTCGTCCTAGGATACGGTCAGCACTTGCCACTGACAGTAGAAACCAAGCCAGCCCTCCAGTTTCCTCCCAACAGGAAACTGGAGATAGTCAAATGGGACAACCGCAAGCAGCCACCCTCGAAATTTCTGTAGGAGAGGGTGGTGAAGATGATACTGGGCTACCCCAACCCAGATTAGAGTTATAGTATGCACAAAGTGTCCACGACCAAACTTCTGACACTTCTCTTGCACGAATTGACGACGTCTCTGGCCAGTCACAGCTGGAGACTGAGGTTCCAAACTCTGCGGCTGATGATGTTATGATTGTGTATAGAGCAATTGTAACTGAGGCAACCCCAGTGACCTCTATCCCTGGTGAAGTTACCCTGGTAACTGAACCTTCAACAGATGCAACCTTCCAGGAAACTGGAGAAGGTCATCTGGAGACTGACCAATCTGGTCAGCCCTCAGTTACATTCATGGATCTGGACATGAATGTTAATGACGAGGAAATCCTTATTGAATCTTCGGATTCTAAAGGTACTGCTTCAGACATTGAGATTTTTGATTCTTCTGTACAAGATCAAAACCCTTCATCTCATGTCTCGCCTCCAGAAGCTTCAATTTCAATTTTACCATCTCAAATAAATGAGCCCACTGAAACTCCATTTCTCACATATAACTATATGTCTGTAAACAGACGTATGGCACCATCACCATCTGGGCAGTTCTCACTCCTTCGAGAAATGCCACCACCACCGCCACCGTTGGACACACCTGAGCATTCTCAGCATGTCCAACAACTTGAAATTCCTGTCCTTCCTTCTTCCACCACTTCTGTTACTATTCCCTTAACTGCTGCGATGTCAACTGGGGAGGCTTCTCTCAATTTGCCTCCTCCAGTTACTCCAGTGGTAGCTGCTGCTGGTCCAGTGACACGTCCTCCTCCGTCATTGGACACTCAATTTGCCTCCTTCCAAGCCGACATCCAAAACCTTATTCAAAGGGTGGAGGATGTTCAGAAGGCAATTGATAAAAACACCAAGTCCCTCTCCAGATACAACAAGGACACCACTACAAATTCTAAGGTTGTTGATCTGGGTATAAATAAGTTTGCAGAAAATGAGTATTTGGTGTTCAAGAAGCTCAATGAGTTGGTCGAAGGCTGTAACAATCTGGCCACTTCTCTAAAGAAGCCTTTGACCTTACTCAGACCAAAGTCACTACTTCAATCTCCAACTTGCTGGGTAATACTGTTAGACAATCAGAAGTTGATTTGAAAGAGATTGAAAAGCAGGTTAAGGACTTAGTTGAAAAACCTGGCTTGAATGTGACTGAGCTTGGGCAGCAGTTGATGATTTCAGTTGGTCAGAAGATTGATGATACGCTGGGTGCAAGAGAAACTCAATTGATTGAAAAGGTGATAGCTGAGATCACCAAGCTGGCCACTCCTCAGGTTGATCTGGCCCCACTCACTACTGAGATCAACCAGTTGAGGGGCAGCATAGACACTTTAAACACCCAGGTATCAAATCACACCCAGTCTATTGACAAGCTGACAACTGAAGTAGAGAATTTAAAGAAAAAGGATGAAGAAGTGAAAGAAAAGGTGGTCTCTGGTCTTGATGAAGATTCTAAGATTTTGGGAGAACTGAAGACTGGTCAGCAACAAGTTGCAGCAAATGTTCTGACCCAGTCTAACGAGACCAAC
Organism: Erigeron breviscapus; assembly: GCA_034093135.1. Classification (NCBI taxonomy): domain Eukaryota; kingdom Viridiplantae; phylum Streptophyta; class Magnoliopsida; order Asterales; family Asteraceae; genus Erigeron; species Erigeron breviscapus. The sequence goes on from CM067167.1 coordinate 175,716,583, forward strand.
CACCTGTGGAGATCCTTCCGAATGATGTGCACAATTTTTAAAGAGTGCAAGGACATGCAATCATGGCAGCCTCTTGACCGGTTGCCATATAACCATCATGACTGGGAAGTCATAAGGGCAGGTCTAGATGCTGCCAAGGGGGAAAGACGTGCAGTCCTTGCACCAATTGCAACTAAAAGTGCTCCATCTGGAAGTCAAACTATTGCTGCTGCCAATACTGATGCTGGCCAACAAATTCAAGGTGTGCTTACTCAACAATCAACTGGTAGAGAAATTGTAATAGCTGCCAGTACTGAAGCTGGTGAGCAAAGGATTGAAGAGTATGAAGATGTGATTGATAGGGGGAATGTTGATAAGGGCAAAAGGAAAGCAACTGATGAATCTGCCCAGCCGGCCACTGATGTACCAATGTTAGAAACTGGCAATGTTGATAGGCTTCCTCCAGTTTCAGAAAGTGATCGCAAAAGATTGGCTAGACTTGGAAATGAAATCAAAGAAAGAAAGAAGTTGAAACAAGAAAACCAAGCTGAAGCCAGAGAACATCTTGCAAAGATAAAATTGCTTGATGTAAGTGATGCTCTTCTTTTGGGAATCACAAAGGAGGAATATGCCAAAGTCAAAAATGATGCAAGGATAGTGGGCATGTTAAAAGAAATGCTTGATATTGAACTTGACAGACACTATCCTGATGATGAAGCTGAACATGATGCTAGAAATCTGAACATATCAGTGGAGAAGGCTAAAGAGAATCGGCCAGTGGGATTCTTAAAAGAATTGAAAATGTCAAGAAGGTTGTGAAAAGGTTTTGAATCCACCAAGAAGGAACCCTCAACCAAGAAAACCACTGCCCAGAGATGCTGATCTAAGAACCTTCATTGAACCAACTGGCGAAGTCTCAAATGATGACATCAAAGTTGCTGTGCAGGCTGCTGGAGCTGGGACTATTAAAATTTCAAATGAATCTGAAGCCAGAAACTATTATTCACAGATCATGGCAACCAGAAAGCACAGTGGGGCAATAAATGGTGTCTTTGTAACAATCAAGCTAGGCACCAAGTTCTTTCATGTTGAAGTCAGTTATACTAGAGGGCCACTAGTTAAAACTGATAATCCTGGTGTAATGCAATATGGGTTCTCTGAATGGGTTGAGATGGTGAACTTTTTGGAAGCCAAGGCACAAAAGAATAGGTTTGAGAAGGCATGGGTCAACTTCTTAAAGGGCAAGATTCAACATAAAGAGAATCTGGAGCTGAGGTTGAATATGGATTCTGAAGACTCTCGTTCTATCTCTTCAGTGTCAAAGAAAAGGAGAACTGGCGAAGGGCCATCTGTTTAAGTTCTCCTTCCAGTTTATCTACTTGTATTTTTATTTACATTTTGTAACTTGTGTAAATTTCATTTCCTTGTATAAATGAAGTTACCAGTTTGTAACCACAAGGTAGATAACAGATTAAATCTAACAAACTTAAAAGAAAAACCCAAGGCATTTATTGATCTATAAAAATGCCTTGGAAAATTTAGATAGATTTAAATCGAACAAGTCTTTCCAGTTCATACTTGTATAGATACAAGAACTGAAAAAGACTTGGCAATATTTCATGACAAATAGGGGGAATTTGTTAGGACCAGTTTTGCTGAAACTGGCCAGTCTCCAGTTGCATCTGGAGACTAAGAAGATTTGTCCAGAAATATATTGAAGTCCAGTTGCAACGTACAGTTAACGCAACTGAAGACTTCCTCCAGTTTATCTACTTGTATTTTTATTTACATTTTGTAACTTGTGTAAATTTCATTTCCTTGTATAAATGAAGTTACCAGTTTGTAACCACAAGGTAGATAACAGATTAAATCTAACAAACTTAAAAGAAAAACCCAAGGCATTTATTGATCTATAAAAATGCCTTGGAAAATTTAGATAGATTTAATCGAACAAGTCTTTCCAGTTCATACTTGTATAGATACAAGAACTGAAAAAGACTTGGCAATATTTCATGACAAATAGGGGGAATTTGTTAGGACCAGTTTTGCTGAAACTGGCCAGTCTCCAGTTGCATCTGGAGACTAAGAAGATTTGTCCAGAAATATATTGAAGTCCAGTTGCAACGTACAGTTAACGCAACTGAAGACTTCCTCCAGTTGAGATCTGACCAGATGAAGAATCATTCCAGTTGAAGTCGAAGACAACAAGTGGAAGATAAAGAATGACAATGACAGCGAAGCCCAGTTGACATTCTACTCAGATACAAACTGGAGAACATCAGTGTAAAGTACTTACAAAGCTTTACACTGATTACGAAGAAAAGACCTTTATGCTTTATGTGCTATTACACGGATAAAAGGATTTATCTATGTATAAAGTACAAAAGGTACATAAAGCAGGTTGAGTAAAGTTACTTTATTCTGTAACTTTACACAGCATTTTAAGGAATTAAATGTTATTCCTTAAATGCTCTCAACCATATTTGTACGGCCAAAGTTGACATCCCAATGTCAACTTTGCCTATAAATAGAGGTCTTTGCACAACAAGAAAACAACTTTGCAAACCTGCAATATTCTTGGTGAACTTGTGCAATATTCTCTCAATCGCAAAAAGGAACATTTCACAACTTTAAGTGTTTCGATTGTTTAGAGAATTTCCAAGTATAAATCAATTGTATTTCATAGGTTGTTAGGATATTTACATTATTTGTATTATCTTGGTTCCGCAACAACCTTGTAATTTATTTAAAGTTAATAAATAAATTACACTTGAAAAGTACATATTGTCTCACCAATTTACTTTACAAGTACTTTCTATTATTGCATTGTCATTTACTTATTGTCACCCTAATAAGTAATCTATCCAAGAACTTGGTATACACTCACTGTAACTGGTCGTCTCCAGTTCAGTGTTTATATTGCAAAGTAACCCCACCATCGACATAGAGGTGTATTCAGTTAGTACCATCTAGTGAGTTGGGAATTACAGTTAAAATTAGTAAGTAAGACCAGATCTGGTCTTAAAGAAATGCATTTTTTTCGGTTTTTAAGTGGCTATAAATTATTGTGTATATTTTTTCGGTATAATATAAAAATAGGTAATGATATCATGTGATTAGGTCTTTCAAAAGACATAAGACTTGCTTAAAACTGGTGTGTTTTATTGGGTCAAATCTGAGTTCCAAAGCAATCCGTTGGAGCTTTTTGTTATAGTTCCAAGTAAGTTTAAAAGGTCGGAATCTATTGTATACGTATGTAATCATAAACATTCTTATGTCTATGTTGATAAAGAGTGCAAATAATAAAATTGTCATTTACTTATTGTCACCCTAATAAGTAATCTATCCAAGAACTTGGTATACACTCACTGTAACTGGTCGTCTCCAGTTCAGTGTTTATATTGCAAAGTAACCCCACCATCGACATAGAGGTGTATTCAGTTAGTACCATCTAGTGAGTTGGGAATTACAGTTAAAATTAGTAAGTAAGACCAGATCTGGTCTTAAAGAAATGCATTTTTTGCGGTTTTTAAGTGGCTATAAATTATTGTGTAAGACCAGATCTGGTCTTAAAGAAATGCATTTTTTGCGGTTTTTAAGTGGCTATAAATTATTGTGTATATTTTTTCGGTATAATATAAAAATAGGTAATGATATCATGTGATTAGGTCTTTCAAAAGACATAAGACTTGCTTAAAACTGGTGTGTTTTATTGGGTCAAATCTGAGTTCCAAAGCAATCCGTTGGAGCTTTTTGTTATAGTTCCAAGTAAGTTTAAAAGGTCGGAATCTATTGTATACGTATGTAATCATAAACATTCTTATGTCTATGTTGATAAAGAGTGCAAATAATAAAATTGTCATTTTACGATCGGGTCTTACCGTGTAAAGGCAATAAACCCCCAAAAATAAGAACAAGTTAGAATTAGTGTGTAAGACCAAATCTGGTCTTAAAGAAATGCATTTTTTTGCGGTTTTTAAGTGGCTATAAATTATTGTGTATATTTTTTCGGTATAATATAAAAATAGGTAATGATATCATGTGATTAGGTCTTTCAAAAGACATAAGACTTGCTTAAAACTGGTGTGTTTTATTGGGTCAAATCTGAGTCCCAAAACAGCCCGTTGGAGCTTTTTGTTAGAGTTCCAAATGAGTTTAAAAGGTCGGAATCTATTGTATACGTATGTAATCATAAACATACTTATGTCTATGTTGATAAAGAGTGCAAATAACAAAATTGTCATTTTCCGATCGGGTCTTACCGTGTAAAGGCAATAAACCCCCAAAAATAAGAAAAAGTTACAATTAGTAAGTAAGACCAGATCTGGTCTTAAAGAAATGCATTTTTTTGCGGTTTTTAAGTGGCTATAACTTCTTGTGTATATTGTTTCGGTATAATCTAAAAGTAGGTAATGATAGCATGTGATTAGGCCTTTCAAAAGACATAAGACTTACTTAAGACGGGTGTGTTTTAGTGGGTCAAATTTGAGTCTTAAAACAGCCCGTTGGAGCTTTTTGTTAGAGTTCCAAATAAGTTTAAAAGGTCGGAATCTATTGTATACGTATGTAATCATAAACATTCTTATGTCTATGTTGATAAAGAGTGCAAATAATAAAATTGTCATTTTACGATCGGGTCTTACCGTGTAAAGGCAATAAACCCCCAAAAATAAGAACAAGTTAGAATTAGTGTGTAAGACCAGATCTGGTCTTAAAGAAATGCATTTTTTTGCGGTTTTTAAGTGGCTATAACTTCTTGTGTATATTGTTTCGGTATAATCTAAAAGTAGGTAATGATAGCATGTGATTAGGCCTTTCAAAAGACATAAGACTTACTTAAGACGGGTGTGTTTTAGTGGGTCAAATTTGAGTCTTAAAACAGCCCGTTGGAGCTTTTTGTTAGAGTTCCAAATGAGTTTAAAAGGTCGGAATCTATTGTATACGTATGTAATCATAAACATACTTATGTTTATGTTGATAAAGAGTGCAAATAACAAAATTGTCATTTTCCGATCGGGTCTTACCGTGTAAAGGCAACAAACCCCACAAATAAGAAAAAGTTAGAATTAGTAAGTAAGACCAGATCTGGTCTTAATGAAATGCATTTTTTGCGGTTTTTAAGTGGCTATAACTTCTTGTGTATATTGTTTCGGTATAATCTAAAAGTAGGTAATGATAGCATGTGATTAGGCCTTTCAAAAGACATAAGACTTACTTAAGACGGGTGTGTTTTAGTGGGTCAAATTTGAGTCTTAAAACAGCCCGTTGGAGCTTTTTGTTAGAGTTCCAAATGAGTTTAAAAGGTCGGAATCTATTGTATACGTATGTAATCATAAACATACTTATGTTTATGTTGATAAAGAGTGCAAATAACAAAATTGTCATTTTCCGATCGGGTCTTACCGTGTAAAGGCAACAAACCCCAAAAATAAGAAAAAGTTAGAATTAGTAAGTAAGACCAGATCTGGTCTTAAAGAAATGCATTTTTTGCGATTTTTAAGTGGCTATAACTTCTTGTGTATATTGTTTCGGTATAATCTAAAAGTAGGTAATGATAGCATGTGATTAGGCCTTTCAAAAGACATAAGACTTACTTAAGACGGGTGTGTTTTTAAGTGGCTATAACTTTTTGTGTATATTGTTTCGGTAAAATCTAAAAATAGGTAATGATAACATGTGATTAGGTCTTTTAAAAGACCTAAGACTTACTTAAAACGGGTGTGTTTTAGTGGGTCAAATCTGAGTCCCAAAGCAGCCCGTTGGAGGGTATATTCTTTAATTGAAAGAAATATTTTGTTAATGCTGGTGAATGTTAATAATCCGAGTTTTATTTATTTATTTTAATACAAAATTGCTAATGATTTTTATTGATTTGTTCAATCTTGTTGAGACCCAATATACGGTCATAGCCCATTAGGCAAATAACCATTCTGGCCCAATTCAACATATTTTCTTTTATAGTCTTGGTGAGAAGAAGTGAGAAACTGAGAACTAGTTGATAATTCACATTTTGAATGGTCTTGAACCGCCATAACAGCATGGTTGTAAAATTTGCTCCCGATGGGGCATTATTTTTATGTGAAATTTTCATTTAAAAACTAAAATTTTCTGTGAAAACTAGAAAAATGACCAAAACACACTGTGATTTCCATTTAACACAATGTGTTTTAATTGTGTTTTTAGAAAACAAGAAAACACAATGTGTTTTTATTGTGTAATCTAAAAACACATTGTGTTAAGTTTTAAATCACAGTGTGTTTTGATAGCGCGTGAAAATCAGAAAATTGTTCAAACACACTGTGATATGAACTTAACACAATGTGTTTTCTAAAAACACATTAAAAACACATTGTGTTAAATTCAGATCACAGTGTGTTCTGGCCTGTTTTTTAGTTTTCATGAAAATTTTAGTTTTCAAATGATCACAACCCATAATATGGTCATTCAACTTAATACCTTAGCCTATATGAAGTGGTGTCATTCAGTATCGATTTAGGCATTCTTACGACCTTTTTGCTTTCCTTTGATGGTCGAGGATTTACCACTTTGAAGTTACAACTATCAAACATGATTCCGTTATAAAGCAGTTGCCGTTCTTGTAAAAGTTTTATTTCATTTGGACATACGTAAAATGCACACATCCACAACAATCCGATATGACGCACAAAATAGCATTTAAGCCGAAGATACGTCTCTATGCTCACGTATTTGAACCCGTGGCTCATAATAGCTCAAAAATAGCATATGATGGTGTTAAGCCAACACATAGAGGTACATTACGCGGTCTTAATTGACCATCAACTTCTATATTTATACCAAAGTTTATAAATTCATCCCACTCTCATTAAGATCACCTGGGTCTTATTAAGTAGAAATCAACTATGTTATTAAAAATATATATATATGTCGAAGATCGATATTACAATGAATATTGGATATAGTATACTAGTAAACTAGTAGGGGACCTAAGCTATCCAAAGTTATGTAGCAACAACAAAAACTAGGATAACATTGTCTTTTCATACAAAAATTTGGATTTTATATTAGGTTATTACAGTTATAATAAATACAAGACATTCAATATTCCACCAATCAGAAACTTGAATATGATTGATACATTGCAAAACAAAACTATCTTTAATTTCACCGAGATAAGTTATACTAAAGAAAATATATAAATAAAGGAGTATATGATTCAACCTTCAGGGTGATAGCAATTTGACTTTCCAACTTTAATTTTTTCCACATGGTTTGGTTTCTTAAATTTTGCTGGACTTGTTAAAAACAATACTATAATACAATCAAGATGACACATTTTTTTTGAAGAGTCGAGCACCTGACACTAAAAGAAGGGATTGTGTATACACAACAACATTTAGTGATACACGATAATTGTTATTTTACACAATTGTACACTCTATTTGGTACCAAATGTTGTTGTGTACGTATCACCTCCCATAAAGAAGTGGACATCCATAGCGTATAAATACAAATCCAATGTCAAAAAAACATCATATGAATTACACATAAGGTCAGTGCTACATTCCTCAGAGTCAAGTAAGTCACACAGTAGAGTATGGCTATAAATACAAATTCGAAAAAAGAAGTAAAACAAAGTGAGTGAGTGTTTGGGTGGTGCATCCTTCAAGCTACATAACCACCACTCATTTCAAAAGGATCCAGATCAAGTATTCCACAATTAACAACCACCAATACAATGTGGACTTAATCACTTGAAAAAAAGAAAAAATCTCACCAAAAAAAATGTGCAATAACCTTGTCTACCAACAACCACTACTCCTCCCTTACACCACCACAATCCATGGCCACTGGCTAAATTGTTGTTATTATTAGTATTATTCTATTCAAATATTCGCTCTAACGTTTATATCTGAAAACACAAACTATGACTACTTCTTACTGTTTTTCCTCTACTAGAAATCCAATCACACATTCAAGTTTCTTGTTTCTTAATTCAAACCTTTATCTACCAAAACACAGAAATCATGCTGCTTTCACTCAAGAGCCGAAAAAAGACTTGGTTTTAAGCATACCCAAATCGTCCTTTTCGCTTTCCAACCCAACAAACTATCAAAAATCCACACCCCTTTATGCATCTTTATCAGAGTCATCTTCCAGTGAAAATCATGAAAATGTTAAAGAAGAAGGTGAACTGCCTGGAATGGCTCAGGCTTTTTACATATCTTCAAACACAGCTTCTGCTATATCTATTTGTATAGCAGTGGCAGCTTTGTGTTTACCTTTTGTCATGAAATCTTTAGCTCAAGGAATGGGGTTAAAGATTAAGTTGTTATCATATGCAACACTTTTATTCGGGTTTTATATGGCTTGGAACATTGGTGCCAATGATGTGGCGAATGCCATGGGTACATCGGTTGGGTCTGGGGCTTTGTCACTAAGGCAGGCCGTGCTAACGGCTGCGGTGTTGGAGTTTTCCGGGGCGTTGTTGATGGGAAGGCATGTGACTAGCACAATGCAGAAAGGGATTCTTGTTGCTAATGTTTTTCAAGGAAAAGATTCTCTGCTTTTTGTGGGTTTGCTATCGTGTTTAGCAGCAGCTGGTACTTGGTTACAGGTAAAGATTGCAGCCTTTTGCTGCTACTACTGTCTTTTAAGGTCAAACATATTTATGTCATTAAATAAAGAGACCGAGTCCACTTAACTACTTGGCTAAAGTCAAACAACATATCGAATTTGATCATCACCTGATAATACCCTGAAAATAATCCTTTCTTATGTTTTGTAGTGTGAACAAATAGATAACAAAAGGCAAATGTATGACAAATAGTTCATGCATACCCAGCAAAATTTGAGTTAAGATTGTGCTTACCATGGTCAGAACTCTAAGATCCACTAATATGTAGGATAGAAGTAAAGAACGTTTTCTTCAGAAAAAACGGAATCCCTAAAACTTAACTAGGGAACTGCATTTGGCCTTTTATACAGGAAATAAGTTTTTGGGTGTTGGTCAGGTTGCATCATTCTATGGGTGGCCTGTCTCGACTACACATTGCATTGTAGGATCCATGGTTGGATTTGGGCTCGTGTATGGAGGACCTGGTGCAGTTTTCTGGAGCTCACTAGCGAGGGTCACATCATCTTGGGTTATATCTCCACTTATGGGTGCAGCAGTTTCCTTCCTAGTGTACAAATGCATCCGCAGGGTATGTACAACCTGCTAAAGCTAGGGATAAGTTGGCAATCTTACATTTACCTTGCCTTGAGGTTTTCTTGCAACTTTTTACTTGGTTGTCCAAGTCAAAAAATTCATCACTGATTATTACAACGTAAATTAAAAATAGTAATTTAAGGGCACAGTATTTGAGATGTCTTCCATGCAACTTCACAAGTTTTATTTTGATGTGTCAACTCTTAATGCCAAACAGGCGTGGGAAAAAGTCTGAATCTTAACCCTCAAGTTCGAATGTATCGTTGCAACCTTTGTGAAGATGTTGCATAGAGGTTGCAGTTTTGATCATTCACTTAACTAAATGGGAAATATGTCAAAAGGGTTGAAATTAGCAAGAGTGTTTTTCAATGCTTACAACCTTCTAACTTGTTTTATTTTCAAGAGCTAATTATTATTGCAACACAGATTTTAGATCATATTTAACAGATTAATCTGTTAAAAAATAGACAAAAATATGTTAGTGGGTCCACCCTACTCAACCAGATCATCCCACAGATTTCGACCCATTACTCAACCAGATCATCCCACCCATTTTGCCAACTCTAGTTGTGATTAACAGATGTCCAAGATGCAGGCTTTCAGGTTTCTACAAGCATTATTTATCTATTTCTAACCCATTATACTATATTTAGTTTGTTTACAGTGCTCCAAACCCTGGGCAAGCAGCGGCTGCAGCCGCACCGATTGCTGTTTTCGTGGGTGTCACAGCAATAACTTTTGCAGCTTTTCCTCTTAGCAACACACTCCCAATAGCTCTTGCCCAAGCTTTAGGATGTGGCACACTAGGTGCGTTCATAGTCAACAATATTATCCGCAAACAGCTTGGTCACCTCCTAGACAAGGCAAAGTTGAATCAACAAGAGCCACACGAGGAATCAAGTCCTAAAAACATAGGATTTCTGTCCGATATCGCGGGCCCTACTGGCACCCAACTGAAAATAGTCTATGGCGTGTTTGGCTACATGCAGATTTTATCCGCTTGCTTCATGTCATTTGCCCATGGTGGAAATGATGTCTCCAACGCAATCGGTCCGCTAGCTGCAGCTCTTTCCATATTACAAGGCGGGGTCACTGGGGGCGAAATCATCATTCCAATTGATGTTCTTGCTTGGGGTGGATTCGGGATTGTTGCAGGGCTTATGATGTGGGGATACAGGGTGATTGCCACAATTGGTAAAAAGATCACAGAGTTGACTCCTACAAGAGGATTTGCAGCCGAATTTGCTGCTGCTTCAGTCGTACTATTTGCCTCAAAACTCGGACTTCCTATCTCAGCTACTCATACTCTCGTGGGTGCGGTAATGGGGGTCGGGTTCGCTAGAGGACTTAATAGTGTGAGAGCCGAAACCGTGAGGGAAATTGTTACCTCATGGGTGGTTACTATTCCAGCTGGTGCATTGTTTGCTGTGGTCTACACATGGCTATTTACCAAGTTCTTGCCAAATATTTTTTGAGTGTACATTAAAAGGTTCAAACTTAAACCATTTGGAGGCTTTAATAAACCCTGATCACTATCCTTTTCTTCTATATGATATCTAATTTATGATTACCTAATTGGAAATCATCGTTTCTATAACTTGCATCTATTTATCTTTATCTCTTTGCATTTCATCTTTTATCTTTCTACTGATTCCTATTGATATTTCTCTGCCAAGCAATTAACAAAACCCTCTAAACTATCGATATATATGACAAGGAAATTATGGTTTCTATGAAACATATTGTGTTCTGATGCTGCATGGATGAATTGATTTGTGACCTTAGGGTCACACAGAAGTAGAGGTGGACAAGTGCAAGTTCAACCCATTTATTTATGAATGGGTTGATCTGGCTTAGGGTTTATCCTAACAGGTCAAATAAGAATTGTAGCTTAAAAGGTAACAGGTCGCATGAGTTGAACAGATTGAAATAAGCCCAAAGTGTATACAAGTCTTAACCATTAAAACAAGCATGATAACAAACTCCCATTAATGTAAAATGTTGTAGACTTAGAAAACAGGTAAAGGTTACATAGCAAAAGCAGCTAAAGCAATTATAGTTTGCAGTATATATTCATAAAACTACATACCAGTTTCATGTGTTTCAAATCGGATCATTCATGGAGAGAGTTCTTGGATGGATGTTAAACTAGGCTCCCAGTCAGATCCCCGCCATGATTTTGACTTTTTGACTGGCGGCACAAGTTTTCGCTTTGACTGTATATGTTTCTTAACTAAACATCTGGACTGCTTCTCACTTGAAACATAGTAATCTTTTGCTGAACAAACCGAATCATCAGACTCATCAGCATCTGTTTTTCCGGTTGATTTTTTCTTTCTGGCCAACTGTTTCTTTTTCAACTTCTGTAATGTCGTTAGAGGGACTAAATAGTACTTTTGGCCAGGCAAGAGTAGATCTGTTGCTGATAAAACACTTTCATCAGGGTTCTTGAAAACCTCCGGCCACGCAAAGCACATCCCAGGATAACTTTTGATTAATTGAGAAACCACTACAGGATCCTGATAAAGATCTTCTTTGCCGCCAGCATGAACAACTCTAACACAAAATTCCCTTGACTTTAGACTATTCCCCGATGAAAAAGAAGCACTTTTAACCAATTTTGGATTTCTTGACTCTTTCGGGTCCAATGACCGGACTCCAAAGAGGGAATGAATACATCCCTTAAGCATTTCAAAAAAGTAAAGTCATACTGATGCTGGATTCAACCATTATAAACCACCAAATCCTTTTTTTTCTCATTTTGTTTCGTCTTATTTCTTTTTCTCTGGCCGGCTCATATGATAAAACCAAAGTTTTAGCAGCTACTTGTTTGGCATGTAGCATATCTTTGTAAACATCGATTTTTCAGCAATGATCTTTTTCAGAAATCCCACATAGAACAAAGATTTTCTAATACGAACCATACTTGTTCAAAAATAGCTAACAGGTTTCGATATTTGCCAGCTCAGCAAACACATCCTCGTGCTCATATCATATTCCCACAGTCCCGATGACACCTGGCGTTCTAGTTTCTTTTGTCTCCCACTAATCCAATTATTATGAAGTACAAAACAACCTATTTCCATGCACTTTGCTGACACATTACTTGAGTCCCATAAGTCTAGGTAAGCCCCATTTGGAAAAAGGTTTCTATCCAAGAAACGGATGGTAAGATTTGTTTCAGGTTCGATACACATGTCATCACCTACACGGTTTGATCCGTTCAACCCACACAATGAATCGTAAAAGCTTGGCTGTTCTGAAAGATTTGAAAAAGATGCATGCTTCACCACCTTCTCTAAAGCAGCAATTGTTGTACTATCAGAATAAGCATAGTAAAAGCCCGAGTTTAGGCGACGAGGCAAATTTATCGGACCTGCAGACACAAGACTAAAGTAATTAACAGCTGAAGTATAAGAAAGTGGAAACGTGTGGACTTGCAAAATATCATACACCCTCCTACCAGAGCAGACTACGTAGTCCAAAAAGGTGGCAAGATGAGTGGCTCGGGTAACAGGTTGAAAAGGATCATTTTTTAGTACAACTCAATATGTATGGCAAACACTTTTTTTATTCATTTTTTAGAGTTTAAGAAAATAATTAGTGCATTATTTTTTATTACAGAAATGGTGTCATTTCAATGATGATCTTAAAGTAAAAATGATTTAGGAGTTTGTCGGCATTTAAAATAGACTTTGGTGACTTTCAACCTGTTTGACCGGTCCCCCTTTTAGCTACTCTTTTAGTCTACGTTCAGAATTCTACTTGAAGCAGTCCACTAGCCATGCGAATCACATGTATACCACAAAGTTGTGTTTTAAAGGTGGTTTATTAGTGTAAAAACTAAAAACTGATTATAATGCACTATCTCATTTTTAGGGAATGTGGCGATGGTCATTTTATGCACACGAATTGCTATAACACAAACCTGTGATTTTGTACTCATCCGACTGAGCCACGAAAACTGCGGGACCAAAAGTGGTAAGCAGTGGTAAAGGATTCTTAAACCAATAGACATCAACGTCGCTCATTAGTAAGTTATAGCCCAGCTTCACAATTTCCAAAACTATCCTCGATTTCACTTTTGTTACCTTTTGAAAGCAATTTGTTCCAAAGTGGCAGTCATTGTAGCTGATGTTGCTTGGAGCTAATTTATCCCTAAAAACAGGCAATCCCTACAACAAGACCAGTTACATAAGATATAACCTTAAAGATATATACAGAATTAAAGATCCAAACTTGAAATAAATGTGCATAAACAAGCTCACCTGCAAGACACAGAATTCGTATGTTTCATCATCAAGAGCACAAACAACAAAGTTTATAACGTGAAGAGCGTGTAGCCTACATACCCAACTCATTAGCATATCTTTATAACTATATCCTGCAACTGCTAGCACGATAGTCTTATTTTGGTCAGCCTGTTTAGATAATAGAAGCTCTAAAGAGAATGGAAGGGCTAATGGCTCTAATGACATCAACTGGTTCCTTTTTGAGAAGCCTTCCTTTCTCTCAAGTGATTTTATCTTATCGAAACAACTCAAAATTTTCTTGTGCTTACTCAATCTAAATACCCCCAAATTACTGAAGCTTAATCCTTCACGGGATCCAAATGGATAAATAATGTCCTCTTTAGTGTTCCCAAAATAATAGTGTCCGTTACATTTGAAAAGTTTGATCAGATTGAAATAACTGGCTTCGTGAAAGAACAATGATCCATAGGAAGCTCCCAAACGGGAATTTCCAACGTTCTCCCACTTTCTTACTTCATCATCATCATTACTTACCAAGAAACTTGAGATAGTCCAACTCGCATCAAATACGAATCTAAAGTTAGAGGACAAAGCCTCGTTAATAATCCAACAGGTGTAAAGACCTTTTCCATATAAAAACGGAGGAAGAACGCCGTTATGCAAAGGAAGGTCTCCATTATTCCATGCCATAATGATGTTCTTGTCATCACAATATTCCCACCGCTCGCGAAAAAGATAGTCCTGCAACTAAATGGGACGGGGTGTTTAGATGAACAACTTGAAAGTCATCATGTAGCATTGAATAAAACAGACTATATGACGCCTAAATAATCATATATTAATAAGCATTATAGATTACTCAAACGCTAAAAGAAAAAAAACTAATCACTGCTACTGAAGTTGTAATGGCACTTCCAAAACGCACATTCAAAGACCCTTAATATATATATTAATATAATCATAAGGTTGTTTTAGGCCATTGTCCTACCTTTTTTGGTATAACTCTTTCACCATTGTCCCCTAGCCAATGTATTCCCTCTACATCCAATTGAAATGGGAAACTTGAAACATTTCTTGATGAAGCAATGAGGAGCCAATCATGGTCAAGTTTATGAACATAACTTAATGTTGAAAAGAAGTCCGGCAAAAGAATGGTTTTTGAATCCATCAGAACAGATATATCAGAATTTGATGTTTGTGCTCTTGCAACCATTGAATGAAAAAATGGAGTACCTAAAAACCTAAAAATGTTTAAAAGACATGTGAAATTTCTACATTCGTACTCATAATATCATAGAATCATACATCTAACAGTTATTATAAATGTAGCTTAAGATTAACTGTATGTTTGGACATGTGTTGTAAAACTCATTGTCACTTAGTGTCAAAGTCAGACAATCACTTAAGTAAAGCTAGAGTTTTGCAGGTAGCTCAAGTTTATTACCATAAGTTTCCTTACATTAACTTCTTGCCTACCTCTTTAAATATAGAGGTGGAAAAAAATAACCTTCTATATCGGAACGATTCAATCCTGGCCGTGATACTGATAACGAAACCAAATGGGTATTATAGAAACATTTCCTATCAAGAAGCAAACCAAGTAGGTTGAAAGTTGTCTCCAATGTACTGAACTTCTTTAAAAATTCAAATTCGTTTACTTTAAAAAAAAACTGATAGTTTTTTAATAATAAGATTTTACATAATATACTTTCGGAAAAAAAACTATGAAATGGGACAAAATAAGCTTTGGCAGGTCAAACGAAACCGTCTGGACCGGCACTTAAAGATGGACCTGTATCGACCTGAATACAAATTGACCCATTACACTATGGACCTGCCTGTTTCAACCACCTCTTTTAACAAACTGATTACTCTACCCCCAAACATACAAAATTTCACAACACGGTCACATTAGTCATTTACTAAATAACTAAATATAGATTATACGACTTTAAACAGTAATAACCAACTTAAACGCAGATCCAAACACCCTCTAGAGTAAGAGATTGTCCTAGAATTCACATAAACAAATCAAGATTTACACCTTTCAATGAAACTCTATTAGAATTTCTAGATAACTAACTAGAGCTGGAGGCATGGAGCTTGTAGTTGGAGCTTTTATCTGTACAAATGTGTTTATCAGAAATTACGGGGTTTTTAAGTAATTTACTTTTTCAATAGTTCAATCTACTTTTCATAAGCTACTTCAAATAGCTTATTTTCTTTCATAACCTCCTAAAAGTTTTGTGACTCTAACAAAGCTTATGAGATTCAACTTTCGAAAATCATAAGCTTAAATTCTCTCGTAAGCCCCTAGAAGCTCCGCGCCATACATACCCATATAAGCACACCAAGTAAAGAAGCTAGAACTATTAATGAATCAACAACGCTTACGTGAAATCCATGTTGGGTTCGACATAGACCCTCGAATGAGGGCCAAAAGAGCCTGCAAAATTAAAAACAGAAGGGTCTTGGCTAAAAAGAACAACATTAATGTCTTGTGATAAACTAAGCCATGATTTAATAGCTAAAGACTGTATGTTCCCAGTTAAACCACTAAAAGGTTTAGCAGCTGCAAATATTGTAACAGTGGGTCCCACTGAGCCACCAAGATTCTTGATTTGTTCATTAGGTGACATTATTAGAGTAGTTGCATAATAGGAGATTGAAATTAAGGCAACCCCACATAACCAAATTAACAATAATCCACTTTTTAGTGTTTGTAAATGAAAACTTTTTACCATTTTTCATACAAAAACATATATATGTATATGTATATAAATAAACAACTTGATCAATCTCAGATTCTGTTTAAATATAAAAAAAATTCAATGTCAACAATACCCAAACCTGCCACAAGAGGAAGATAAAATGAATGGGATTAAAGAATTGAGCTGGGTTTGATCAAAAATATATATTTTTTGGATAAAAATCTAAACTTGCTACATGAAATATTCTAAATATATATGATATGGGGTTTAAAAAATGAACATTCTTTCTAGTTGTATAATGTAATAGAGATATAATAAAGCCTCCATTATTTAATAATAATGAAGAATAGAATTTAAAGGTGTAAAAAATGTGAGAAAAAAAGTGAAACTTTAACTGAAAAAAGAAGCTTTGTTTTGGTGGGAAATCAACCATGGCCGCCGGAAAAGGCGTAAGTGGTGGTGGTGGAGGAGTAACAAACATGTGACACTTGACGTTGAGTGGAAGTTTGCCATTTCACCAACTCACTCTTCTGGTCAAAGGTCAAAACCTTCTTCAACCATTATTTTTGTATTTGGGCCTGTTTGGCAAGGCCTTAAAAAGGTTTTTTAAAGGGACCGGGACTTAAAACTTGAAAAAAAAAAACTTTGTTTGGAAAAAGAAGTTTAAAGCTTTTTTTCTAGTAAAAAAAAAAAGGCCCAATGGGCTTAAAGACGAAAACTTCATCATATAACATTAGAAAAAAACTCATACCCTAATGAATAAAATTACTCTTATACCCCAAAATTACCTTACCTTCACTACCTAGGTGTTCAGTTTTTTGGATTTCATTCTTATCACTTACACTCTAATCACTTATGATAAGGTATATTTGTATATCACTTATAAGTTGTTTTTTTCTTGCTTATTCTTTTCTTTGAAAGGCAAAACGCGTTCGAAACGAAAGTGTTAGGTGACTATCTCAACCCCCCCCCCCCCAATTTTGGTAAGAGGAAAAGCCCCTAACTAAAAGGCACGACACTAAATAAGGATAAAACCCTGCTCTTTCGGGATTCATAGACCTCACTATCACAAAGGGGCTTTACTAACCATTGCACTAAGTCCGCTGTATCTAATGAATAAAATTACCCTTATACCCCAAAGTTACCTTACCTTCACTATCTAGGAGTTTAGTTTTTTGCATTTCATTCATTCCGAAGACCTCATAATCACTTACATTCTTGCTTAATTGATTGTTGTTGTTTTTGTTTACATATGCGTCAAGAAAATTTAGGGTTTTTTTCGTCTCGCCATCCAATGACAGAGGCATTTTATCCCCAACTAACTTTTAGATTATCTGTATTCATACTTTATGTGTCTTTAACTCGTGTAAGGTATTAACAAATAACACACATACACAAACACATGTACATATATATTACATAAAAAGACACATCATGCAAATTAAAGATGGAGCAAATTAGGTAGCATCTTATACAGTGGATTGGGAAATGGAATAAATAATTCCAAGTTAACCCCTGCCAATGGTGCCCATTGTTCTATGTCATTTGCTCAATTAAGAATCGTCTTTTCTTGTATAATATCTTTGTATTATAAAAGTTGCATGATCCGTACAAACAACACTAGACTCCAAACATGTTTCTTTGAACTTCATTATCACTCCAATTTCTTCATCGATGCATGAAAGACAACAAAGTGTATATAAGAAAGTGAATACTCACTTTTGTTTTCTATTAAGTTGGCTCTAAAATTAAGCACTTAATGATTAGATTATCAGGCTTTTTAAGTAATAGAACTTATAGAACTAATGGTATTATGTAGTGATTACGATGAATCAAGAAGTTACTAGCTTGATTGATATGATCCTTATTAGTTGAAAAACTTCACTAATGATTCTAATGCTTCTTGAGTTGGGCCTACTTTTTTTTTATTTTTTATTTTTAGAACGGCATTCTAATCTACTCCTACTCCTAAATTACACGCATGTCTGAGATGAAACTCAGGACTCTCGAAAAATCTCTATTAATCCACTCCCACAAATGTGGAAAGTGGGACTCGAACCCAGGTGGATCCCCCAAGGTCAAAGACCTTACCAATAACTTAAGTTTTAAACGCCTAACAAAATTCTTTTCTGAAAATCTTGATTGTTGATATATACACTTAGTTTTTTACAGTATTTTAATCCCTTAACTTTTATAGAGTAATAACAAGTTTTAAAGCCACCTTAAGGTTCCATAGATGATCATAATCTGTTCATAGATCATTTGCTTTATTGTATACATATTAGCACTATTGTCACTAACTTCTTACAAGCAATATAACAATTTTTATTTGATATGGTGTATAGATGGAAGTATGGAAAAAAGTAACGATGAATTAAAGAGAGGCCTTTCTTTGAACAGATATGGTTGTTATAGTTTATGTGATTTCTTAAATAAGTACACAGAAAGAAATGGACGGATATGGTCGTTAATTAATTTGTGTTACTAGTTTTTTCATAAATATTATAAGATTGGGATTTTTCTACATAACACAAAACACTTAATATTTGAAGTGATTTGTTAAATAAGTACATGGAAAGAAATGGATGGATATGATTGTTATTAGTTTGTGTTATTAGTTTTTTCATAAGTCTTCAAAGATTGGGGTTATCCTACGTAACACAAAACACCATATTATTTTATATGTTTTGTGTTACGAAAGACTTATGAAAAAACCAATAACACAAACTAATAACATCTACATCTATCCATTTCTTTCAATGTAGTTTTTAAAAATCACACAAACTAATAACAGTCAAATCTGTCCAAACAAAAACATCTCTCTTTGATGCATTGTTGCTCTATTCCATCTATATACATCATACAGAATATTATATTGCTTATAAAAGTTGGTGATAGTGATGCTAATATATATACGAATAGAATAACACAGGTAATCTATGCACAAATTATGATCATCCATGGAACCTTAGGGTGGCTTTAAAACTTGCTAATACTCTATAAAAGTTAGGGCATTGAGATATTGTAGATAACTAAGTGTACATATCAACAATCAAGATTTTCAGAAAGAGATTTTGTTGGTCGTTCAAATAAAAAAATGTTCAGAAAAAGTCACCATATAAAAGAAAAGGTAACTCAAAAGAACATTAAAATCTTAGTGAAGTATTACAACAAATAAGGATCATATCAATCAAAATGACAACTTCTTGATTCATCGTAGTCAACACACATAATACCATATGTTCTATAATATCTATTGCTTAAAAAGCTCGATAATCTAATTGTGCCCAAATCTAGAGCCAACTTAATAGAAAGCAAAATTGAGTAACTACTTCCTTATATACACTTTGTTATCTTCCAGGCGCTAATGGGGAAGTTGAAGTGATAATGAAGTTATAAGAAATGTGTTTGGATTCTAGTAAAGAGTATTCCCCGTTGTTTGTACAGATTTTACAACTTTCATATGACAACGATATTGTACAAGAAGAGACAATTCTTAATTGGGCAGATAACAGAGAACAATGGGGCACCATTGGTAGGGGCTAACTTGGAATTATTTATACCATAGGTCAATTCACTTTATAAAATGTAAGTTAGATTGTACCATCTTTGATTAGCAAGACGTATCCTTTAAGTGTAATATATATATATATATATATATATATATATATAGGGACCCTTATTTTGAGAACCCATTTTTTGTAGGAACCATGAGAACTCCTAAATTTCATATTGGATCACATGTTTTTTTTGTTTATTCACATGTGAAACGTTATAAAAATATATGTTGCAGAAGAAATTTTTTTTCAAAACCTTATATATAGTCGTTTGTCACATGTGTACAAAAAACGTGAACAAAGTCATTCACAAGTTCACAAAAGGCTATATATAAGGTTTTGGAAAAAAGTTTCTTCTACAACATACATTTTTGTATCATTTCACATGTGAATAAACAAAAAAAACATGTGAACACATATATAATTTAAGAGTTCTCATGTGACACACCCCGTTGTAGCGGAAATACAGGGTTAACAAATAATTGCGTACTGATCAGAAGGTAAATTGAGATTACATCCATTAATGCCAATACATGTTCAATACAAGTACAATCATTCAAATGTGGACCCCAAAATACGGATACATGTCATCCTCATTTGGAACTGGGCCCACTGAATACGAGTTCAATAAATTGGACAGTCTAATACAATTAAAGCTAATAACATGAGAGTCCTCAAATGTCTGATGCTAATTGTACGTCCAATGTCAAAAGAATGGCCCTATAATGCCATAGATGATCCAAGACTTACTGTTGGTTACCTGAAAAGCATGAAATTTGAGAGGATCAACTATCGAAATAGTTGGTGAGTTTACAGTGTGTTTGACTAAAAGACCAGTCGTCATTGGGAGCACACAATGACATGTAGTTATTAAGACAAGACAGTCGGGATCAATATCCGACAATAAGACTAATTTCCCTCGCACAGGTCTCCCGTCAACAATGGGGTGCGGACCAGTATACCTCGCACAGGTCTCCCGTCTATAATGGGGTGCGGACCAGAACAAAGACAGTCAGGCACTAAATCTGACAAGACAACCATTAGGATTTCATAATGGTGATAACTACATAGGGGCAACATTTTAGTTCGTCAAACACAAAGAACAGTTTAGTCAGCCGACAACATGGCAAGTCAAAGTCATTTAGTTCAATATTTCATAAGACATGTATACACATTTTCAGGCAGCCGTCAACATGGCAAGACATAAGACAAATGATTTAATTTACCAAATCTCATGGCATAGACAAAGACGAATCATTTATAAAGTAGTAGTGTATACAGTACATGCTTTTCAGGCCCAAAGTAAAAGGAAAAAGGGCGCCATAAACTCACCTTAGCGATCAAAGAGCTAAAAGGGCGAGCAACTTGAGAATGAGCAAGTCTATTCTCCACGTCTATCCAAAACCTAGGATATGAGTACGAATGGTGAGGATCAAGTCTCACGACGTCAAGTATCCTACGTAAAACTACTTAGCTATAGACCCTAAAATGCCATGACCGAGAATGTGATTTAAAATTTCATTTTATTTAACTTTAGTTGGTAATATCAATGACATTGTCATTATAAGGTAGTCTAAAGTACCATTCGATATTCACCAAGTTCAAACGTTCAAGTTATCAAAAACTAAAAATGTCAAACAGCACAGATCCTCGCGGCGCGAGATCCAAGGATCGCGGCGCGATTATCATTTTACACTACATCGCGGCGCGATGCCTATTTTCTACTACCTCGCGGCGCGACCTGGAGGGATCGCGGCGCGATATAAGACCTGAACGAGCAAAATGCAGTTTTTCGACCATTTTCGCCAAACCCAATCATTTTCTAATCAACTCTTTTCATTTCAACAAGTGACAACAGGTTCCATAACCTGGAAACAATCCATTTCGCTTACCATTTCACAAATCCAACACTTTTGATTTCCAAAACCTAATTCTAATCAATTTCATTTATCCAACAAAACCAAAACCCATTTCATATTCAAGGACTATAAATCTAATTACCAAAACTGAAATAATACTAAGATTGAATCAATTCAAATCAAAGTTAAATTTTAAAAAGAGAATCACTTACCAAATTGTAGTTCTTGAAGAATTTGATAAAGAAGATGGAGATGGTGATGATGATGATAATACTCAAATGATTATTGTTTTAAATCCTTAAATCCTCCCTTGCTCAAAGCAGATTTTAGATGAAAAATAGAGATGGAGAGAGATTGAAGAGTGTGTTTTGTGATCTTGTATGTGTTTTGTGTGTGGTGAGGGTCTCGATCAAAAGAAAGGAGGGAAGGGGGGTGTTGTTTAACTCCCTGCCTCTCATATAAATTTCGGCCCATGTGGCCCTTTTTGGGGTATTTTGGTATCCCCTAATTTGGTAAAATGCTTACGATTAAATACCGTTTGACTAAAAAGGTTAAAATTTAAAGTAAAGGTATTTTCCTTCGTGTTATTTAAATTAAGACGAGTCAATAATATTTCGTCAAAGTCGACTTTGAAACATTAAGTCTAGACCGTCTAATTATTTTGTACAAGACATAACCTTTAAATATTTATTTAAAGTTATTTTTAAGACTCGGCATTCGTCTAAATAGCTAATAGTCTACGTCATCACTATACGTCTAATTTGACTAAGTCAAAAGTCCAAAAGTCTAATAATTTCCACGTCTAATGACTGTCTAATTGAGATTAAGACTAACCCGATGTTAATTAATTACGAGTTGTCACAACATCCCCGACTTCTAAGGATTTCGTCCTGAAATCAAGTCTTGCTCAGTAAAAAGATGAGGATAGTTATCCCTCATATAGTCTTCACGTTCCCAAGTCGAGTCGGGTCCGTGTCTTGAGTTCCAACGAACTTTGACCAAATTGATACGACTTCGTCTAAGTTGTTTGAGCTGTTGGTCTAGAATTTCAACAGGTTCCTCGACGAATTGAAGAGAGTCGTTCACTTGCAGTTCTTCGACAGGTACGACTAATGTTTCATCAGTCAGGCATTTCTTAAGATTTGAAACATGAAACGTGTGATGAACGTGTTCTAGCTCTTTGGGTAAATCGAGCTTATAAGCCACAAAACCAATTCTTTGAACAATTTCGAATGGTCCGATATAACGAGGACTAAGTTTTCCTCGCACGCCAAAACGTGCAGTGCCTTTCCAAGGCGACACTTTCAACATGACTTTGTCTCCCACTTGAAACTCAAGTGGTTTTCGTCTACGGTCGGCATAGCTCTTTTGGCGATCTTGAGCCGCCTTCAGCCGTGCCCTAATTTCAACAATTTGATCAGTAGTCTTCTGAACTAGTCCATATTTGTACAAACGACGTTCGCCAGCATCAAGCCAACAGACAGGATATCTACATTTCCGTCCATACAAAGCCTCATAAGGAGCACATTTGATGCTAGTGTGATAGCTGTTATTATACGAAAATTCAGCTAACGGCAAAAGGTATCCCAACTACCCTTGAAGTCAATGACATATGCCCGAAGCATGTCCTATAAAGTCTGGATGGTACGTTCACTTTGTCCGTCAGTCTGTGGATGGTAAGCCGTACTCAAGTTCAATTGAGTGCCTAGGGCGTCTTGAAAATATCTCCATGATTGTGAAGTGAAACGACCATCACGATCAGAGATAATAGACACAGGAACACCATGAAGTGACACGATCTTCTCAATATATAATTGAGACAATTTCTTTATCTTCCAATTCTCCCGTATGGGAATGAAGTGTGCAGACTTCGTTAATCGATCGACAATGACCCAAATTGTATCGTATCCTTTCAGGGTTCGAGGCAGTTTAGTAATAAAGTCCATAGTAATCTGTTCCCATTTCCAGTCAGGAATTTGGGGTTGTTGGAGCAGCCCAGAAGGCTTTTGGTGCTCCGCCTTGACCATTGAACAATTTAGACACTTTGAGACATAAGTGGCGATATCTCTTTTCATACCAGGCCACCAATAAAAGTCCTTTAGTCCATGGTTCATTTTGTCAGCACCAGGATGGATTGAATACTTAGATCGATGACTCTCGTTCATTAAGAGTTCTCTAAGTCCATTGTACTTGGGAATCCACACTCTGCCCTTGACATGTCGGATCCCATCGCCATCCAATTCAAATAAACGTTCAGCATTCCACAATGCTTCTTTCTCGATACGCCCTGGCTGTAGGGCATCGTTTTGATCGTCCAAAACTCTATCCCTTAATGATGAGCCAATATAAGAACTTGCTCTTTTTATGACAGATAGGGAAATTCTATCTTTTCGACTTAGTGCGTCAGCAACAACATTTGCTTTACCGGGATGATATTTGAGTTCACAGTCGTAGTCACTGAGTAATTCTACCCATCGGCGTTGTCTCATATTTAGCATTTTCTGATCGAAGATATGCTGAAGACTTTTGTGATCCGTGAATACAATACACTTGGTACCATACAAATAATGTCTCCAAATTTTTAATGCAAAGACAACCGCTCCGAGTTCGAGATCGTGGGTTGTATAGTTCTTTTCGTGGATTTTGAGCTGTCTAGAAGCGTAAGCAATGACCTTACCTTCCTGCATAAGTACACATCCCATGCCTTGATGTGAGGCGTCACAGTATACCACGAAATTTTCAATGCCATTTGGTAATGCTAGAATAGGAGCATTACATAGTCTGTCTTTTAATGTCTGGAATGCCTTTTCTTGGGCATTCTGCCAAATAAATTCCTTAGTCTTCTGAGTTAACAAAGTCAAAGGTTGAGCAACCTTAGAGAAATTCTCAATGAATCTCCTGTAATAGCCAGCCAGTCCAAGAAATTGACGGATTTCTGTCGGAGTCTTAGGGGCTTCCCACTTCTTTATTGCCTCGACCTTAGATGGATCCACGTGAATCCCATCCGCATTCACTACATGACCCAAGAAGTGTACTTCCCTAATCCAGAATTCACATTTTGAGAACTTTGCGTACAGTTCTTGATCCTTGAGCAGTTGTAAAATGGTTCTCAGATGACCTTCATGTTCGTCTTTAGTTCTCGAGTAAATCAGTATGTCATCAATGAATACAATGACAAACTTGTCGAGATACGGTCGACATACTCGATTCATTAAGTCCATAAACACAGCAGGTGCATTGGTTAAACCAAACGGCATAACCAAAAACTCATAATGTCCATATCGAGTTCTGAAGGCTGTTTTAGGAATGTCCGTCTCTCTGACTCTGAGTTGATGATACCTAGATCTGAGATCAATCTTGGAAAAGTGTGATGCACCTTCCAGTTGGTCAAACAAGTCGTCAATACGAGGTAAAGGGTACCTGTTCTTGACGGTCAGCTTGTTCAATTCTCTATAGTCAATACACATGTGCATAGAGTCGTCTTTCTTCTTAACAAATAAGATCGGAGCTCCCCAGGGTGATGAACTTGGACGAATTAGTCCTTTTGCTAACAACTCTTGAAGTTGTTCGGACAATTCTTGCATTTCTGACGGCGCAAGGCGATAGGGTGCCTTGGCCACGGGTGCAGCTCCAGGGACTAAGTCTATTCTAAACTCGACTGGTCTGTGAGGTGGAAGTCCCGTCAAATCTTTGGGAAATACCTCCGGAAAATCTTTAACTACTGGAATATCTTGAATGCCTTTACCCTCTGGTTTCCTTTCAACCACTAGTGCCAAGAAAGCAGGGTATTCTTTTTGTAAGTATCTATTCGCTTTTATCGCCGACACCAAAATCAATTCCTTCCCTGACTTGTCTCCTTGCACTATCAACGTTTCGTCATCTAGAAGGGGTATTCTTACAACCTTCTCGTAACAACCAATATCGGCGCGAACTCTAGACAACCAGTCCATACCAACGATCACATCAAAACTTCCTAGCTCTATGGGAATTAGATCAATTTTAAAGGTTTTACCAGACAATGTCAAATTGCAATCTACTAAATGATCTTTAGCAACATACTTTTGACCGTTTGCATATTCGACGATATAAGTTTCTTTCATGGGAAAAGCTACTATATTTATTCGAGACTTAAATTCTAAGGATATAAAACTTTTATCAGCACCAGAGTCGAATAACACAAAGACATAATGATTATTGAGTATGAATGTACCTATCACAACGTTGGGATCACGTCGTGCATCAGCGGCATCCAAAGCAAAAACTCGACCTCTGCCTTGTCCTCCTTGATTCCTAGCTTGATTGTTCCCCGCATTGTTCCTCACGGGAACTATAGCATTGTTGTTCGGGTTTAGATTGAGTCGTGGATAAGCGGGTCGCATATGGGTTTCGCTCCCACACTCGTAGCATTGATTGGGTGCCTTCTCCTTACAGTATTTTATCAAATGTCCCGTCTTTTTACAATGGTGACAAGTAGGACAATTTCCCCTGTGATGGAGGTTACACCTATTACACTTGGGGTCTATGCCAGTGTACCTCTTGACGTCTTGAGCAACCACAGCAAAGTTTATGGCAGTCCTAAACCTCTTGCCATTTCCACCGTCGCCAAATCCACTACTAGAGGCATGATCATTCCTTCTCTTGACAACCTCATTTCCAACAGAAGAACCAGTGGTTCTTTTCAAGTCTATCACCATCCGGTTGGTTGCACTAACTGCCGCTTGAAGAGTCAAAGGATTAAAAGCGGCTACCAACCTTCGGACATCAGGTGACAAGCCATAACAGTATCTTTCGATCAATTTCTCCTCCGTATCTACCATACGAGAGACTAGTCTTGCCAACTCATGAAAACGAGTTGTGTATTTCTCGTTGTCTAGTCCAATCATACTATGATTCCAGAATTCACCTTCCATTTTCTGTACTTCCTCCCGAGGACAGTACTTTTCCATCAACATCCTTTTAAAGTTCAACCAAGGTATGCTATTAGCTGGCTCTCGACCACGAGTCCTTATCTGCTCGTTCCACCATGACAAGGCGTGCTTTTGAAATTGAGAGGCAGCATATTCCACTTTGTGCTCTTAGGCACAACGGCTGATATGAAGCACCGCCTCTATGCTTTCTAGCCAATTGATTAGTCCAACAGGACCTTCGGTGCCATGGAACTCCTTTGGCTTACAATAAGTGAAGGTCTTAAAGTCACTCCCGTGCAGATGAACTCGAGGAATAACTTGTTCAGCCGTAGGTTCGACATTGTTACTATTGTCAGCATGATGATTATTATTGGCGTTCATGCTCGCCGTGATCTGAGCGACTAAAGTAGGCATAGCGGCCAACAACTGTTGTGTCACAAATGCTGCCATATTATTTTCCCCGCCGACAATTGGGGTAGATCCAGGATCAGTGTTCACATGGACTGCAGCAGCTTCTGGTCCTTGCTGGATCACAGGTTCTTCCTGTTCAGCTTCATTGGGTTTAGGAGTTGATCGAGTAACTCTCTTTTGAGCAGTTTTCTTACTTGGAGCCTTTTTCTGGATTTTGCTTCGCGTCTTGGGAGCCATAAGTCTATGACATGAACAAAAATGTCATTTAGAGATTTCCCTAAAAGGTAAATCGGAAAGTAGCTTTGCAAGACAGATGACAGTACCATGCAAGTCATAAATTATAAAATTGTATGAATTCATGTACTAGACAAGACAAGAAATATGGAACATCATATTTTCTAGAGTTAAGAATAAGCCATTGACATAGTTTTGAACAAGTATGTAAGCCAAAAAGACGATCGTATTTCATTGATGTCCAAAATTTACATAGTCTAACAGGTACGATTCAAAACATGTGGGAACTACATCCACAACGATAGACTACATAGTCAGAGTGATACGACCCAAAGACATGTGGGAACTACATCCACAATGATAGACTACAACTCACAGTACAAGAGTATGAGTTGTTATAAGTTCTACGCTTACAATACGCTACTACTACAAGATTACATCTTGAAAAGAACAACAACTAGCAAAGCCACAACCAAGACTACCAAAACTAACAGTATCCAGACCAACGTTCCAATAGTCTCCTTCCCCTCCTTAGCAACAGTCATAGCCTCAGAAGCATGAAGATAAGCTCCAGTCAACGCTTGAGCTTGATTCTCAATAGCCTCCCTAGTACGGATGAGAGAGTTGTTCATCCTTGACATTTGTCGGAGATAATATTCCTACCTATCAGTTGCATCAGCAACTGGCATCACTTCAGCAGCATTGGGATTGTAAACAGGCACTCTGGAGGGACCCGCAGCATACGGATCGCCCAGAAGAAAGGAGGGACCAAACACACGGTTGTCCTGAACCGGTGCAGAAGGACCAGGAGCATTAGGATCTCGAGGAGCATAGGGTAGACGAGCTCCCTCGGTAGTCCTCCTCTAATATGGAGCTACCGGTGACAGAGATGGTTGAACATGAATAGATACATGTTCATTTCCAGATTCACTGGATGTTGACACCAGATTGATGGGGCGAGACTCATTGGTCCGAAGCCTCAAATTGTTCCTCTTCAGAAGAGTGAGGAACACGAGGAATGGAGTTTGCTGCAACTGGAACTTGAGGAGTACCAGGAACAACAGCATAAGAGCTAGCTCCGTCCGACATGACAAGTCTGAAAGGATAGTCAAAGAATCCATATAAGTCTAATGGATGAGACAGTACAAGTCAAATGGATGTGACAGTACGCAGCACACGAATTTTTAAAGAAATCTTTGTCTAGACTATACACATACGATTTGGGTTTCTATTAACAATATACCTTCAATGCTTATATATAGGGTCACCCGCAGCCTTCCCACCACATTTACAGTATATTGTTAATATAATCCAAACTATCACGTATATAAGTCCCATGTATACACATACGATTTGGGTTTCTACTCCTAACATACCTTCAATGCTTATATATAGGGTCACCCGCAGCCTTCCCACCACATCTACAGTATGTTGTGAGTATAATCCAAACTATAACGTATATACAAAGTCTAAGATATTTATTTCGAGCCTTATATTATTTTACATAATCGGGACGTAGTTGTTCAGGTTAGGTCTAATTATAGACAAATAATATAACTCTTGAAATAAGTATCCTAAACCTTAATAGACTTAGATTTTCTTTTGAAATGACAATGGCTATAGATTGAGTTTTTCCAGCGGAAAAACTCTGTATTAACTATAACCTTGTCTCTGATACCAATTTTTGTCACACCCCGTTGTAGCGGAAATACAGGGTTAACAAATAATTGCGTACTAATCAGAAGGTAAATAGAGATTACATCCATTAATGCTAATACATGTTCAATATAAGTACAATCGTTCAAATGTGGACCCCAAAATACGGATACAAGTCATCCTCATTTTGAACTGGGCCCACTGAATACGAGTTCAATAAATTAGACAGTCTAATACAATTAAAGCTAATAACATGAGAGTCCTCAAATGTCTGATGCTAATTGTACGTCCAATGTCAAAAGAATGGCCCTATAATGCCATAGATGATCCAAGACTTACTGTTGGTTACCTGAAAAGCATGAAATTTGAGAGAATCAACTATCGAAATAGTTGGTGAGTTTACAGTGTGTTTGACTAAAAGACCAGTCGTCATTGGGAGCACACAATGACATGTAGTTATTAAGACAAGACAGCCGGGATCAATATCCGACAATAAGACTAATTTCCCTCGCACAGGTCTCCCGTCAACAATGGGGTGCGAACCAGTATACCTCGCACAGGTATCCCGTCTATAATGGGGTGCGGACCAGAAGAAAGACAGTCAGGCACTAAATCTGACAAGACAACCATTAGGATTTCATAATGGTGATAACTACATAGGGGCAACATTTTAGTTCGTCAAACACAAAGAACAGTTTAGTCAGCCGACAACATGGCAAGTCAAAGTCATTTAGTTCAATATTTCATAAGACATGTATACACATTTTCAGGCAGCCGTCAACATGGCAAGACATAAGACAAATGATTTAATTTACCAAATCTCATGGCATAGACAAAGACGAATCATTTATAAAGTAGTAGTGTATACAGTACATGTTTTTCAGGCCCAAAATAAAAGGAAAAAGGGCGCCATAAACTCACCTTAGCGATCAAAGAGCTAAAAGGGCGAGCAACTTGAGAATGAGCAAGTCTAGTCTCCACGTCTATCCAAAACCTAGGATATGAGTACGAATGGTGAGGATCAAGTCTCACGACGTCAAGTATCCTACGTAAAACTACTTAGCTATAGACCCTAGAATGCCATGACCGAGAATGTGATTTAAAATTTCATTTTATTTAACTTTAGTTGGTAATATCAATGACATTGTCATTATAAGGTAGTCTAAAGTACCATTCGATATTCACCAAGTTCAAACGTTCAAGTTATCAAAAACTAAAAATGTCAAACAGCACAGATCCTCGCGGCGCGAGATCCAAGGATCGCGGCGCGATTATCATTTTACACTACTTCGCGGCGCGATGCCTATTTTCTACTACCTCGCGGCGCGACCTGGAGGGATCGCGGCGCGATATAAGACCTGAACGAGCAAAATGCAGTTTTTCGACCATTTTCGCCAAACCCAATCATTTTCTAATCAACTCTTTTCATTTCAACAAGTGACAACAGGTTCCATAACCTGGAAACAATCCATTTCGCTTACCATTTCACAAATCCAACACTTTTGATTTCCAAAACCTAATTCTAATCAATTTCATTTATCCAACAAAACCAAAACCCATTTCATATTCAAGGACTATAAATCTAATTACCAAAACTGAAATAATACTAAGATTGAATCAATTCAAATCAAAGTTAAATTTTAAAAAGAGAATCACTTACTAAATTGTAGTTCTTGAAGAATTTGATAAAGAAGATGGAGATGGTGATGATGAAAAATCCTTAAATCCTCCCTTGCTCAAAGCAGATTTTAGATGAAAAATAGAGATGGAGAGAGATTGAAGAGTGTGTTTTGTGATCTTGTATGTGTTTTGTGTGTGGTGAGGGTCTCGATCAAAAGAAAGGAGGGAAGGGGGGTGTTGTTTAACTCCCTGCCTCTCATATAAATTTCGGCCCATGTGGCCCTTTTTGGGGTATTTTGGTATCCCCTAATTTGGTAAAATGCTTACGATTAAATACCGTTTGACTAAAAGTTAAAATTTAAAGTAAAGGTATTTTCCTTCGTGTTATTTAAATTAAGACGAGTCAATAATATTTCGTCAAAGTCAACTTTGAAACATTAAGTCTAGACCGTCTAATTATTTTGTACAAGACATAACCTTTAAATATTTATTTAAAGTTATTTTTAAGACTCGGCATTCGTCTAAATAGCTAATAGTCTACGTCATCACGATACGTCTAATTTGACTAAGTCAAAAGTCCAAAAATCTAATAATTTCCACGTCTAATGACTGTCTAATTGAGATTAAGACTAACCCGATGTTAATTAATTACGAGTTGTCACATCATGGTTCTTACAAAAAAAATGGTTCTCAAAATAAGGAAACTCTCTGTATATATAAAGTGTGCATACAAATAATCTGAAAGTTAGTTGGGGCTGAAATGTCTCTGCCATTGGATGTGGAGGCGAAGGGAGGCGAAGAAAACTTCGACTTTCTTAACACATATGTATACGGGCAAAGCAACAATCAATTAAGCAAGAAAAAAAACAATTCAAATGATATACAAAGAGTACTTACTGGAAGTGATGAGAATGTAAGTATTAAAGGCTCGTTTCTTTTGTTAGTCATTAAGTGCTGAGTGTATTAAGTGACTGAATGCATTAAAAATGTCTGTATGTATTAAGTAAAATATAAGTAATTGACGGTTATTTTGTTTATTAAGTCAAAAAAGAAACATGAAATTTGTCTGAATGATTAAGTTCTTAATTATTAGGTTTATTAAGTAAAAAAGAAACAGGGCCTAAGAAGAAGATGAATATGAAATCAATAATAACCACCATAAGAGATATGTTGAGAGAAACATGGCTTTTAATCATGCAAAAAACTAAACTGAAAGATAGCGTAGGGTAATTTTGGGGTATAAGGGTAATTTTATTCATTAGGGTAAAAAGCCTTCTACGGTTTATTAAATCATAGTGATTGATTATAGACGGATCAAGTCAAAAATAAACCAAGAAACCATAGATATAAAATTAATGATAATATGAAAACTAGACATGCATGGATCAACGGTAAACATAAA
Organism: Erigeron breviscapus; assembly: GCA_034093135.1. Taxonomy (NCBI): domain Eukaryota; kingdom Viridiplantae; phylum Streptophyta; class Magnoliopsida; order Asterales; family Asteraceae; genus Erigeron; species Erigeron breviscapus. The sequence goes on from CM067167.1 coordinate 175,748,362, forward strand.
CACAATCCAACATATCTAACATAAAACAAAGTAAAAATATAGTCTACATGATCACATCATCCAAACAAGTGTTAATCTACTAGCTAGACATAATTAAAGGAATAACGAAGTCTGAAAAGTGAAAAGACATTGTTTACCAACTGAAAGTAAAGAAAGATAAAGATCTAGGTTGAAGATATGTAGATCAAGAAGTGCTTGGAAGTCCAAAATCCCCTAACAAGCTCCTGATTTTCGACCTAATAAGTAGGGCTTTCGTCTGGTAGGTTAATTGCGCTCTTTTTGTAAACTGAGAGTTTAATCTTTTATTTATAAGGCAAAAGTCGGTTCAGCCACGACCTCGACGAGCGGCGCTGGTGGAGAAGAGCGAGCGACGCTCCTCTGGGCTATGTGAAGGAATAGCGGCGCTGGTGAGTGGCTGTGTAGCACTCTTTCGCACGAAGAGTCTGATCTTCGCGTTTTGCCTCTGTTTCTTTGTCTTATGTCTTGCAGCACTTTAGTTGAATTGGTTTATGGCGTCCACCCTCATTTGTACGCTCCGTGAACCTGTAAAAAAAAATTACATTAAGTATCAAAAGTTCACTCATTTCAACTCATATTTGCATTAAAAACGGCAAAAAGACATGGGGGAAAACCTAAAATATATCACTCATTATATTCCTCCACATTTAAGTTTTGCTTGTCCTCAAGCAAAGTGTCCAATGAAAAAGTAAAAATATTTAAAGATAGGAACAACTTAAGTGGTGAATTTTAGTATCTTTTCATCGTCTTTACTTTTTATCCCATGGTTTGATTTTTTTAGAACACATATTTAGTCATACACTCATATACATGAATTTAAGTATCTTTCTATCGTCTTTACTTTTTATCTTATGGTTTGAAATTTTTATAAACACATCTTTTGTAACACCCGACATTTAAAAATATGGGTTTTCAAAAACTTTCACCTAACGGTGTCAAATTGCGGAAGAAAAGACTTTAAAAGTCAAAACCGATAAAAACTGTTCGTTTTCTACGTTTAGTTGGTGTTACATGCAATACCATCAAATAGTTTAAAATGAAAACCCAACGGTTGCCCAACACAAAACAACCGTTCAACAATACTACATAAATTCGACATCAAGTACGAAATGTAAATAAATGTCTAAAGGGATAATCGTCTATGGGTAGCTAAGTTCTCCTGCATGCATCTACCCAACTCTCACTCTTCCTGCATCAACTAGTCCTTCAAGCTAAACCTGAGGGAACAACCACATTTAAGAAACAAGTGTTAGCTAACGAATTAGCTAAGTAAGATAACACTATGTTATTAAAACATTTGTCCAATTAAAACAATCTTCATTATTCGACAAATTTATTTAGGCACAACACATATCACACATTCACACATAACTGCATATCAACTTCATATCAATTAGGATGAATCCCCCTAAATGTGCATATCCTTCATTTTATTCACACATTATCACACGTATCTTCGTTAACTGCATATAAGTGTAACATAAGTCACACCCGACTAGATGTTTCACCAAAAGGCGAGTCATACTTCGTCGTTAAGGAATGACAAGCCAATCCAAGAGTAATCCGTATGTGGAGGTTGGTCAAACCCCTCGTATTACTCGCCCTGCATTATAATGACCATGTTGCAAGGAGCCACCCAAGCAACAACTACGTTAACGCACTCGTCCGGCTAAGACCAGTACGGGTTAAGCTTAACACTTTCCCTGCATTAGATTTACGAGCTCGGTTTCACACATATGGTTTAGGTAACACACATTCCTAAAACGTCACACACATATAGTCTAGGTAACACACATTCCTAGACATTCACACACTTTATCTTCATTACGTTTGGATCCTTAAACGTGCAAGTGACATGGCAACCTAATAAGTCTAGTGAGCTAGGTGTACAAGCCATGTAAGCATGCATATATCACACATCAACTTCATTTCTACATTTCATGCATAATGAGATACTTCGTAATACTACATAAACTGCATACCAATACACTACATTAAGCAATAGTTCATTTCACTACATTAGGGACTGCATTTCAGGTCTCATGGTCAACTACATAACCCATAATACCTCCCGTGTAACCCCATATGCCCACATGCAATATAAAGATACCAAATAGAAGTATTTATGATTTGAAACCAGCTTTTCGTTGAATCCCCCAGCGTGTCAAAGTAGTGTATCTTACCTTGGCGTAGTCCACAACAATCAACGACTAGTCACTGTGTAAAGCAACTATGCTCGTCTACCTATAATTAGTAAATGATTATTAGACAAGCTACATACTCACGTCATTAAGGCCAATAACTAGACCCACACACTTTAAAGACTCACTTAAGATTCAGGTCTAATCTACGTGTCAAAACGATGTTATGGTTCAAAACTATAATTTTTGCTGAAAACTGATGAGTTGCGCCGCAGCTCAAACCTCCAGTTGCGCCGCAACACATTATGTTGCGCCGCAACTTATTCTTCTGTAATTGAGTTGCGCCGCAACTAGGCGTTGCGCCGCAACTCCCCTTCGACCTGCACTTTTACAAAAATCGTTTTCATCCCCAATTCGACCCCAAACGACTCCAAGTCTATAATACATATTCAATACACCATCATCCTTCATATTTAGACCATTACAAAGCATTTCAACCATTAATTACACCATATATGGCTTTAATCCATCAAAACCACTATTAATCTTCATTAAACGATTCCCCCATAATCCAATAATTATTCCTAATGACTCATATAATCAAAAGGACCTGAAATCAATGATTTAATACCTGATCTACCTGTAGATGACAATAGGGATGCAAAACACTTGGCTAAACACAATCGATTCACACTTTGGAAGAATTTTTGGCTTGCAATTGGTGGAGGAATGCTATGGGGCGGCTTAGGGCTTGTTTAGAGAATGTAATGGCTGCAAATTATGATCTAATGACACCCTCTAATTCCCTAATCCCGTTTTTAGTTTTCCTCATATGTCAAAATCAACCCCCAAGCTTCCTAATCCTTCATTACTAGTCAAAAACTACCCTAGGGACCACCTACAACATAAATACTTCTTTAGATGTCACTACATAGGCGTTTAACTACATTATATACACACAAATCCTGCATTATACATTTTAGGCTTTCAAACCTCACACACAATCACACTTTAACTACATATATGCATTAAATCTAATATAGACTTAACGACACACTATGTTGACTTAACGACGTTAGTCAACTGTTAAATAAAAAGTTTGGGATGTTACATCTTTAGTCATACAGTTTAGATATATCTATCATATATCTTAAATTTATTTTGAAGCCGATATTCGACAATGGTGATGGATAGTATCCAACAACTATTAGTGTCGACGATAATGATGATTGAGAGACAAAAACTTGAGTAGGCAGTTAAAGTTAATTGAAAAAAAGGACTATGTGATGCTTTGCAATTTGTGTTGGTTAATCTTTAAAGGGATCAGCTTATGTTTTACATATACATGAAAATTATTTGGAATCTTGATATTCCCCTTTTCCCATGGAAAGATATATCTATTGATATAAATAATAAAAACACCAAAGTAAACCTATAATGCTTTTGAAGAAGCAAAGCTAGACATAAAGCAAACTCTAAAATGATCAATAAAACACACAAGGTATCCTTTAAATTACAAGACGTTACTTGTTTGAAACAAGAACTCCATGTTCTACTCAAAGTGTTGTATTGTTTGTGCTTCTTGACTATGACGCATTGTCAGTGTCATGACCAGTGACCTGATGCTGCTCGAAATACGACATTAATGCGATCCCACCAGATGTGAACATCGAAGCTTCATCTTATGATTGGCTTGCATTACGAACAAAAGGCAGCAACATTATTGATAAGCAAAATATAAGATCTGGACTAGTGCGAAGGGTGGGAATACTAAACATGTGTAATTTCTATTTACTAGTAAATTATTAGTAATAAAGGAATTCTCAAAATGTGTAATTTATAAATGCCGACAACTGTTACGTAATACAAGTATACAATACAAGTTACTTACTGAGGTCAAACAATTAGCATGTAGAATAGTAAATAATTTATAGCCCACATCACATATAAATATGGGTCATTTGTCGTGCTTGTAGAGCTTGGAAATGATGATAACTCTAAAAAAACTGCTAAAATAAATCGAGAAGGGTCATAGCATTAGCAACTGCTCCGTCATTGTTTTAACCAGGGCACTTTCTGATGCATGTCATCCAATCCAGAGGAAACACAATTTATAAACTTGTTCCAGAATCAACTACAAGTAATAATAGAAGACGGTATGGAACTAGCCTCACGATCATGACTACAGAAGAAAAGCCTCCGTTCAACAGAATCATGCATACTATAAGACCTGTTCATTGTCGGTTTTTACATTTTTCGGACCTACAGGGTCTGCCTGATCTATAAAAGATGACTACATTTCAGGCAGCAGATCCCCAATAGTCGATATTACTCAACTTTCAGAAGCTGACACAAAGAAATGTGTCACACAATGAGTAATCTTCAAACACACAATCGGCTGCACTATCATCTTCGGGACCTGGATCTTGACCTCCTTCGCTCCCTGTATGAACAACAAGCCAGCTTGTAAACCAAAAGGACCATAAAGTGAACATGTTTGACCATAACTAGCACCAATAACTTTTCTTTATGATTACTAATTAGAACCTTAAAATGATGAAAGAACGAGACATCAACATACCTGGTGGTTTCAAGAGAAGAATAGTTAGAATGCCTGTGATGAGAACGCTTGCTAGGTGGAGACCTTGACACTTGTCTAGAAACGAAACATCCCATGCTAAGCCAGTGAGTTGAATAAACATTGATAAGGCATACCCACCCTTTCTATCTAATATCATTATTTTCTATAATTCTATTGTCTGTAAGAATTTCCCTGCTAGCTTCTTTTTTGTCTTTTGGCAAGTTTAATATAATTTACTTCACAAATTTAGGTGATTGAGGTGGCAATTTCACCCCATTTACTAATGAACGGGTCAACTCGGGTTATGTTTAATTCTAACAGGTCAAATCGAGGAACAACTTGAAAAGAAACAGGTCAGATGGATTGAAAGCCAAAGTGTACTTTTAGTGAGCAACATTAAAAGATTAAAATACTTGGACAAAGTAGTTTTTGGTCAATTCAATTAGACATGTTTCTACCATTACCAAATATCACTTAGTTTGATTTGTTAGCATCCAACCCACCAATTTCGCCACCACCGGTAAATGGAGAACGAAAATACCACCCACAAATACATTCCCTTTATTAAAGATAACCTTGATGACGATGATTGCAACAATGATACGACAATAGTTATTTTACAATATTATCTCAGTCATGAGAATTGCTCTAGTTATTTTTTGAGCAAAACAGCAGCCATCATCAACCTTGAATGTGTACGCGGATACTGTACATTCTGTCTCTTAATAACAACTCCCAAAAAGTAGCAAAGACGGGAAGTTTGGTGATTCAATTGATTGTAACACATATAAATTACAAGAAAAGCCGACAATTTTGGCCTATTGATATTACATGGGTTAATTCGGGTCATAGCTTTGTCTCTAACAGTTCAAAAAGTAAATTAAAAGTCTAAACTACATAAGTTGCGAATACAACTTGCAAAAATCATTTGATAATAGTGTATCTTGACCTATTTCACATGCATACATCACAAAAGATGCGATGATCAACTAGACAGCAGAAGACTAAAACAAAAGAATAATTGTAAATAATATGTAATATCTGGTGATTATTAACATTGTGAGCACGCATATACCTGGTTAATTTTGTACTACTCATAAAAAGATCTATGATAGAGCCTAGAATAGAAGAATAAGACAGATACGAGATGTTAAGTAGAAACATGATATTAGAAACATAATAAAAATGTCTAGTGTCGAAGTTAAGTTTGATAGGATATGTTCATATAACACTTAGATATACTAGTCACGGACCTTAAAATATTACGAATCACAATATTAAATTTAATATGCATTAATTAACAAGATAGATAAAGGAAGTAGCAGAATCAGGTACCTTCTTGATCTGACAGGTGATGGTGATGAATGTCGTCTTTTAGAACGTCCCTTCCTGCAAGAAGAAAATTCACAAATGGGAAACCCAACATGCAACGCAAACCAGAGTTGGCGGCCGAGGTGGCACTTCCAAACACGTCAAGCAAATAAAATTAACTAAAAAAGGATGAGTTGAATGGATTCTTGATTAGCAACCTTTTGGAGTCATCGGAAGAGCTATCACTTGAGCCATATACATGGCCAACAGATGATTTGTCCTTGCTGCTCCTCCCCATACCACCAGGTGACCGCGAATGGCGTCGCTTGTGCCTACTCGAGTCACCAGGTTTATACTTCGGGCGTTCATTCTTGTCATCCTTTCCTCTATCCAGCTTTTGGCTATCTTCTTTATCATTAGATCTTCTATCTCTGTCTCTTTTATCATCCTTAATTTCACCCTTACTGGCCCTTTTCCCTGAATCTCGATCCTTTACTTTTTCTTTAGCATCATTTTTATCTTCCTTCTTTGCCCTCTTAGCATGTCTATCATCGTGGACCCTACTATGCTCATCTACCTTATTATGTTTCTTGTCCTTATCACTCTTATCCTGTCCATTTCTAGCGCTGCCACCTTTAGAATCATCGGGTAATATATTCTCAGCATTAACATCCCCGGTTACACTCGGCTTTAACTTTGAAACATCAGTGCCATCAAGTTTAATTTTCTCCCCACCAGAACTATCATTATGATTACCCGAATCCCTGTTTGGGGTCGCTCCATGGCATTCTTCTAGAAGCTTCTTACCATGCATGTCACCATTATCTACTTGTGAACTGCCACTTTCTGCCAAGAGTACAGGTGGCTTACTCCCATTGGAGGAGGTAAGAGACAAATTCTGAACTTCTCTGTCTTCATCATCATCATCATCAGAAGCATAACTACCAAGTCCTAGGACATCTCCAGGTGAGCTAGAATTAGATTTCCCACTAGCATCATCATCGGTTCCTATGATTTTGGAAGGAATTATGACCTTCGCGGAAGACTTGGGAGTTATAGGTGCTGATGTTGTATCAGTTGAAGCATTAGACTTGTGCTCAACTACATACCCACAAAGAGAGAAGACAGACAAATTATGTTATTTAGATTAACTGAAGGTAATAGAAAACTTAGCAGATTGTCACAGAAATACAAAACAAATAGCAGTAACAAATAATGGCAACCACCTTCCACATTAACATCGTCTTCATCAAGAACTTTTGTTGCAATTTCGTCAAAAAGCTCATCTGTAACCTGATCAAATGCATGCAGTTGGCTAACTTAGTACCAAGCACCAACAAGAAAGATAAATTAAATCATATTTACTTGAGTGCCCCATGTTAAGCACAAGAGCTATCTGAAATTGTACTAAGTGCGAGGCGAAGACGTATATTTATATAGAATACATAACAAAGAAATAATTAAATCTAGATGACTAAAAAAAAGATAACATATACTACGAAAACATATGACACTCAAATCACTATCTACCAAATTACAAAAGGTTTAGATCAGCAGAAAAACCCTAGACCACGTGTGACCATAGGACACCAACTAACCATTCCCCAATGACCAGCCCTAGGCAATGTTCACCTTCATTAAGTACCATTCTATGAATTAGGCCAAACCCAAGGACAAAATGCAATGTCCCAAGACTTGAGCTCATGACCTTTATTCCAAATTATCTATCCTATCCCTACCAATATTGCAAGAGTTGTCTGATTTTGATCTACACAAATTGCTCTATTTTATATGTGGCATGCTTATTTCGGGATTTTAGAAAATATCGGGAATCATTGCAATTGTCAGCAGATGAAGTAATACTAATAATAATGAAATTGCCCCTGATACCTTCAAAAGAACTTCAGTTAAGATGCGCTTTATTTCCTTGTTAATCGCAGCAGTTTTAGCAGCTTCGACATAATCCTACATAGATAACAATGAAAAACTATTGGAACACATACAATAATTATTAGAATTGTCATAAACATGATAAAGCATGCATATGCATATCAGAACCTCATCATCATCCTCATCTTCTGTGAACCTAGACGACTCCATACTTTTACCCTCTGCCTGATTTCCTTTCTTTTCCATATCTTCATCTTCGATTGATCCAGTGTCCTGCCTGGGAACCTCTGGGGCAGAACTTCCTATGACTGCTTTTTTCTTAATTATTTCCTCTCTGAGCCAGTTCGGTACGGAAGCCTGAAAAGTCTTTCAGCCTCAGATAAAGAATAGATAACAATCTACTTGTACAAAATAATTCAGTATGCTTCAATGATAACAGGGTAATAGTGGATGGGTTGAACGGGTCAAGTAACATGTCAAAACGCATAACTTTTAGTACTGTCAGGTTGGCAGACCTGCAGTCAGTTTTTGTTCTTATTTATTATACCTAATGCACTAGTTATAAGCTTAACTTTCTTGAGCAACACCAATTAGAAAGTTTTTATGCATTTGAATACATTGAAAACGACTTTCAGCTGTTTGACAGGTTTCCATTGTTAATCTGTCATTCATATTTCCAAATAGAGATAAAACATAGTACCAACCTACCCACCTTTTTAGGGCGCTCAGGGAACCCTGGAGTCCCATATGTGTCACCAGGGAAGGCATTTGTTGCATGAAATGCATTTGAAATGGGAAAGCTTGTGTTTGCAGATGGCATAGTTTGTTGGAAACTTGATCCAGTAACCCCACCAAATAAAGGACCCGAGTGCATGGAAACTGGAGAAGGAACACCCACTGAAGAATCAGCCTGGAGAAATAGAGGACAGTTAGTGTTTATATACATAACACATGAACACCAAAAGTCCAATTAGTGTTTATCCACGTAACACAATAACACCAAAGGTCTGGATAGAATACTCAATCAGAATCAAAACCTGTGGTCCTGTAACGTGGACTGGAGGCATTGAAGAATAAGGCATTCCAGATGGAGCAGATTGTCCAAAAGAGACATGGTCATGACCATACCCTGTCCCAAAATCTAATGGCTGATTGCTAAAATCAGTGGTTGAGTCAGCTGATGAGCTGTTGAATGCATAGTGGGGTGGTTCAACAGAATTTGGTCTATCATTAGAAGATACTGATGGTTGAAATTGTTGTTGTGGAGCTGAAGCAAAAGGCATATGTGATGGTTGATAAAATCCGCCATTCATATCGCTTGGCTCTTCTTTACCTGGCATTCAAATGAGAAGTCACCTTGCTGAAGTGTTCACAGAAGTTGCAGTTTCTAAACAATCATCAATTTAACATTATTTATATTGTTCCAATCACTTCTCTTGTAGCAATACATACACTAAAAATAAAAAGTATACAGGCTACTCAAGTTCCCAAAAAGAATGTAAAAAATATATAAATCACAACATTCACTTCTCTTCTTCCTCTAGTTTCTTCCAGCAACTTTTCCTGCATAGCCAATCACTAAGAATCCTACCCATTTTCACAAATCATTTTTTCAATCTTCACGACCAAGCAAGGTAACTATAAAACCACAAAACTGGAGAATAATGCATCTGGGGTTAAGGGAAAGAAAGAAACTACGAAATAAAGACCGGTGTGGCAAAGTAACATGGTAAGAGACACTCTATTTCCAAACTGATTCAAAATTTTCCACTATGTAATATGTTTAACCTGGTGTGGTTAAAGCTAAAGAGAACTTATTTGAGGAAGAAAATAAACAAGCATAATGGGCAAACCTCTTTGTTTGATAATAATCAATGATAAGAGACCAGAAAGGCATAAATATTTTATAAATTTGATATCATATTCTTCAAGAAATTTCTTCAGTTTGATTGTAATCGTCAATAGGACATGTCACGCACAACAGTGATACTTACATGGAACATGATACACTTGACAGGTAACTCATTTCCTCATGAGGCAGTGGCAAATACATGAGATAAGTTGATGGGGGGGAATTAAAAATCAGTTCCATAACACACACACACACAGCAGATTTAATAAGAATGAAGGGACAGCACAAGCAGTGAAGTCCAGCAAAAAACGAATTAATTAGATCCCAACTAGGGCTCCCTAGTGCCCCAACTCCTAAGCCCAAGTGAAATGCCCTACCCAACAATCATTGAATATTCACAATATCATTTTGACATTCACCATCCATTAATTGCATCTGAACACTAGTTTTGTCCCGCTCCCTTGATCCTAACTACCCTGCAAACGACTTTGTATCTTTGATATCTTGCTCACAAATTCGCATCTCTTGGTTATGTGCCAGGAATTCTGGAACAAAAATCTTGTGCTAAAAATTGAAGAAAAAACTATTTGTCTCTATCTCATGAGCACAACTCTACTATATTTTATGCCTCATCTAGAGGTAGAACTTCTCTAATACTATACATCAATGTTCTAGCTTTCTCTTTTATGATTAAGGACTACTTGAGGCGGCTTGCAGCTAAGCACTTTTTAAAAATGATTTGGATATGTGCAAGTAGTGGAGGATCCAGAAAGAAAGTTTGTGAGAGGCATAAAATTTAACGTAATTAGATACATGAATACATCTATACACAATTCATTAACATGAAATACGCAAATATCAGTTCCACAAATTCATTTCAACTTTTCAAGAGATTAGAACTCTACTTTTAGTTTGTAAATCTATCGAAAAAGCCTCACTTATTCAATTCAAAGGTCTATGAAACGAAGCTAGCACAGGAAGCTTACTTCTACAAAGAAGACCCTGATTTCGTAGTGACCGCAGAATGCTGATTTTTTAGCAGTTGTCAATTAGGGGCGGGAATTTTCTAACATTTTGTTGAAGGCACAAAAATCTGAGAGTGTGTTCAGTGGGTGAGAGCCAGACAGAGCCTATTTTATACTCTTCTGATGTAAAACCAGAGTCTATGGATAAGAATCCGTGAGCAAGATATCAATAGCAGAAAGTCAAGAGGGGACTATTAAACCGTGTGAGTCGAACACAGCTCAAAAGAAAAAACCAAGTATGCTGATGAGGTCAGTAAAATCCACCAATCCATGATGAAGGATCGATTGTTGGGTTGAGCAGTACGCTTGGCTTTGAAATTTGGGTCCTAAAACCGTTATTGGGCAGGGAGCAGAAAAATAAAAGGAGAAATCAGGGTCATGCACCCCCCTTCACCCTCAGCACCTTTCATGGTCCTAACAGAAAAATAGAAGGAGAGCTGCCGCCGCTGGATACAGAAATGAAATAAGATGAAATCTAAGAAGAAAAAATTTAGAATGCATGTTTCACCCTAGCACCAACAGATATGCAAACAGTCACCATTCTACTAAGAATTACTACCACCATAACAACATCAATACTACCCAATCCCACTGGTATGGGTTGTGGGGTATGAGGGAGGTAAAATGTAGACAGTCATACCCCTACCCAAGGGTAGAGAAACTGCTTCCAAAAAGTATCCGGCTTATAAAGTGTCACGCATAGATTGTGTATAAAGTGTTCTGCATAGATATTGTACATAAAAGAAAGATAATGATCAAAAAAACCAGAATATCACTAAGAATGATTAAAAAAATGCATTCCTTTCAGGTTAAACACAATACATATGCTTTTGCTGTCACCTCATGGTAACAGTTGTGCAAATATAAACTCAACTTCCAAAAACAACACATAGACTTGTAAGGCCACAAGCTGCCATGTTCATACTCTTCCTAGACTGCTCCACGTATAATAGACAATATTTGGCCCCTTTAAAGTTCAAGAAAAGAAAATGAGTGTCTTATACATAGCCATTTTAATACGCCTATCGAACTTTTGTACAAATGCTATTTGGATCTTTACACAAGGCAAAATAAATACTGGGAACCACCTATCAGGAATGTAGTTATCAAACCATAAGGTAATAACCTTATGGTTACACATAATTCTTAGTTCTTATCTATTTAACAAAATAAGGTGGGAGTTGAAATGATCTTGTCCGCAATCCACATAGATCAATTCAGGATATATAACAGAATGTGGAAATAATGTGAGAGAAGATAAGAACTGATGAGCTAACTAGCCTATACTGACAATTTACTTCTGGGGAAGGGGATATAATTTAGAAAGCAAGTTCTATGAAGGCAGTTCTTCAAGCAAGCTTCACGTGCTAAATCAAAGACATCAGTTAACTTATTACCTGCAGCAGAAGAATAACTAGAAGGTACCTCCTGCTGATGAACTGATAAAGTTGTAGGTGCAATTTCTTGATGAGGATAAGCAGCAGCTGATTCCCGCAAAGTTCCATCTCTTGCAGCATATCCAGAACTGAAAGATGATGGCTCCTGTAACTGGTTTGCAGGCGGCCTAGGTGGTGGTGCATAGGATGGATATTGTTGATAGCTTGATGGAGGAAGTGAGTGTTGCTGAAATTCTTGGTAAGAAGGATCCATATTCTGCGAATATTGATCCTGATAGATCATTTCTTCTGGTCGGTGGGCAGGCATTGCCTGTGATTGTTGATGCTGATCATCTGTTACAGCTTTAGAAGCTGCCCATGCTCTAGCCCTAGCGGCCAAATCATCTTCATTTTGGTTTCGCGCTACAATAAAGAAAATAAATAAATAATTGAGACTACAGGCAGCATACATTTGCTACTATGGTCACTTGACAGTTATACAATTCATAAAAAATCACAAATGAATTTCAACCGCACATACAATTCATAACCATCACAACCATCATTCTCCTTTGAAACTTCCCCTTTTTTGTGGTAACTCTCATTTACAAAACCCCATAACTATCATCCTCACAACCAGTGTTATACAGAATTTGCAAAGTGTCAACTATCACACAAATTTTCTAAACTCGTGAACGTTCTATACACGAAATTAAAAAAGACGCAGTCAATTGCAATTACATTAGTTAGGCATTACAATTACATTACAATATAAACAATTACACATTTAGCTTATCATTTGCAACAAATGAATGAAAACGTCACAGAAAAACATAATCACCGTGAAACTATCTTTCTCTTTCTTAAACGTCCATTCATTACGTAACAACGTTCGTTCAGAAAAATCAAGTTATCTTTCTCACAACAGATGTTATGTATAATTACTACACAGTATCAAACTCACACAGCTTCCTTACATAATATGAAAATGAAGCAGGCTACATGATATATATATATATATAATATATATATATATATATATATATATATAATATATATATAATAACATTATTAAGAATAAAATAAAATTATTGAGGAATTATAACCTGAATAATCCCAACCTTGATGACCCCAGCCTGCATTACTCCACTCCTATAATCATCAAATAAGTATACAAAAATGCTTAGGCAGTTAGATACATAAAAACTGTATTTAATGGATATATATTGTAAGTATATGAATATGAATTAGAGCTTACCTGATTAACAGGAGCATAATGAGGTTGTGGTAGTGGTGGTGGTGGTGGTGGTGGTTGAGACATATGAGGTGGTCTAGGAGGAAGAGAGTAAGAAGAGTACGGAACCGGCGGCGGAGGAACTGCGGCGGCATACGGGGGAGGAGGAGGAGGTGGTTGAACGTGGTGATCTGAGTGTTGTGGCTGTGGAGGCCACTGTGGCGGAGGAGGTGACGGCGAGTGGTATTGAAATTGACCGGAATACCACGGTCCAGGAGGTGGAGGAGCTTGTTGTTGTGGTGGTGGTGGCGGTGGTTGATGAGGATCCGAAGACGACGGCGGTGGTGGTCTTGCGTATCGGAAATCCATTTGACGGTAAATTAGGGTTTTTAATTTGCGTGTATTTTGTATGATATGACAGTTTTACGGATGATTAGAGACCGTGATTGATGACGGTGGTTAGTTACGGAGATGAAGTCATGAAACGGCGGTTGGTAACGGGAATCCGCCGGTGAGAGGCGTGGTAACGGCGGTGAACGGAGATAACGGGAAACGAGAAATTGAGGGAGTGGCCAGTATATAGTTATATAAGAAATTTTACATAAAGCCCTTACAGTTTATATAAAGTTGAATATCCTTCTTTCTAGTTCAAACTCACCTATGCCCACGACGGTGGTGAGGTAGTGGTGCCAGCAACAGGTGGAGAAGGTAGTGGCGATAGGTAGCGGCGGTAGTCGGCAGCGGTGCTGGTGACGGTGGTGGGGTCAGCAGTGCGGTGGTGGGGGCGGTAATGGTGATGAATGTAAATGTAATTGATGTTGTAAATTAGTTTGTTAAGAGTATTTCACATATATTAGGTGGAGATGTTTAATTAATGAATAAAAAAGAGGGGTATTTTTGGTTTTTTAAAAGAAAATTTAAGAAAGAAAAGTGATTTGTTTTATTAGATAGTATAGATATTAACGAATTTGAAACTTCTGTAACACATGTATACATACATGTATATATATATTCTAAGGGAGGCGATTTGTACACCATTAGTTTTTAACGATACACCACTAAATGTGTTTTACATGGTTGTATTGTACAATACAATAAAACACATTTGATGGTGTGTTGCCAAAAACTAATGGTATACAGATCACCACCCATATTCTAAACGATCATATCTAGAGTATTGAGTTCATGAGTACTCGAAGTAAGACCGTATTCACAATCAGAATGTATAGAACCGTAACTCAGTAACTAATCAGTTATTTGCATCATAACTTGTTTTAGTTAGTCTAACTTTCAAACCCCTTTTCATTGCGAGTGTCATAGAAGCACTCGGTGGGACATGGTGACCTTCAACAAGCTCAACATTGTAATGGTATATGATTGTAGCCGCCACTATCTTCATGTGAGTGAAACTCGTGTCCTTACCAATACAAGTTTTCGGGCCAACATTAAATGCCGGGAACTTGTAAGGTGGTTGATGTATAATTCCTCCATTCCTTGAAATCCATCCTTATGGTTTAAAATCCATACAATCTTCCCCCATATCGATATCATCCTTCCCATTGTATAATAACAGAGGATAATTGTGGTGTTATGGTCTACTTGATTACCGCTTGGAAGAATATCCGGTTGTAATGGTGTTTAAGACTGAAATGGAACAGGAGGAAATAGCCTCAATGTTTCGGATAATGCACCATGAAGATAAACTAGTTGGCTCAACTCTTTTGTATCGTAATGTGTAACACCCCAACAAGGCAGAATCATGAGGTGTCGAGAAAAGCACAGCATGACATGGAAATTACATAGACCAACGATCTAAATTAAGTAAATGGTTACAAGTGAACCAATATATTAAGCATACAAATCATTCAAACAACCAAGTCATACAAAATTTATCCAGTACAAGTGTATCAAAACAACAATTGTTCATCCCTCAATAGGGAGCATTCGGGTCATAGACCTCGAGAATTAAGTCCAATCAAGAAAGTGCTACCAAATGCACATAATCCTGATTTTCTAACAAAAGATGCGCCGCTTCCTTGATTCCCATCATAGCTAGCAATCCAATCAAGCCTGATTCCTAGCATTTACTTGATCACCTGAAAAGTGTACTAAATCAAGTCAACACATGGTTGGTGAGTTCGTAGGTTTAAGTATCAAAACAAGTATCAAGTTCCAAAAGTGCCGATAACAAGTCGTACGATAATATAAGAGCCAATCGAAGCACATACCGTAAACTCTTAATATAAGGCACAAGAATCGCTACAAGATCATACACAACACACAAACA
Source organism: Erigeron breviscapus (assembly GCA_034093135.1). Taxonomy (NCBI): domain Eukaryota; kingdom Viridiplantae; phylum Streptophyta; class Magnoliopsida; order Asterales; family Asteraceae; genus Erigeron; species Erigeron breviscapus. Next base: position 175,764,077 of record CM067167.1, read on the forward strand.
AGTTAAACAAAAGATCACAATACATAGTCACCATAATGAACGTTCATCAAGCTCACAAGTCCCACGGGACACACAATTTGGCGAGGTGTACACATATCCAAGCTCACAAGTCCCCAAGGGACACCAAATCGTGCGAATAGTTCAAGCATCCTTAAATCAACCCAATAATCACAAATAGTATCATGGTTACCTTCCAAACAATCAATTAGTTCCAATATCATGCACTACATTGTATATCGACATTAGTTTTACCAAAAACGAGTACACTTTCCACCCCAAAGTTCAACAAAGAGAGGGGCTACGAAACTCACCTTAGATGAGTAATAAACTTCCAAAGATGGATGAGTACAACCACGCTTCAACGACGATCACAACCTACTTTATAACACAAATCATCACAACGCATCCCAACATTAAGGTTAAACTACTTAGCTATCAGTCTTAATTGCTCATAACGGTTGCTTGCGATTTACATATGGTTTTTAAATAGTTCATATGGGTTATGAATAGTCCATAAAAAATGTTACCAAAATCAGTCCTTAAAACTAACGGGCGTTAGAAGAATTAACGGGTATGGGTTATGAATAGTTCATCTGGGTTATCAAAAAAAAGTCCTTAGAACTAACGGGCGTTAAAAACTAACAGATCTGGGTTATGAATAGTTCTATCTGGGTTATGAATAGTTCATCTGGGTTATCAAAAACAGTCCTTAGAACTAACGGGCGTTAAAAACTAACAGATCTGGGTTATGAATAGTTCATCTGGGTTATCAAAAACAGTCCTTAGAACTAACGGTCATTAAAAGCTGCAACTAAAATGTTCTTCATCATTTTTGACACTAAAATTGATCCACCAAACATCCAAATCAAGTTACCAAACTCAAAATTGACCATCTAAAGACCATTTTGAAGCTAGGAATCATGTTACCAACATATTTTGGACAAAACTCATCATCAAACTCTTCCCAAAACACAAATTCAACTCAAATCCAACCCAAAACCCAAATTTTGGATAAAACCCTATTTTGACAACCAAGATGACCCAAGGTGTTTAGATTCGACCAAGAAACATGATAAACAACATATGAAGATGATTTGAGTCAAGAAACACTTACCAAAACAACCTGAAGCCTTGAATCCGATTTTTGAGCTTGAAAGGAGATAAACACTTGATATAACCCAAAAATCTTGAATTTTAAAGGTAGGGAATTATTATTTAACAATTTTCTAACACTTTGATGATATTACAAACCTTAGATCCGAAATAATGATGAAGATATGGTTAGTGTGTGTTTTGTGTGTGTATTCTTGAGATTGAGAGAAAGGGAGTGTGTGTGTGTGTGTGTAAGGAGATAAGGAAAGGGGGAAATGGGAGGTGGGATGGGAGTTTGGGGCCACTACACCCCCACCCACAACTCTTGCATCAATAATACACTAGCTAGTTACTAAACGGTACCCCGTCCAAACACGTAAATGCTAAATATCACCAAAAACACTAAAGATCGTATAATCAAATTCGACTTTTATTAAACACATAAGTTCCAAAGCATCAATATTCCAATTAATTTCACAATTATTCACATAGGCAAACAAAGTCAAAATAAAGTCAACGTGGTCAAATGTCACAAAATGTGTCCATTTCCCGCCCCATTAATCCATCTTTAGATTTCTGCGAAGCTCCTCTCTTATCTTATCTTTTACAATTGGGTTTTTTCATAAGAAGATAAAAGAACCAAGAGAGGGTGGAGCTCGTAGTATCTCTTCCTGGCAATAATCAAATTTAGTAAGTTGTCTCTCAAAAACTTTTTAGAATCCCCTGAAGTCCCTCTTTGGTCTTTAAACTCTTTCATGAGAGATGCTAAAATTTTGAACTCATCATCATCTTGGATGAGTTCATTATTACTCATGTTATTTATTAACTCCTTTTTTTGGTCTATTAACTTGTATATGAACCCATCAATGGCTTTCCATGCACTAGCCAACTTCTCTTCCTGTCGTATGCCAAGTAGCTCTAGCAATCTCAAAAGGTTTGAGGGCATTATATGCCGATGCAATAACGCTTCTCCTATATCTGACAAACCCTTTTCGCAAGGTATGTAAGGACGATCAGGAGACATGCTTTTCGGGTCGTGATCTAAAAACAATGTGCACGCAGTGTCAAAAAAACCTTTGGAAAATCTTCTGCAAATCAATTTCAACTTTTTTTTTCAGAAATGTGGTCAAGCTCAAGTACAGGCAATAACCCTTCTTCTATCTTATTCCAAATAGTTTTTTCCAATAGACTTTCAAAGGAAGGAAGCTTTAAAAGAGACATGACTGTTCTACGTACGAGATAGGTTTATTATTTCTTAGGCCTCTCCCTAAGGGGGTGTTCGACCGATCGTCGGACACCTCTTCCACGTCGACACCATAGGGAGCAAGCTCGTCGACCCCCTTCTTCGTCCCCTGTCGTCGGTCCATCGAAGAGTGTAGACGAGAGAAATTGGAGCGTGTGTGGGCCAGGCCTTCAACGGCTAAACAAAAAAAAAAAAAATTTCAATTAATTTAAAAACCAACGGCTCCTCCTTTTTTTTAAAATTTTTTTTTTTAACTTTCCATCTATATATACTACCATTTCACATCTCATTCTTCATCACCCATTCCATTTTCTTCACAATTCATTCCATTTTCTTCACACTATCAATAAAACTCTATATATTTTCACTAAATATGTCGAGTTCCGACGAAGATTCAGTTTCATACATTCGTAAGTATACAATAGATGCCGAAATGTTAAACACTTTCGTTACTTTAATTGACGAAGAAGAAAAAGAAGCAGAGAGCTCGAGAATGGCAAACAGACCAAAAATACCAAGAAGAACAATACCCAGAAACCATGTGGAAGCCGCCACACGTTTATATAATCATTACTTTGCCCCACAACCCGTTTACCCTGCCGATTATTTTAGAAGGCGTTTTCGAATGCCCAAAGAAATGTTTCTTCGTATAGTGAACGATATACATTCCTTTAACGCCATACAACCATTACCAAAACACTTTGCATTCTTCCACAACGCTCCAACCGACGTTGTGGGTCGCCCGGCGTTAAATATTTTTCAAAAATGTACTTCCGCTATACGCCAGCTGGCTTATGCTTCTACTGCCGACCAGTTAGATGAATACCTCGAAATGGGTTCCCAAACGTCTTACGATTCATTGAACTACTTCTGCAAATGTGTTGTTCAGTTATATCACTCAGAGTTTTTGAGAAAACCCACACAAGAAGATGTTAACCGCGTGACCGCCAAACACGAGGCGGTACATGGTTTTCCGGGTATGCTTGGAAGCGTTGATTGTATGCATTGGGCTTGGAGAAACTGCCCAACGGCATGGCAAGGCCAATACACTCGTGGTGACAAAGGACATCCGACGATTATGCTTGAAGCGGTTGCTTCATATGATTTGTGGATTTGGCATGCTTACTTTGGACCCGCCGGTTCGAACAACGACATCAACGTCCTTAATGAATCTGACTTGTTCGACCAGCTTCTCCAAGATAAAGCTCCTGCGGTAAATTTCACCGCTAATGGCCAAGAGTTTACAAAGGGTTACTATCTAGCTGATGGTATCTATCCAGAATGGGCTACACTTGTCAAGTCTTTCAAGTGTCCCATGGACCCTAAGACCAGTAAATTCAAACGCTTCCAAGAGTCTGCAAGAAAAGACGTGGAGCGTGCTTTTGGGGTACTTCAAGGCCGATGGAGAATCCTTCAACAAAGTGCCCGTCCATTAAGTATTAACAAAATTAAACGCATCATGTACTCTTGTGTGTTGTTGCACAACATGGTCGTTGAATATAACGGGCGTGCAATCAGTCCTTTGGATCTGGAGCTAATTCCCGATACGCCGCCAGCGCGTTCTTGGGACGAACGTGTTGACCTTCACTTACGTATGACAGGGGAGTTACGTGATAGGGCGACACACAACCGTCTAAGAGGCGCCCTAGTCGAGCACATTTGGAACTTGCCGGAAAACCAACGTGAACGTTGAGTGTTTTTTTTTAAATTGTCTTTTTTTAATTAATAAATGTAATGTGTTGTTTTTTTTAATAAATGTAATGTGTTTTTTTTTTTAATAAATGTAATGTGTTTTTTTTAATAAATGTAATGTGTTGTTTTTTTTTAATAATTTTAAATAAATGTTGAATTATTTATTTTTTGTGTAAATATAAAATAAAATAAATAAAAAGTGTGGAAGAGGTGTGGAAGAGGGGTTATAGGGAGTGAGTGTGGAAGAGGGTGGATGAAGAGAGAGAAAAGCTGATGTGGCAGTGTGGAAGAGGTGTGGAAGAGGTGTTGGGTGTTCTAGCTTAGGGAGAGGCCTTATTAGCATCTGATTTGCACGAAATTGAGAATATGGTACTTGTCGCTAGCAGGCAGTCATTTTTTATTCTTGGATAATTCTCTGTTTGTGCTTTCTACATGTCATCAATCCCAAAATCTTTTCTTTTTAGACCAATATCATTCTGGTCCTTGTATAAAGTATAAACATCAAAGTGAGTTTTGTAAACAGATAATAAACAAGCTATATTTCATGCAAATTGCAAACGGAAAATGCCAAACTGAAAAATAAGATCGAATATGACACTGTTCAAGAAATCAACATAAGATTGCAAGTGCGATTGGATATTCATAATTAATCCAATATCGCTTCCTGTTGGAGATTACATTGTTTCATAGCAATTTTTGCAACAATGAAGTTAAGCTGCAAATTGCAACGGGAGACCAATTAACAGTCAAATAAAAAGGTAAACTTACATTTTTGAACTACATGTCTACATATAAAGAGTATACACTACTTTTGACGCCCAAGAATACCTTGTAAAGAATACAATCAAAACTCCCTTTTTTTTTACTCCATATTTAGAAATAGTATCTTCATTGCCTTCCATCATACATCTGCTCTTGTGTACAAGATTCCATAGCATGGTAATAGATGTACATACCGAAAATTACAATATAAATTATATGCTCAGGTTATCATCCGACGGCGTCGACTTGTCTTCTGGTTAATCGCGCATACAAGCCATCTTTAAGGAGAAGTTCTTTGTGATTTCCCATCTGAATCATTAGCAAATTAGGTTTGAGTCTGTAGAGGTGGCAATGTTGACTTATTTATGACTGTGGCGGTTTGGGTTAGATTTTCTCTTGAATGGATCAAATGGGCCAAAAGAAAAGCTAATGTTCAACCTCCTAACTTGCTTTATTTTGAAATGTTTACTTATAATGTTTTCGCAATCATATTTAATGGATTAATTATCCAGAAATAAATGTACCTCGATGATCTGGCCACGGTCCATGACGACTATTCTATCAGCTGCTTGTACGGTGGAAAGCCTGGGGAAAATTGTCAATTAGCCCTTTTAACTATAAAGCAAGTGACACAGAGGATTTTGTTTTGTATAACCTGTGCGCAATTATTATGACAGTCCTCTTATAGTTATTTCCCGCAGCACGTAGTACACCCTACATGATCATGAATTCCATAGGCATAAATTGACGGTTAAGGCGTACTTCGAATGCATCAAACATCATAAACCAATTCTTAAAAACTTGAATGTTATTGAAATAATGTAATTATTAATCACATTCAACATGCTACTTATTAAAAATAGACTTACAAAAAAAAACATCTTGGGTCAACCCATTTTGCAACTGCTACTTAAAAGGAAAGTATAGATATTATATACCTTAATATTGTATTCACTCTCGGCATCCAAAGCGCTGGTAGCTTCATCAAGAATCAAAATGGATGGGTCTCTGAGGATTGCCCGGGCAATTGCAATTCGCTGTTTCTGTCCTCCACTAAGCAAATCATCATCCACAATTGTTTTATAGCCCTCAGGCAAGGAGGAAATGAAATCATGGGCAAACGCTTCCTTTGCTGCCCTTTCAATATCCTCTTGACTTACATCTCTTGTACATCCATACGCTATATTTGATCTGATATCCATCCGAAAGAGACGAGGTTCCTGTTCCATATAAGCAAGTAACAATTAAGGGTCTTTTTAGTGGGTTATTACTTAATTAGGTACCCAATGGTCTGATATCTATATTGGGTAACCAATTTTTTTCTTTCACCCATAGACAGGTAACGCATTCAAATACCTATGTAATTTGTAACATTTCCAGCAGGTTACAATTTTCCATGTGTCACCATAAATAATATGTAAACATGGTCAAACTTACCAAGAAATTACTTGTTTGTAATCATTTTGGCCTGGGTTACCCTAAAATCAAGTATTTTGAAACTTTGAATTTTCTTATCAAATTATCTAAGAGTTGGTTACCTACTTGTTTGTGGGTGAAGATAAAGATGGCTAACCAAAACAGATATCAAAAGTTGGTTGCCTTTTTATGCAATAAACGTAGTCTGATCACAAAATTATTCTCTTTTCAGATGTCAAGGAGGAGGACCTGTCCAACATATCCAATTCTTTCTCTAAGCCACTTGATGTCCAAATCCTTTAGAGGAGACCCATCAATCAATATCTACATGAGCACAGCTAAAATACTTTAGTGTAAGATTAATGTTGCAAGATTTGCACAAAAGCTGAAATGATATATTATTTGTTCCCAAGGTAAAAAATCAGAGAAAATATCAAGTCACTTAAATAGACATGAGTTGATTCGGGTTACAATTTACCTCTAACAGACCTTACACATCTAAGAACTTGGTTAAAGAAGAAGGCGTTGAACGGGTCAAAAGTGACCCAGGGCTTAATTAAACGCTTATAACCTCTTAATTCACTTTATTTAAACGATTAAATTAGTATTTTAGTACAGTAATCTACATTTGAAATCATGTTTAACACATTGCATTTTATAAATATGTTTGAAAAGAGGACAAACTAATTTGAAGATCAACCTTGACCCAATCTGTTATGGCGCGTATTATATCCTAGTATTTAATCTGAACCCGTTTGACCCATAACTCAACCCACCCAACCCTCAATCTTTTTTGGAAAACCTCCATTGTAGGGAGAAAGGATACCTGGCCGCTTGTTGGTTCATAGAGACGAAGCAGAAGATTCACTATTGTGCTTTTCCCACTACCACTAAGACCAACCTAATGTACATTATTGCAAAGCATTTAATCATGAAGTAGCCGTAGAGGAAAAATAAATTAGGCAGCTGGATTCATAGACTTACTTACAAGTGCAACTACTTCATGCGGATTCACAGTAATGCTTATATCTCGTAATACATGTACCTGTTGAATTGTTACAAGCATGAACTCTTCAGATTCCCATAGTTGTTTAATACCAGTTCATTTTAAATCATAGTGGCTGAAACAATACAAATAAAATTGACCTATTTGACTCATGCATAGAATTGACCATTTTGACTAATTAGCCAACCAACCATTTTGATCCTTTAACCAACCCACCCATTTTGCCACATCTACCAAACTTAGGAAGGAGATAAGCCAATACTTGTTGGGACAAAGCTTACCGTTTCTCTCGATGAATATCTAAATGATACATTAACAAACTCAATGCGGCCCTTCAAGTCTGACAACTTTGACCCTGCCACATTATTTACAATATGCATGCTCAGTTAAAAGATATTAAGCAGTGCTTTGAGGAATTAGAGGAATTGCTTGCCTTTGGAAGTGAACTGGTAACTAGGCGCAAGATCCATCATCTGGAATACTTTTTCGCTTGCCCCAACCGATTGCATTAATGAAGATAAATTGTCACCCACAAACCATGTCGAGTAAATCAGCCATTCACTGTACAATATGAACTTCGTAAGTTGCTCAGCTGTTATATGCCCAGCCATGATAGACATTCCTCCTATCAGCACCGCAATAACCTATACAGTTTGACATTCAAGTAAAGCATAAGTAAAATTCTAGATCTCATATATGAAACTACTCTATGAACTATATGACATGCAATAGCGTTTTACAATGATAGCTAATCATTTTATGATACAATTATTTCATGCAACATATAATCTAGATTCAAGAGTGCTGTTTGATCTTACTGAACAATAGATAGACCATAACCTGTGTGGAATGGTAAAGAGTGTTGAAACTGAAATTCCAAATTCCATATGCCGCACTGGTTCGTAAGCTGATATCAGCTAGTTTATCCAGCCAGTTGTCGTACCTATACATGAATATTAATTCCATCCTTAAAGCATGCATGGTGCAAATACCTCTATTTGTATGCTTTGTGCAAAATAAATTAACAAAAAAATATTGGCTGAGAAAAACTTCACTTCTGATGAAAGTACAACCAAATGCCAAAATGTATACCTGTTAAGTTCTTTATTCTCGGTTCCATAAACTCGGACTGTTCTCATTAAAGAAATTGTCTCTTGTGCAACCTATATAAGTAAAATCCACCATAATGGATAGTTAAATTAAAGAGACCAGGTAAATGGGCAGTTCTCTTTGAAACATGATTAAATTGTTCGTAGTACTTCATTTGCAGATGCAGTGTACTCTTGTGTTAGCTTTGCTGCTTTCTTCTGGTACCTATATTAAAGGACATGATTAAGAACTTAGAAAATAAAAATATAAGTGTTTTATTCTTTGAGGTGTAAACTTTATATCATAGGTAGATCAAAATATTAAAAGCATAAAAAAATTCCCTTTACTACAAACAATAAATAACATTTTGAGACAGAAACAAGATCTTACTGCCCATATCGTAACATTATTAATGATAGAGTAGAGCATATGGCCAATGTGCATAAGCCAAGCGGCCAAGACAATACCAGCAAGTAGATCAAAGCCCCTGTCGCCTGACACAATATACTAAAATCAGATTACTGTAATTTAATGAAAGCAAAATCAGAGACACTTTTTATATGTTTTGAAGAACCTGAAGAAGATTGCGTAATATTAAGTTAAGATCATTCCCAATGACCCGTGACACTTGCTGACAATCTGAACCTAGCCGACTAGTCAAATCGCCAATACTTTCATTGTCAAAAAAGCTTATATCCTGCCGTAAAGGTGAAGTTATAGATCATCTTTTGATTAGCCAAAATATGAAAATGATAGCTAATGATGCACATGCTGCCCATAGAGCTTCACATAGTCATCTCTAATTTCTTTACAAACCTGGAGGAGAAGGGTGGAATATAATGTTTCTCTCATCCGTTTAACCTGTAGGTTATAAATAGTCTGTTAAAACTTAAAAATACAACATTTTATTCTAAAGCAAGATTCCCTAACATCATTCTTTGGCCATTGACATCACCAAACTTTATCAATGACGAAGTTTTGGTCACAAATTTGATTTAATAGTCAAACCCATTTATAATGTAGGAATGGAGGCTGCACATTATAATGCTTTCAGTACTCTGAGATAGATTGAACAAAAAAACATATATGAACTCACAAGAATCATATTCGCAATGCCAAACCAGCAACCTCTTAATCCACTGGAAATCCAAATAAACGGTTATATGTCAGAAGCTGTTCATTTGATTCAAAGGGCTATCTAAGTAGATCAATATCATTTGATGGTCATGAGTGTAAACACGCTACTAGCTTTTAGAAATACTACTATAGTACTATAAGCAGAATATATTAAACTAACCTCGCCTCTTAATGGACTAACTTGTAACAAGGGGGTAACATACAAGACAAAGTGACAAACGATCTAAAATATTGAAAATGTCATAAAAACATTGTATATTTGCTACTTTGAGTTTCAAAGAAGAGGAAGATTTGACCATACAAGGTTTTAACCTGCATATACCAGAAGTCACACATAGGAAAACCAATAGCTTCACATTTCCATAAAAAACTGCCGTATTTCCACTTTGGGCTGAAAATATAGATGCCGTCAGGAAATGTGGAATGGAGATCTCTGTAAGCTAAATGATAAAAACATTACCATGTTAGTTGCACAGGAAGAATAAAAAAAGAGAATAAACTTGAAGTTCGAGATTTAATTTTGAAAGTGATTATCTTATACGAAATAATCAAAATCATATACTTTACCACATAACAAATGGTGGAGGGAAAAACTATTGGCACTCGCGTAAAAAGGTAAGTAGTAATAAGTACACTTTTCTTAAACTAACATGAAACTGCATTTTGTTTCCAATCGTAGCATTGGAGCTAAAAGCCTAAAACCATTGCTCTTATTGGCCAAATACATATCCAAGTACGTTACTTTTATTCATAACCTTTGTGCTACATTACTATAATTCATATAACAACTTGTTAGTCTAATCAATAAACACTTATTAAACTACTTATCTACTTAAAAAACGTAATACTCAAATAATCACTTGCAAAACCAAAAGAGTATTACCGCGGTTAAAATAAGAGCAGAGAAAGCCGCGATAATAACCCAACGATCACTCGAAATCAATCCCCACATCCGTCTCAACGCCTTAACCAACGTCACAGGTTTCGCGATTCCTACTATTTCCGCTTCATCAGAAAACTTCCACCATTTTCCACCAGGCAACACATCCAAAACCGACCGAAAAACACTCGATAACCTCCCCACATATTCCGCACTCACTCCATCACTTACTTTCAAATCAGCATCCTTATCAGGATAACCGTTAACAGAATAACCATTAACAGAAGCTGCTTTTATCAAAGTAAAATTAACAAACCTTCCGTTATCTCCGTTATTAATTCCGTTAGTTTTTGAGTAGCGAAATTTAGTACTACTAGATTTTGTTTTGAAATTGAAATTGAATTTATTTGATTGAATATGAAAATGATGATGATTTAATCTAATTAAATGATTATTATTGAGAATTAAAGTCATTTTTTTATTACATTTAACAAGGAATTAACAGAGATTGTGATGAAATATATACATATATTATTTATATTTATTTATATATAATATAATGAAAATGAAGAGAATGTTATCGGTGGTGGTGATTGAATGAATGACTGCTGGTGGATGGGGGCGACTAATCTGTTATTTGGTGACGTGGAATGGAATGAATTGAAGTGATACGGCAACGTTTTGGGAGGGGGGGATGGAATTGGAAAGTGTGGCGTGTTTGAATTGGAGAAGACGGTGTCGTTTTGGGAAAGTTAAGTGTGACGTGAAATCATTACTAACCACTTGATTTTGGTTTTGACTCAAGTGCCCTTTGTGTGTAGTGTCTACTTTTGGAAAGTTTGCTAACCAGTCCTTGAAGAATTCGGTATTATTAGAACTCAGCTTATCAGTTTATTTATGTTTTTTGTAAAGTTCTATATCTTGAATCAACGATCTAGCAAATGATAATCAACATCAAAGTTATATATATAGAATATATAGTTATATAGACTATAGAAGACGTATAAGAAGACGAAGATGAAGATGAAGGGGTGGCAATAGAAATCAAGAAAATATCGTAATATTATTTAAACTCAATATGTGTGTTTACAACTAATAGGGTTTGACCCTTATATAATATACAGTACATAAATATAGATATAGACTTGGAAACAAAATAGTTACTCTTACATAATGTATATTTGTATCTACAAATGTTGTGTTTTTTTAGTTTAGAAAGATTTTATCTTTTATATTATCTTTATTAATTATTTTCTTTTCTCATATGTTTTTTTAAGAAAACTTGGGATGAGGGTTTTATGTTATGGCCATTTGTTTTTGGCATGACTCTAATTATTGTGTTGAATACTTGAAAAGACATGTTTTGGTTAAGATTATACAGGTTATTTAAAAAGGATAATGTAAGTACGTTACTTATGAATGTCAAGCGAAGTTCGGTTTCTTTATGTTTTGAATTTTGATTGTAATCGACTTTAAAATGGCTAAAGATTAAGAGATCTACATTCCTTATAAAAAGTTTCAAGTTTGAATGAGTAACATATTAAGGTAATTCGGTAAAAAGTTAAAAATAGTTACGGGGATACTCTGATAATATCACATACATTTAAATGCAAAATTCATTTTTTCAATAATTTTAACAGAAAAAACTTCATCCGTTGTTTATGATTAAATTTGATTGTATGACATTTCACTGTTGTTACTTGTTAAACCTGTAAACTTGTAACTTTGAATCTTTAAGTATATTAAATTGCATAGCTATATTATTAAATGAAAATAAATCTGAACTACGATATCGTTAACTAACTAACGAGGATACAAATATTCGAACAAGAAACAAATGAGAAAAAGTTGCAAAGATTTAATGTGCTTAGATAAATATGGATTATATTAATGATCATCCCTCTAAAACACCAATTCATATTTAATTTTCAATTTCGTATATGAATCGTTTTACGAATTTATTAAGACCCTAGTTTAAAACACTAGACTAGACAAAGGCACGATGGTGCAGTGCAGTGCGGTGACGGTGACAACGGATGGCGGCGGCGGCGGCGGCGGTCGTAGCGGTGTGGGTATTAATGTAAAAGTGGTTGATGTTATTTTAAAGGTTGAGAAATGTATGTTGTAGATATTTTCATTAAGGGTATTGTAAGTATCTTAGGTGAAAATGTTAAAATTAGTAAACAAATAAAATGAGTATTTTGAGGTTATTAACTACATAGTTGAAAATTTTCGAAGAGAAAATGCTTTATAATGTAGAGTCGAGATACAGATATAACCATAAGTTCATTATTTATTTATGGTAACGAGTCATATGTCCACGCAATGCGGCAGCAATAGTGGTAGCGCCGCGGGGTGGTAGTAGCGGCGACGGTGGCGATGGATGGCGACAAGTGGTGGCGGTGACAGATGGTGTGGAAATGGTGGTAAATTTAAAGTAATTGATGTTAAAGGAGGTAGGATAGTTATTTTAGGGGGTTGAGGGGTTTATGTTGTAAATTATTTCATTAAGGGTATTATAGATATATTAGGTGAGGATGTTTAAATTAATGAAGAAAAAAAATGGGTATTTTTGATAGTTTGGAGTTATAGTTTGAGATTTGAGGAGAAATTTCTTTTTTTATACATGAGGAGGTAATAAACATAGCACTTAAAAAAATTATTCTACAACATATTTCCTCCTATTACTTTCCAACTTTCTCTACAAGATCACAAACCTCAAGGACCAAACCGTGCAATTACCTAACCGAAATATCATTCAATCTCGTTCTCAACCGAACATCCTAATTTCTTCCCACTCATATCTCAGTATCTCACACACACACGCGTGCACACACACGCTTACGTCATTCATTTTCTCATAATCCACCGGCACCGGCATGGCGGTAATCGGAAACCTAGCACTACTACTAGACGTTACATCACCGCGAACAACCACCGTAACTGACCGTAGTAACAACAAATCACGATTACTTCCATCCGATATCATTCTTCACTTATTCAAAAAGGATCCGATTATATATTCACCTAATAATAACAATAACAACAATCTGTACGTATCGAAAGGCGGAATCGAGTTCGAAAAAGATCCGGTAACGAATAATTATAGGAGTAGTAGTAGTAGTAGTAGTACACGTGGACGGAAGGCGAATTCGAAAAAGTATAACGAAATGGATTACGAGAGTTCGAGTGATGAAGATAACGGTTACGGCGGCGGCGGTGGTGATGATGAGGATATTATTGATAATGAGGTTGAAATTGAGAGGAAGAAGAGGTTAGCTTGGGAAAATGAGATGAGAATCAGAGTTAAGGAGATTGAGGATATGAGAGAGTTGGAGAAGAAAGCCGAGGAGTTGCAGAGCCGAGATGGAGACGAAGGAAATGGAGATGACGGTGGAGATGACGATGAAGGAACGGAAGAGACGGAAGAGGAGACGGAGGAACAAAAGAGGATGAGAGTTAGGAGAGAGCTTGAGAAGGTGAGGTTAAGTTTGCTTATGATTATATGATTTTTGTTATGTAATTCGATGCCTATTTCATGTGTATACTAGTAGAATTGTTAATTATGTTAGTGTTACATGTATATAATTCTGAATGTATGTGAACATGATCTATACTTTTATAGGTCTAGGATTGGAGATGAAGATTATGTCGTTTACATTTTGACATGTGTTAGCTCAGAATTTGATTCTAAGTGCTGAAGTTTGAGTTTGTAGTGTAGAATTAGTGTTTTGTGTTCATATTGAGGTGGCTCTTAGTAGAATTAAGAGTAATTATGAAGCGTGTCTTTGATAAATGTGTGCTAGAGAATGACTTCTGAATCAAAGCTCCTGGACGTAGGTAAACTCGTGTTCATATATATATTGCATGATTTTAGTGTTATAGTTTTATTTGCCGAAGGACATCATTTCAAGGTTTGAAGTAGGAATTGAAGCTTTTTTTGGTTTAAAGTAGGAATGTTGATCTTTGTTGACTCAAGTTCTGATTCTAAACCACTTGGATATATGTAGTTAGTGTTGTCTGTTATTGTTGAGGGAACACTTCAAAGAAACAAGAAGATTTGTGGAGACGTGGAGTGTGTGTTTGATAAATGTTTGATAGAGATTAATTATGCTACTGTTTTGCCTTTGTATTTGTTTTATATGCTTAAAAACATGATTGAGGTTTAGGATTGAAATTGAAGCTCATTTTTTGTGAAATTTGACCTGTGCCGGCTTAGACTCTGGTCCAAAACTACCGGAATCCTAACATAATTTTAGGGATTTCCTATTCAGATAGAGGTGACTCTTAAAATAAATGAGGGAAGTTATCAAGTGTGCATGTGCACACTTGTTTAAATAGTCAAAATTGATGCCCTTGGCACTTGGATACTTGTCGATTTATACTGTGCTTTGATGTGCTTATTGATTTTTATGTATTTGATGTAGTTAGCTTAAGACCATGATCTCATGGTTCAAAGGAGGAATTGAAGCTCATTTTGTAAAAATGTAACATGTGTTCATTCAGATTGTGATTGCAAACCTTGAAATTCAACGTATACGTAAAATTAGGTTTATTATCTATGTTAAGGTAACACACTAAAAGAAATAATAGGAACTTTTAAGTGTGTAAATGTGTGTCTGTGTATGTGTGTAATAAGTGTGTGTTAGATAATGATCTAACAAGTTCATAACTGCTATTAAAACTACAGCATCTTATACGCTTTAAAACTAAAGCCCTGTTTTGCTTGTCCCTAGTTTCCGATACACAAATACTTGGTTATAGATGTGTAGTAAAGTTTTAAACTACGTTCGGTTTGTACTTATGTATAAGTTCCTTTCACTAAATAGGGTGCTGGCAAACATTTATGTAAGAATGTCATTTGTGATCCAGTTGGATGTTTGTACCTTTTTGCTGCTAATATTTGTATTTTAAGGTAGTCTGATACATTGAGAATTTGGCTGCTGGTTTAGAAAGGTGAATGGTTTCTTGAAGATTTTCAAATATGTAGGTTTATGTCTCTATTTACCGCAGTGTGTTACTGTACTTCAATAACGCAGCAGTTCTTGTTGTGTTGGCAGGTTGCCAAGGAACAAGCAGAGAGGAGGAAAATGGCTCAACTGATGTTTGATTTGGGCCAAAGGGCTTATGGAAAGGGCACGTACGGGCGTTCCATTGAGTTCTTTGAAGGTGCTCTTACAATCATACCAAGGCCTACGTTGTTTGGTGGCGAGGTTGGTTGGTTTTAGTTGATTCCTGATATCATCCATTTTGGAGTTATTTGGAATGAACATTTTTCTATCCTGGTTTTGAAGTTATGTTGGTTGTTGGTATTTCCAGATACAGATATGGCTTGCTATGGCTTACGAAGCTAATAATCGCCACAAAGATTGTATTGATCTTTACCGGAAGCTAGAAACAAGTCATCCTAGTCTCAGTATTAGACGTCAGGCTAAAGACCTTCGATATATCTTGCAAGCCCCCAAGCTTAAGATATCGCAGGAAGAGATGGTTACAATCCCACTTATCGGTTCCAGCTATGATAGGTCAGTTCATATTAAGAAGTTATTTTGCAAACTGCTCAGGTTAAAGTACGATCAAATCCAATAGTATATGCTGTACTAGTCTTAATGCCCGGACGTCAACGATGTACAAATTGACTATATACATATGCATATGTAATTTGATTATAGGCACATTTTAAACAACAATCTATGATTAAATGACATTATAAACAAAATAACAAAGCGAAGTTTTTAATAAAATAGACGAATATGAGAAAATAAATAAAGCTAAATATACTCTATAATTATCTGTTATGATCACATTAGATAAGAAAATATACATATATAATCACGATACGGATACTTGTCAATCAAGACATGTGATACATGTCTTCTAAATAATGTCTTTTTAGTTATATTGGTAGATGGTAGATATATACTTTGATGTAGTCAGAATGATGTAGGAAATTTCAGATTCTAGGGTTGATTCTTGGTTAATATATGACCTCTTCAGAGAAAACATTACGTAATTCCTTCATTCGGAAGTAGATGAGTCAAACTTCCCACTTCTAATGACATATACCCATGCAGCTATGCAGGAACTTGGAGTGATAAAAATAAGGACAAGGATGAAAGAATCAACAGATCCACGACCAATCAGGTCTCATCAGACAGAGACTACCTTGGTGACTTTCTAGTATGGCGGCCGCCTGGTGACTTGGCAAATAACCAGGCCTTTTGGGCAGCTTTATTTCTGTGGGTGGCCCTGGTCGGAGCTGCCCTCTTTCTTCAGTAGTTCATCTTTGGCACAGTTTGCAGGTATATATTCGTTGTTGTTGGACATATTTGTATAGTATGATCATAGTTTCATTTTAATGTGTATATGAAGAAATGTGATCTGTAATTATATTATTGTGTTGGTTTAACTTTTATTTAAAGGTTATATAATCACCACCGTCCACCAGTTGCGTTTAAGGTACAGCTGGAACTTAATAGCCTTTTGCATTTTTGCTTGATATATTCATTCTGAACATCTGGTATAATGGTATTTATCTAATATATTCATTCTGAACATCTGGTATTTGATAATATAAGATTTGATTCTACGAAACATGAAGCTCCAAGGAAATGAGCCTCATAATCTGTGTTTTTACTCCTGGAAGAAGCATGCTTCCTTTGTATGGTCTTTATATTTGATTTGATTTTGATAATGAACATTTATGGTTTATAAAAGGCTGATATTTTCTGAAGAATTGTCAATTTATCAAATAAGTGAACATGTATTTTGTCAAAGGAAAACCTCTATTGTAACAGCCTAATATAATATACTCGTATTATCTAAGTCAGAGGCTTACATCTATGATAATTGTATACGATGAGACCACATTTTGATGAAAATTTAGACAAGAATCCCAGGTTTTTCAAATGGGAAAATTTAATTCTTGTTGAACCCGCTCATTTCTCAAACAAACATTGACATTTCAGTACGATATTGGCATATTGCCAAATCTAAAAAATGAAGGGCAATGCCGGATCAGTAACCCTAACACTAGCACAAAAAAAACGCCATGACATCATTACTAACATGTGACCTTGAGCTATTTTTAGATAAGGCAAACAAAAGAGTGACTGATCAATCTTGCAAGTTGAAAAGTAGGAAAAAGAAACCTAACATACAATCTTGAAAACTAAACAAACGAATAAATCAAATTGTATAACACCAACAGAGTTGGCTGCAACAGACCAATGCCTAGAAAAACGATGCGGAATTCACCATTACTGGACACCGGTCTCTGTTTTTGGCAACTTTCTAGCTTAAAGAAAAGATAAAGAAAGTTCTATGGCTTTGGTTTCATACGACAGAATGTGAAGCTACAATTGCTGTTCTTTTACAATACAACATCCACAATGTAAATCTTTTTCCTAAATGAAATCTACAATCTATGTATGTATCTTAAAACACTTTCAAGTGGATCACTGAATTTTCATCTTTCTTCTTCATTTTGATATAAATATAGCAACAAAACACAGGAGTGTTTTTTTTATTAAGGAAGAAAAAAAAAAAAAAAAAAAAAAGAGTATGGATTCTGCATGTAAAGAGGTTCCGGGTGCATAGCTTTCAATAGGATGAAGTATGAGCACGCTCTCTGGAAGATTGTGGGAGTTGTTGAAGTATAGCACGCTTCACATGAGATGCTGCCGTCTCACCACCACGCTCCGCCAGTTCCAAATATACCACAGCCTTCAGCATCTGTTCTTCCTGTTAATCAAGTACAACAATCTCAAGGTCAGCCTGAAAGAACAGAGCTTCAAAAACAAGAGTGGTCAGAATTTGAAAATAAGCCGATACAATACTCCCTCCATCCCTCTAGAATAGAATGTCCAATTAAACATTTGATTATCTTCTAAAATACACTTCAACAAACTAGAAGATAGAATAATAAAGCAGCCGCGAAATTTCATTAATGCACTCATAAAACACTCGAACTTCCATTAGGTTTTCATATAAAGTAATCTACATGGTCAAAGTGACCAGCACGTAAGCTGCCACGTTTCCATTTTCTCGGCATAGACAGGTCACATCACCTTAACATAATTTATTTATTTTTAATATAGAGGTTTCTATAAGATGTGACAGATATGGGTTACCTTTTCCTTTATTTTTGTGTGAATAGTGAGTAATAAGGAACGAATCAGGTTTGGAGGATACTGTAATCACAGTTAGACAACCTACAGATGGTGAAGAAAACTACTTTAAAACATATTTTAGTTTTGGATTGGATTTAGGTATGAAAATACTACTTCCCACCCCCATTTCAGTTCCTAGACTAGAAAGGCCTCATCTATAGGTTGTCTCATTGTGATTTATTTATAAATGTAGTTGTAGTTACCGAAAATAAAGTGAGTCCATGCTCAAACTGAGCTTTTCTATGTCCATGATCAGCAGCAAGCTTCATCCATTTCCTTGATTGTTTATGGTTTTGCGAGAATCCCCTCCCTAAAGAGTAGCACAATGATACATTATACATTGCACGTATACCCACCCTCTGCAGCTCTTAAATACCACCTCGCCTGTTCAAATACATGACAGAACTACATGAATGCTGAATCCATCTCTACTTAAAAATCACTACTTCACAAATTGTGGTATTTTTGTATTTACACAAAGGAGGGTCACTGCTTGAAACTTAACGACATCATTCAAAGAGACAAGCATATGTTAAACATGGAAATAGGTCTAATCTGTCTTGTCCATGTACCGTTTGTAAGTTCTGAATGCATGATCTGTGAAGACACTAAGATGCAATAATAGGACTTATTTACTTAATGCAAGGAGAAATGGAAGTTTGGTCTAGAAAATGTAGAGTGCATGTAAGTATGATAATGAATAAGAGATGAAGATTTAGCAGCATACCGCCTCAGACAGATTCTGGTTCGTTTCACTATCTCGATGCAAACATAGGGCGAGCTGGTACTGCCCACGGACATTGCCAGCAACAGCAGCTTGATGTAACCATTTAACAGCTTCCTTCATGTTAGGGGGAACAGCTGCATTTGTCGAGGTAAAACGTTTGAAAATTTATACATCTATAATACCTTTCAATAACAAAAGAAGATAACCGTTTAGACCATAATTATATAATCAACAAATAAAACATTTAAGCAAGATGGTGGAACAAGATAGCATATTAAAGACATATGTGCTAGTCATTGCAAAGCTGATGAGCTCAAGTCTTTTAGCTTAAAGAATGTAGATACAAAATCCACAATATGCAAGAGTTTGTTCATAATCAACAATACTGTGATTTTAAAACCATGCTCTGTTCCACAAGCTCAACCACTAGAAATCTTAGTGACCAGAATATCATATTACACAAAAATCATTCATGGTCAACCACTTGATGTCACAAAATTTCCATAATCCTAATTCCAAGCAGTTTCAAAATACATCAATCGAACAACTAACATAGTATCATACCTGAAACGAACAAAATATCAAAAACTAAACAGATTTAAATAATATTCACTACAAGGAAATTCTTCATAAAATTCACAAACTCGTGCACTCAACTAGACAGCCCTGGTAATGGTGATTAGATTGCAAGAATTCATAACCAACAATAAACCCTTATAGCATATATTGTAACCTGATTTCTCAAACTACTGCAGTGCATATAACCTCTTATGACTTGCAAGTTGCAACTAGTGATATGGCACAGGTTTTGAAAACATAACTACTTAGATGACTTATATTATACGTCAGCTAAAAAATACCGATTACCTGATGAACAAGACACCACATATCTAATACTATCTTATAAAGCATTTTGCCCTTTTTTTTAAGAAAAGATGATTTGAACTACCCAAAATACCCCTATTCTTTATTCACTAATTTAAACATCTCTACCTAATATACCTATAATACCCTTAAATCTTAACCACTCATTTTTTTCTCTCTCCTCAAATCTCAACCACTCATTTTTTTCTCTCTCATCCATAAATCATTTTATTCCTCTAATTCATTCAAAATCTTTTATCTCAAAAACCGTATATCGATAAATTATAAAAATTGTATGGGTGTTCTTAAAATTTCATGCTCTTTCATTAGAAATGTCATTCGATATACTTTCGACGAATTTTTAAATCGAGGGCGGAGCCCGTACGGCTAAGGCATTTGGCTATCATACTCTATGACTTGACCTATCACCCTACCATCTCACCGCCGCAACGCGCGGGCACTATCTCTCGTATACATTAACAATAAAATAATTGAAGGTTCCATTTCAACAACTAACTTTTTACAATTATGTACATCTTATGAAACCTTGACACTTTCGATTAATATACTACCGAAATTAAACCGTAAAGTAAGCACCGTAATAATAGATAAATAAATAAATACAAAGTCACATCTAATACAAATTAACAATTAAACTATAGCAAGTATATGTTACACATATACTTGCTATATGTTACATATACTTGTATAGGACTAGGATCAAATAAAAAGGACCCAATTTGTGAAAAGACGAATTCCAGTTTCGATAAATTTAAACTTTTTTTTGTTTTATCCTAGCTGTATATTGTTGTTACTAAACATCGGTACTTATTTCTTGATCCAGGTTTTTACCGACGTTCGGATTCTGCATCAAATTTGCGCAACTATGTGATGAAAAAAAAAAAAAAATTTAGGCGAAAACCAAATTTTCAAAGATGATAACCCATTATTATGATACAAAATTAGATTCTTTTAACACGAAAATCGATTTTAATGACGGCAAAATTCAAAATTTTCAACACGAAACCGATTATATGACGCGAAATCCGATTTTTCAACAACAGAAACAGATTTTTAAGATGCAAAATCCGAATTTGAAACATATTTCAACAGCCTTCCCATCCTTCTCACCAACTGGGTCCTTTTTTCGTAACCATATAGCATATAATCTTACACATATACATACAGAATATAGCCAGATAGAAATATATAGATATAGATATACCTTGAAGTAAAGAAATCCCCAAATTGCATTGGGCAGCAGGATTCCCCAATTCAGCAGCTTTTCTATACAAGTCAACCCCTTCCTCTTTCTTTCCCATTTCCCAATACACCAACCCAGCATCCACCATGGCGAGTGTACTTCCACGCGCCGCCCCTTTCAAGAAAGAATCCAAAGCCTTCTCCAAATTCACTTTGACTCCGCCACGCCCATGCTTAAACCGTTTCCCCCACCTCAAAAACACCATGGCTTCTCGCAACGGCCGTAGCCCGTCTCGCCATGACTTGCACACCAACGACGTCGTTTTGAGGTCTGGTAGTGTGAAATTAGCGGCGATTTTTATTAGTATGTCGTTTGGTAACGCTGTGAAATCACGGGTGTTGTGGTCGGACTGATTACGGCGTGAAGACGATCGGAAGTGGTGGATACAAAACAAGTCTCTAACAATAGTTCGGTCTGCGGCTTTTCAACCACGAGATTGCTTCAAAGAATATAAATCATGGGTAGTACAGCCGAAGCGTTCGATAACCACAATCTATTATCCTTAAAGACTTTTAGGGGAAAAACGAGGTCACTGTTAGACTTCTCGTTAACTCAATAATCACATAAATGTAATTATGAGACCTACTTTCAACGTTGGAAAAGATGTT
>CM067167.1:175794015-175834015 GCA_034093135.1 Erigeron breviscapus
GGCTGATTGATGATGTGAGTTTGAGGAATTATATTTATTGTTATTCACGATCTCAACACTAGACCAAAAAAAAATTGTCATTATCACAATAATAAGAATAAGTATAAGTATATTAGGGGAAAAAATTTCGAGGGGTTCTAAACCCCGCGTAGGAACCCCACTTATGATAATTAGGAACACTCGACCGACAATACAAACATACGACCAATGTGGCGTTGAAAACATGTATAGGATAACCGAAGACAGTGATATGAATGTTCTTTATGGATAAAAATAAATTTTCTGGAAGTTCTAAACCCTGCGTAAGAACCCCACTTATGCTAATTCGGAACACCCGACCGACAAAACAAACATACGACCAGTGTGGCGTCTGCACCATGCATAGGATAACCGAAGACAGTGATATGAATGTTCTTTATGGATAAAAATAAATTTTCTGGAAGTTCTAAACCCTGCGTAAGAACCCCACTTATGCTAATTCGGAACACCCGACCGACAAAACAAACATACGACCAGTGTGGCGTCTGCACCATGCATAGGATAACCGAAGACAGTGATATGAATGTTCTTTATGGATAAAAATAAATTTTCTGGAAGTTCTAAACCCTGCGTAAGAACCCCACTTATGCTAATTCGGAACACCCGACCGACAAAACAAACATACGACCAGTGTGGCGTCTGCACCATGCATAGGATAACCGAAGACAGTGATATGAATGTTCTTTATGGATAAAAATAAATTTTCTGGAAGTTCTAAACCCTGCGTAAGAACCCCACTTATGCTAATTCGGAACACCCGACCGACAAAACAAACATACGAACAGTGTGGCGTCTGAGTCAGATTAGACTATTAAAATTGGGAAAATAACACTCAAAATATATCAGATCAAGACTCACGAGCTGAGTCAGATTGCTTATAAATCAGCTTGAAAATGAGCAGATTTATAAATCTGAGATTTAGTATGTAAGCTGATAGCAAGATCAGTTTGAAGAGGCCCATCTTGATTATAAATTTTATTATTATTATAAAAATTAGATTCAAATTTTTTAGTCTCACTCACTTTTATTTATATTCTTCTTTTTCTATCAATATCTTTCCAAGGATTTCCTTATTCTCTTTTACACTTTAATTAATATAACTTTTTCATGACGATTAATGTAACAACCCTCAATTTTCGACTAGGACAATCTACTTGGACTTATCTAGACATCTATCCCTAGAGGTTTATTAAGAGAATTGATCTTCTAGACATTTAAGGCATAGTGATAATTGCCCTCTAGTTCAATGAAATACCATAGATGACTAGCCATCTTAGATTTGCCATAAACAATAACTATAATCATTCAAGACAATCTCAAGCTATAAATTAGTTCTAATTGAACTTGGTGAAACGTCAATGAACAAAAAATTTATTTCAAGAAGTTAAATGATATAAATAATAATGTAAAGATTCACAAGTCGAGATAACAATTATAAATCTTCACAAATGTCCAACAATTCAAACACCAAGCTAATTAAAGTACATTTGAACATAAAAATATAATGATCACCTTAAAATATATTTATAAACTATTATGTAAATGAAAGTGTTGAATAATAATAATAAGTGAATATATAAGTCAAATAAAAATACAAGACTATAACTAATGAGTTAAATGATAAATCAAAGACACAAAATATGTATATACATATAACATACGGATATATATATATATAAATATATGTATGAACACAAAGTACACCTTAAAAGCCTACATACTAGCAAATTAAACACCAATACATGCACCTAGACATACAATACATGTACATACATGTTTTATCTACAAAACTAAATACCCTTTTACAAAATTTAAACCAATTTTCGGCCCTCACTCTCCCTCTCTTGGCCGAAACACCCAATGGGTGTGAGGATGCATGCATAAGCTTGTAATTTCCAAGGTAACTACACCCTAAACAACACTCCAACCCTTACACACCCATTAGTTTCTCTTCCCAACACACACACACATCTCCTTTCTCTCAAAAACACTTTCTCTCCCCTTTATTCTTCATCATTTCGCCAGGATTAAAGCAAGAGAACAAGAACCAAAAATCTCATCTAAACAACAATAATAATAAGGATTATTGAAAGGAGTAATCAAGGGTTGATTCAAGTAAGGTTTAAGGGTTATTTCAAGCTTGGAATAAGGGTTGTTTAGAGCATATAAGACCACGAAGTTTCTGCCCAAAATCCCTTTCAAAACCGAGTTCAAGAAGGGTATAAATCTCCATCTCTTTGTTTAATCTATCTTGTTTTTGTATATACTAAAAGATCTTTATCAAAAATCTATGTTTTCTTTTGTTTTCTTTGAAAGACAAACTCAATGAGGGCAAAGTTGATAGATCCTTATCTCACATGTTCATGCATGTTGAAATCAAGAGAAAGGATTCAAGGATTCAACACAAACAAGACCCAAGAGTTAGTAGTTGTAAGATTTGTTGCTAAATGGGTTTAAGGATTTGATTAAATCTGATTTTTGATGAATATTATGATCTTTATAATCTGTGATTTTTCAATAAAAAGGAGTTTTCAAAAAGGATATAAAAGATTATAGCTTGTTTGTATGTGTAATGCTTAGATTTGCACTAGTTTTGATTGATTTTGATTTTGGAAGTTGAGATGGATTATTGATGATTTTGAATCTGCTATAATCAGTATATTTGATGTTAAAGTCATACAAAAATAACCAACAAATATGTTAGTGGTAATTTAGAGTGCAAAGTAAGCAAACCAAGCCATTGGTTGGTTGTTTGGACCAAAATACAATCTGACAGAATCACAGTTTTCACTTTGGGCGGATAATCTGAGCATGTGACGACCGATTCAGGGAAAGTTGTTAAAATAAAAGTTGTAGATAAACGAGTTAAATTTAACAACCAACTGGAATCACTCAAAAATACTAAACCAAACAAAAGATATGATTTTTCTACTAAAACTGGTCAAAACTACATTTTTGTCTGAATATTTTATCAACTTTAACAATTTTTATCTCCTAATCCATAAGGTTCCAGGAGGCCATACTTGGTGGAAAGTAATTCCAATGTGTCCTAAACTTAAAATAAAATTATGGAATTTTTATTAAGAGTAAAACCCAAAGAACTTTTATAAAACTTTCGAGTATGCAAAACAGTGACTGTTATGACCACTTCCATTTTTAAAAATATTTAGAGGTAGTAAACATTCTTTATAAATTAAGCCAAAATTCACAAAATAAGTGGACACATATAGGTTATTGTATAAAAATCAGGAGGGTCCAAATAATTCGGTTTAACCCCAAAACAGTATCCAACATTTCACAAAAATGTGAAGTAAAAACAGAAAATTCTGAAGTAAACCAATAATTTGTGTAATGGGCTAAAAGATACACTAAGGACCATAATGGGCTAACCCGGCCCAAATAATAAACCCATTTGAACCATAAATCAGTAGGCCCACTGGGCCTAATAAACCATGTAGCCCAATAACCAATATGACCCATTAAGCACATAACCCAAATAAGGTTAAGCCCAATAACTAAATTAAGCCAAGTCACCTAAAAGCCCATAACACTTAGGCCCAATTTGCTAATGGCCCATAACACTTAAACGAATTTCATAAACCCGGATAATCATAAGACATATCAAGAAGTATGTGAGTCTGAAAGATAAGCGAAATCAAAGTAACACAAAAGATAATTAAGTGGAATGGACATAAGTAATTACGTTAACCAAACTATAAATTGATATCACAAATGCTAATTCGTGCAAAAATCCGTTACACATCAAATGATGAATAAGGATAATATAACTTAGTATGGCATTCTCATATGATAACCTAAGATGCCAAACGAAACCACAAATGAAGGCAAGTTACCGAAATTCTAACCACTTATAACTACATATATAATGAAAGTGACCTTTTGCACCATCAATCTTTACAACCAAAAAGATGCGAATACTAGCAATACACTTGGATCCCATAATTGATGACAACATAATGAAAGTGACATTTCTAAGTGATGGCTTAAGATAGGAACTTACGTATATTAGTCCTCTCGTAGGGATAGTCTTGGCTTTGAAACGTGGTTGAGGACCATGATGGAATATATGATCAAGGAAGCTATAGATGGGAAGTACCCATTTTGGATAAATAGATATAATGCTCGGCATATCAAGGTGAGTCATAGCCCCCTTTCAAACTCTTTATGTGTTTTACTTTCGGGGTGAAAAGCATGATAAATAAAATTGCTTTATATATATGAATGAATCTTGAAAGAATGATAATGAAATGGGATATATTGTATGTTCAATGTCTTATAAATTATATGATGAGCTTGTGTTCTGTCAAACTGTATCATTTCGGTACACTACTATTAACTCCGAAAGGGGAGGCCTGTAGTTAGAGGGTTGCGCAACTAGGAGTCGTCCACTCACCTACTAAAATAGGTAACGGTGGAATGTTGGTTGCCTTTGTGGCCACTTTCATTACCAGTCCGACCCGAGCAGTGCTCTAATCTACTTTATATTAGGCGGTCGTCTCCATGGGACGATCCCCTTCTTTATTAATTGCACTTGATTGACAGCTTGTGCTATGAAATGAAATATTATGTTGGTTGGGACAGGAAATGGTCTTAGTAGTGGTTCCAGCACAAACTCATCAAATTATGCCTCGGGCTAAATGTTATTGAAATTATTTATGGTTGGATATTATGGATTGAACATACGGTTTGGGCATTGGACCTCATATGGAATCTTGAAAGTTGTTGAAGTTGGCGATATTGAAATGTTGATGACCGAATGGTTTTGATGTATGATTAATCGATTTATATACTTTTTCTCTCACGATAAATTTGACAAATGAGAACTTTATAATTTACCATGGATTCTCAACTCTTTGAAATGACGTTATGGTATTTTGAAAACTTGATGGTTTGATATGGGAATCTTTGCCGATCATACGGTTTGGGTATGTTGATATCTAATAACATGTTTTCTAAGTGTTTAAAATGGTTAGGTAACGAGGTTTACTTAAAAACCTATGCACTCACCAACTACGTTTTCGTAGTTGACACTTTTTCTTCATGCTTTTCAGGAATTAGCGTAAGCTTTGAGGAATTATATGCATCATGATTATTTGCATTGCACTTGGGAGTCAAAGATCAAACCTTGTGACGGGCAATGGAATCCGCCTTGATCATTGTAGTATATCATCTCATGTATTTGTTATTTGTTTCGTGGACTCCATATCCAAGTATGGTAGACGTATTGTACTTGGGAATTGGTTCACATGCTTGTACATTATAAAATTATTTTTAACAAATAAAGCTATGGTGAATGTTATCTATTATCCTTTGTTTTGAATACTCGACTTTCTGTACATCTCATCATTCCGCCTTAGTTGGGGTGTTACAGAAAATGGTATCAGAGACTAAGGTTATAGAGAACATTGGTGTTCCTCCGGGAATTCCAAAACTATAACCACTTTTCAAAACGAATTTTTATAGTCGAGTCGAGCATAAGATTAAGCGGATTAGTTTGAGCTTTACATGGTAGGACCCTAATTAAACGTAGGTCATGAACTACGTTTAATTATGAGAGAACCATGTAAAACTCAAACGGCCACTTGGACTTATGTTCAAAAGGATTCCTTTTCAAAAAAAAAAAAAAAAAGATCTTTGCTAAATCCGTTTTTATGAGCATACGTGATGCATTTAGACATTCACCTAAGCATACATAATGATTCGAGACTTGCTTTATGTAAGGATTATGCTAGTCTAGTAGGATTCCCCCTTATGCACATTAGAATTGAAATGAATCTAAGATTGAAAGATATTCGTTGATACATACTATTATATGCTATAACATGGGAATTTGGCCATGATTTAATTGCAATGTGAAAGTTTATAATGTGCAATGTGAAAGTTTGTAATATGCAATGTGAAAGTTTATAATGTGCAATGTGAAAGTTTATAATGCAATGTGAAAGTTTGGAATGTGCAATGTGGAAATTATGAGATAAATGCATGCGTAAAAGCTTTGTGATTTATGATGTCGAACTTTAAGTAGCGTATGCACTTTAAAATAATATGATTACTATGAGGCAAGAAATCATTTTGGAATATGACTTGTTTAGATTATTGGGTAATGAGGTTGATTAATTATGATTGATTTGGAAAGAAAATATAGGCATGACGAGTTGATATGAAATTTCATGGACGATATGGATATAAGAGCCTTTACTCTCTAAGTTTGAGCTATTTGAAACTAGTGCGTGAATATTGCGATGATTATGTAGTCATGCCTTACTATTAAGATAGTTATTGTGTCCTGAGGTTGAGCTATTTGAGGACTAGTGCGTGAATGATATAATGAGTATATAATCTTGTCTTAGTATCGATATAGTCATTGTGCTCTAAGATTGGACTATTAAGAACTAGTATTTGCACGATATGATGATGATGTGGCTAGTCCTTACTATAAAGATAGATATTGTGTGTCGAGATATGACTGCTTGAGAACTAGTGATTGGCCCTGAGAAATTCATTATGAATTAGAAATTTTCTAAGTATGAAAGTTGTCATTAAGTACCCCTCCAATCCAATATTCGTTCACTCGTGCTCTTTTGAAATTATCCCACATCCTATTTCTTATGACATCACTATTCATTATGGACATACGACAACGCGACATCATCGGTGGAGCATCTCCCTACAAACGTTGGACGATATACTCTGAGAATTGTAGTCCCAAGATATGACGCGACTCTATCCTTCTAGAAACTACGCATAACCTTTGTATTCGATCTGAGATGGTGCGAAACATATGGGAACGTCGGATGAAGTTAGAGACTTGTGAAGGGCGAGTGGTATTAAAGCCAAATTACGATTCGATTACACTGGTAGAACACATTACGATATACATTCTAGACGACACATTCTAGGGATTGTAGCTCCGAAATTTGGTGCGATATCTCTATTCTAACACGCATACACGAACAGTTATCCATACTATCTAAGTCGGTGTGACATATATTGACGTCATTGAAAGTTGGAGTCCATTGGGAAACAAAACACATAGAAGTGATTTCTTAACTCACGCAAGGAGTCTAATTCGAGCCTTAATGAATTCCTTGTTTATATATTTCCTACTTCATTCATTCGAAACCAAATCCTATATCCTTGATTATTCAAAGTAGTGGTCACCACCGCTTCTCTTCAAAATTTAGTAACCTAACAACAAACAACTCACTTACGTGACATTCCGCAATGGCGAAATTGAGTAACTAGTACCCTGCTCTTGCTGCGACATCAAGGGATGCGAAAGACGTTGAGACATCAGTTGTCCATAAGTGAAATACTTGGGATAACTATATAGCATAGAGGATGCTATTGGATCACGTACATAACGTAGAACGTGGAAGATATGTTGTGTATCAGTCATAGTACAAATCGAAGAGTATACTAAGCCTTAACCTGGAGAAAGAATTGAAGGCCTTCCCTATCTATGTTGATCGACCAAAGGAAAAAATTGAGCGGACGACGAAAGGAAGGTCGTGTGACATGAAGGTCACCTTTGGATAAATATAAGACTTCCCTAGAACTTGGGGGAGATCACTAGCAATGTTGGAAGACGAAAGTAGTTAGAAGAAGAAAACCAAGGACAATAAGATAATTAGGATGTGTCGAGTAACCCTCAAGATTAGAGAATAACAAAAAGGATTTCGAGCTATCCTTTTCTTTTTCAACATACCCAAGTAGATGGATATTTGTTACATGAAGGAAAAAGGAATTTGGTGAATGGAAGACCATCAAGGAAGGCGAGACGAAGTGAAAAGTAGGAAATCCCTTACGTTTTCCTTGAGGAAAAATGTTAAGGGGGTAATCGCAACAAGGAAGATGCTCGAACATGGAGTATGAAACGCAAGATTTTACTTTATCTTTCAAGAAGAGTTATTCACTAGCGTCACTAAAAGAGATATGAAGTATAAAGTAAAGTAATGGAAGGTGATTTAACCCGAACGGTAAAGTGAAGGTATTGACGTCATCTACAAGATGTAGTTCTGAAGGTGTTCATCTTTATGGCGCTCCACGTGTTGTTCTTTAAATACCAATTGGAAAAAACCTCTATCGAAAGACAAGCTATTAGTAGAGAATATCAACTAAGCTAAGAGAAAGCGGTATACGCCTAACACCCGATGGAGGCTAGCTTTACTAAAGAGGAGGAGTATGGTCGATAAGTAGAGGAAGCACGATGACCTGTGATGGTTATCTCCTCCAGGTCAACGGACAAATGGAGGTAAGCTAAAACAAGATGAACTTGGGTGAGAAATTTTGCAACACATGGTGAACCGTCAAGGGCCATCGACCCACGAAGTAGTGCGCCCAAGAAAAGTGAAGGAGGAAAACAACATGAAATCGCTAAGTTAGTAGTGAAAGCAAATAAGGAATGCGACGCTAGAATTCAAGGCACATACTACCGCGACGATCAAGGAAGTTGATCGCTGAACTAAGTTCCAAACAACTAACAAACTCTGTGAAGAGCTAGTTATGGAATGTTTGAACGGAAGGGTGATAAGGATAATTCGCATCTGTGATGAGTTAGGATCAAAGGATCCGTATCACCATGATCTGACAAGTACCCTTGAGATAGCTGCAAGGACTAGCGACTGCTTGTGTGCTGTTCAAGATGACAATTACTCTAGTAAGAGATGGATCCGAGTGGCGAAATGGTAAGGAGTATGGTGACCCATAAGAAAACGAAAGGAAAATGGAGAAAACCGAATGGTTGAGAAAAGGATAAAGTAACCGATGTTTCACCTAAATTATATTATATCACAATTTCTAAGGACATTAGGTTAATTTATTTGAAAAGAAGCTTAGCTTAGAAAGCTGAAAATGGATATGAGGCTCAGGAGAGCAAAGTAATTGAAAGTCTTGTAGAGGTCAGGAGGACCTAAGAAGGATTATTTTAAAGGAGGAGTTCATACGAATAAGGACATCGAAGTGTTTACCTTGAAATGATGGTGGTGATATGATTACTTAAGAGCATAAGGATTGTGTAAATCCTATCATGAGATTTGTCGGTGATGAGTCATAGATAATGGTCCCTCTAGCGTAAAAAAGGAAGTAATTAAAGGTACCTTAAAACGATTTGAAAGCCAATATCGGCAAAAGCAAGAGAAATTGGTAACGATATGACTTAGCGAATAATGAAAGAGTGACTTTGGAAAATAAGGGCGAAGTAGAAGAACAAACGCAAGTGGGAGGATTAATATTAAACTATCAACGAACGATCCATGATTTCCCCGCACAGCATAAAACAACAAAGGCAACACTAGAAACCCTAAAGTGAGGTACTACGAAGATGTACCTTTGCAATTTTAGTGCAACTCGGCACCCCAGTTAGTATCACTTTTGTTAAGGGGGTAATCCCTTAACAAGTGATTAGTCACAAACAAAGCCAATATTTTCAAGTAGCGGCAAGCGTGTCCAACGTCAAACCAAAGAAGGATGACAGTGGGCGAGAAGCTATTGGAACGATTCTTTAATTGGGGTAGAAGACGATAAAGGAAAGTATGCAAAGTGACAATGGAAATGAGTAGCCACCAACGATCGATATCCCAATGTCTCTCACTATTTTATTGTAACTCACGTTACGAGCCGTTTGCTCATTTTACACCTCTGTATTGACATTCTTATCAGCAACCCATTATTAAGTATTGAACTAAGCAAGATTGACAGCCCACAACGATTACATACGATTAATCTCTAGTCGTCTCCAGAAGAGAGCGACATTCGTAATCTTCTTCTTTTTTTCAAAGTTTCTAATCACGAGAAATGTTAAGGCACCAAGCAATGGATGCCCCCAACGATGAAGATCAAAAGCTTGTAAGTAACCAAAAAGGTCATGATGAAACCTAGTTGAACTCTCACATTTTGTACGTCTCCGTGAAGCTATCCTTATCGTCAATCTATTTATTTTATCACCATGTGAACGAGCGAACTTCGAGGAAGAAGATTCAGTTAAGGGGGTAATGATGTAACAACCCTCAATTTTCGACTAGGACAATCTACTTGGACTTATCTAGACATCTATCCCTAGAGGTTTATTAAGAGAATTGATCTTCTAGACATTTAAGGCATAGTGATAATTGCCCTCTAGTTCAATGAAATACCATAGATGACTAGCCATCTTAGATTTGCCAAAAACAATAACTATAATCATTCAAGACAATCTCAAACTATAAATTAGTTCTAATTGAACTTGGTGAAACGTTAATGAACAAAAAATTTATTTCAAGAAGTTAAATGATATAAATAATAATGTAAAGATTCACAAGTCGAGATAACAATTATAAATCTTCACAAATGTCCAACAATTCAAACACCAAGCTAATTAAAGTACATTTGAACATAAAAATATAATGATCACCTTAAAATATATTTATAAACTATTATGTAAATGAAAGTGTTGAATAATAATAATAAGTGAATATATAAGTCAAATAAAAATACAAGACTATAACTAATGAGTTAAATGATAAATCAAAGACACAAAATATGTATATACATATAACATACGGATATATATATATAAATATATGTATGAACACAAAGTACACCTTAAAAGCCTACATACTAGCAAATTAAACACCAATACATGCACCTAGACATACAATACATGTACATACATGTTTTATCTACAAAACTAAATACCCTTTTACAAAATTTAAACCAATTTTCGGCCCTCACTCTCCCTCTCTTGGCCAAAACACCCAATGGGTGTGAGGATGCATGCATAAGCTTGTAATTTCCAAGGTAACTACACCCTAAACAACACTCCAACCCTTACACACCCATTAGTTTCTCTTCCCAACACACACACACACATCTCCTTTCTCTCAAAAACACTTTCTCTCCCCTTTATTCTTCATCATTTCGGCCAGGATTAAAGCAAGAGAACAAGAACCAAAAATCTCATCTAAACAACAATAATAATAAGGATTATTGAAAGGAGTAATCAAGGGTTGATTCAAGTAAGGTTTAAGGGTTATTTCAAGCTTGGAATAAGGGTTGTTTAGAGCATATAAGACCACGAAATTTCTGCCCAAAATCCCTTTCTAAACCGAGTTCAAGAAGGGTATAAATCTACATCTCTTTGTTTAATCTATCTTGTTTTTGTATATACTAAAAGATCTTTATCAAAAATCTATGTTCTTTTGTTTTCTTTGAAAAACAAACTCAATGAGGGCAAAGTTGATAGATCCTTATCTCACATGTTCATGCATGTTGAAATCAAGAGAAAGGATTCAAGAATTCAACACAAACAAGACCCAAGAGTTAGTAGTTGTAAGATTTGTTGCTAAATGGGTTTAAGGATTTAATTAAATCTGATTTTTGATGAATATTATGATCTTTATAATCTGTGATTTTTCAACAAAAAAGAGTTTTCAAAAAGGATATAAAAGATTATAGCTTGTTTGTATGTGTAATGCTTAGATTTGCACTAGTTTTGATTGATTTTGATTTTGGAAGTTGAGATGGATTATTGATGATTTTGAATCTGCTATAATCAGTATATTTGATGTTAAAGTCATACAAAAATAACCAACAAATATGTTAGTGGTAATTTAGAGCGCAAAGTAAGCAAAACAAGCCATTGGTTGGTTGTTTGGACCAAAATACAATCTGACAGAATCACAGTTTTCACTTTGGGCGGATAAACTGAGCATGTGACGACCGATTCAGGGAAAGTTGTCAAAATAAAAGTTGTAGATAAACGAGTTACATTTAACCACCAACTGGAATCACTCAAAAATACTGAACCAAACAAAAGATATGATATTTCTACTAAAACTGGTCACAACTGCATTTTTGTCTGAATATTTTATCAACTTTAACAATTTTTATCTCCTAATCCATAAGGTTCCAGGAGGCCATACTTGGTGGAAGTAAGTCCAATGTGTCCTAAACGTAAAATAAAATCATGGAATTTTTATTAAGAGCAAAACCCAAAGAACTTTTATAAAACTTTCGAGTATGCAAAACAGTGACTGTTTTAACCACTTCCATTTGTAAAAATATTTAGAGGTAGTAAACATTCTTTATAAATTAATCCAAAATTCAAAATAAGTGGACACATATAGGTTATTGTATAAAAATCAGGAGGGTCCAAATAATTCGGTTTAACCCCAAAACAGTAGCCAACATTTCACAAAATGTGAAGTAAAAACAGAAAATTCTGAAGTAAACCAATAATTTGTGTAATGGGCTAAAAGATACACTAAGTACCATAATGGGCTAACCCGGCCCAAATAATAAACCCATTTGAACCATAAATCAGTAGGCCCACTGGGCCTAATAAACCATGTAGCCCAATAACCAATATGACCCATTAAGCACATAACCCAAATAAGGTTAAGCCCAATAACTAAATTAAGCCCAAGTCACCTAAAAGCCCATAACACTTAGGCCCAATTTGCTAATGGCCCATAACACTTAAACGAATTTCATAAACCCGGATAATCATAAGACATATCGAGAAGTATGTGAGTCTGAAAGATAAGCGAAATCAAAGTAACACAAAAGATAATTAAGTGGAATGGACATAAGTAATTACGTTAACCAAACTATAAATTGATATCACAAATGCTAATTCGTGCAAAAATACACATCAAATGATGAATAAGGATAATATAACTTAGTTTGGCATTCTCATATGATAACCTAAGATGCCAAACGAAACCACAAATGAAGGCAAGTTACCGAAATTCTAACCACTTATAACTACATATATAATGAAAGTGACCTTTTGCACCATCAATCTTTACAACCAAAAAGATGCGAATACTAGCAATACACTTGGATCCCATAATTGATGACAACATAATGAAAGTGACATTTCTAAGTGATGGCTTAAGATAGGAACTTACGTATATTAGTCCTCTCGTAGGGATAGTCTTGGCTTTGAAATGTGGTTGAGGACCATGATGGAATATATGATCAAGGAAGCTATAGATGGGAAGTACCCATTTTGGATAAATAGATATAATGCTCGGCATATCAAGGTGAGTCATAGCCCCCTTTCAAACTCTTTATGTGTTTTACTTTCGGGGTGAAAAGCATGATAAATAAAATTGTTTTATATATATGAATGATTCTTGAAAGAATGATTATGAAATGGGATATATTGTATGTTCAATGTGTTATAAGTTATATGATGAGCTTGAGTTCTGTCAAACTGTATCACTTCGGTACACTATTATTAACTCCGAAAGGGGAGGCCTGTAGTTAGAGGGTTGCGCAACTAGGAGTCGTCCACTCACCCACTAAAATAGGTAACGGTGGAATGTTGGTTGCCTTTGTGGCCACTTTCATTACCAGTCCGACCCGAGCGGTGCTCTAATCTACTTTATATTAGGCGGTCGTCTCCATGGCACGATCCCCTTCTTATTAATTGCACTTGATTGACAGCTTGTGCTATGAAATGAAATATTATGTTGGTTCGGACAGGAAATGGTCTTAGTAGTGGCTCAAGCACAAACTCATCAAATTATGCCTTGGGCTAAATGTTATTGAAATTATTTATGGTTGGATATTATGGATTGAACATACGGTTTGGGCATTGGACCTCATATGGAATCTTGAAAGTTGTTGAAGTTGGCGATATTGAAATGTTGATGACCGAATGGTTTTGATGTATGATTAATCGATTTATATACTTTTTCTCTCACGATAAATTTGACAAATGAGAACTTTTATAATTTACCATGGATTCTCAACTCTTTGAAATGACGTTATGGTATTTTGAAAACTTGATGGTTTGATATGGGAATCTTTGCCGATCATACGGTTTGGGTATGTTGATATCTAATAACATGTTTTCTAAGTGTTAAAATGGTTAGGTAACAAGATTTACTTAAAAACCTATGCACTCACCAACTACGTTTTCGTAGTTGACACTTTTTCTTCATGCTTTTCAGGAATTAGTGTAAGCTTTGAGGAATTATATGCATCATGATTATTTGCATTGCACTTGGGAGTCAAAGATCAAACCTTGTGATGGGCAATGGAATCCGCCTTGATCATTGTAGTATATCATCTCATGTATTTGTTATTTGTTTCGTGGACTCCATATCCAAGTATGGTAGACGTATTGTACTTGGGAATTGGTTCACATGCTTGTACATTGTAAAATTATTTTTATCAAATAAAGCTATGGTGAATGTTATTTATTATCCTTTGTTTTGAATACTCGGCTTTCTGTACATCTCATCGTTCCGCCTTAGTTGGGGTGTTACAATTAAGTTCAAAAATATATTCTGACGATTAACTTTTTTGTGTTCACCACCAAAAAGAAATTTCTTCTGAGGAACTTTTTTTAGACCTCCAAAAAACAACCTGTGATTACAACCAAAGAGAAATAAACAGTGTCCTTTCTTCATATTTAAGATATTGTTATTCAATATCTTAAAAGTGTGTAAAAAATCAAACTGATAGTAATTACCACCCAATGATTTTCAATATCTTAAAAGTGTGTACAAAATCAAACATAATCCTTGATTCTTCTATATCAACTGAACTGCATATAACTACTACAACAAACAGCAAATCCTTTTCTCTTTGATCCTTGAAACCACGATTTTCCTACTACACCGAAACAGCAAGTGATCGTAGTAAATTTGCTTGCTTGTTGAATTTTAATGTCCAAAAAATATATATATTGATGCTGAAGGAAACTTTTTAGTTGATTTCTGATACATACGTATGATTTTTGATTTTACATCTATATGTGTACATGAGTACATATTCGATCTTGTAAACAGCGTTTACCAGTACACCTAATAGACAAAAATAGAGCAAGAAAAATACAAGGAAAAAAAAGAGAAAAACCATGAGAGTTTCTCAATTGAAAAGCATTATATATAGAAGGAAAGATAAGGGGGTAACCTGATAGTTATAACTCTGGAACAGTGTTCATATCTAAATCCAAATAAGTTTTGATGAGCTTATCTAAAATCTGAAAAACAAAAGAAAAAACTTTCAGATGTCATCACAAAATAAAAACTCATGAACAATCTTCATAAAAAAATATGAGCAGAGAAAGAAAGAAAATCAGAGAGAGAAAGAGAATACTATGGATGATCTGAAAGAGGTATATATATATATATATATGAGATTTGTGTATTTTTTTTGCAGACAAAGATATCTTATGGCCCACCTAAATTGAATTTCAAATTTCAAAACACTGACATATCAATTAGAAATTCATTTACATCTATATTTACATATACATATATAAACTATATACAAATATCCGTATATACGAAAACACATAGATGACATAGGCAGTTGTGTGTAGATTGTGATGTGGACAGGCTATTATCTTGCCAACTCAGATTTAGTGACGCCACACTTATGCTAATTAGGAACACCCGACCGACAAAACAAACATACGAGCAGTGTGGCGTCTGCACCATGGATAGGATAACCGAAGACAGTGAGATGAATATTATTTATGGATAAAAATAAATTTTCTGGAAGTTCTAAACCCTGCGTAAGAACCCCACTTATGCTAATTCGGAACACCCGACCGACAAAAAAAACATACGACCAGTGTGGCGTCTGCACCATGCATAGGATAACCGAAGACAGTGATATGAATGTTCTTTATGGATAAAACTAAATTTTCTGGAAGTTCTAAACCCTGCGTAGGAACCCCACTTATGCTAATTAGGAACACCCGACCGACAAAACAAACATACGAGCTGTGTGGCGTCTGCACCATGCATAGGAT
This sequence comes from Erigeron breviscapus, assembly GCA_034093135.1. Taxonomy (NCBI): domain Eukaryota; kingdom Viridiplantae; phylum Streptophyta; class Magnoliopsida; order Asterales; family Asteraceae; genus Erigeron; species Erigeron breviscapus. The sequence continues at coordinate 175,809,830 of CM067167.1, forward strand.
AACCGAAGATAGTGAGATGAATGTTCTTTATGGATAAAAATAAATTTTCTGGAAGTTCTAAACCCTACTTAGGAACCCCACTTATGCTAATTCGGAACACCCGACCGACAAAAAAAACATACGACCAGTGTGGCGTCTGCACCATGCATAGGATAACCGAAGACAGTGATATGAATGTTCTTTATGGATAAAAATAAATTTTCTGGAAGTTCTAAACCCTGCGTAGGAACCCCACTTATGCTAATTAGGAACACCCGACCGACAAAAAAAAATAAAAAAAAAAAAAAAAAAAAAAAAAAAAAAAAAAAAAAAAAAAAAAAAAAAAAAAAAAAACAAACATACGACCAGTGTGGCGTTGCACCATGCATAGGATAACCGAAGACAGTGAGATGAATGTTCTTTATGGATAAAAATAAATTTTCTGGAAGTTCTAAACCCTACTTAGGAACCTCACTTATGCTAATTAGGAACACCCGACCGAACAAAACAAACATACGACCAGTGTGGCGTCTGCACCATGGATAGGATAACCGAAGACATTGATATGAATGTTCTTTATGGATAAAAATAAATTTTCTGGAAGTTCTAAACCCTACTTAGGAACCCCACTTATCCTAATTAGGAACACCCGACCGAACAAAACAAACATACGACCAGTGTGGCGTTGAAACCATGTATAGGATAACCGAAGACAGTGATATGAATGTTCTTTATGGATAAAAATAAATTTTCTGGAGGTTATAAACCCTGCGTAAGAACCCCACTTATCCTAATTAGGAACACCCAACGACAAAACAAACATATGACCAGTTTGGCGTTGAAACCATGTATAGGATAACCGAAGACAGTGATATGAATGTTCTTTATCGATAAAAATAAATTTTCGAGAGGTTATAAACCCTGCGTAGGAACCCCACTTATCCTAATTAGGAACACCCGACCGACAAAACAAACATACGACCAATGTGGCGTTGAAACCATGTATAGGATAACCGAAGACAGTGATATGAATGTTCTTTATCGATAAAAATAAATTTTTGAGAGGTTATAAACCCTGCGTAGGAACCCCACTTATCCTAATTAGGAACACCCGACCGACAAAACAAACATACGACCAATGTGGCGTTGAAACCATGTATAGTAAATTTAAGTTTTTACTACATTAGTGCCTTGATAAGTGCCTTAATCACTTCAACGGTTATAGGTGAGCGGCAAACATTATTACCGGAAGCAAAAGCCATTTTTTAAACTTTATTAGATATTTAAATATCTATATAATTATATATAATTTTCATTATTATATTAATTAGCAGAATAAAAATATTTCAAGATTTACATGCCTAGATATATATTTATTAATTATAATTTTCAAATATATATTATTCTCCATACATGAAGATTATCATCATCTTTAAGCATCTCCAACCATGGGTTGATGAAAGACTTTTTTGTTATAAAAAAGTCATTAAAAAGCTTTTTATCATTGCAACCAAAAGCTTTTTTCTCCAAAATAAAAAGAAAATAAAAAGGGTAGGGAACAGTAGAGAGAGAAAGAGGGTAGGGGTGGGGGTGGACTGACACTCTGACATTATTCTTCTGTGAATAAGAATCAGATTTCCTATTTGTTTAATTGATTTTAATAAGTCAGTTTAGACTATTAAAATTGGGAAAATAACACTCAAAATATATCAGATCAAGACTCACGAGCTGAGTCAGATTGCTTATAAATCAGCTTGAAAATGAGCAGATTTATAAATCTGAGATTTAGTATGTAAGCTGACAGCAAGATCAGTTTGAAGAGGCCCATCTTGATTATAAATTTTATTATTATTATTCAAAAAATAGATTCAAATTTTTTTGTCTCACTCACTTTTATTTATATTCTTCTTTTTCTATCAATATCTTTCCAAGGATTTCCTTATTCTCTTTTACACTTTAATTAATATAATTTTTTCATGACGATTAAGTTCAAAAATATATTCTGACGATTAACTTTTTTGTGTTCACCACCAAAAAGAAATTTCTTCTGAGGAACTTTTTTTACACCTCCAAAAAACAAGCTGTGATTACAACCAAAGAGAAATAAACAGTGCCCTTTCTTCATATTTAAGATATTGTTATTCAATATCTTAAAAGTGTGTAAAAAATCAAACTGATAGTAATTACCACCCAATGATTTTCAATATCTTAAAAGTGTGTACAAAATCAAACATAATCCTTGATTCTTCTATATCAACTGAACTGCATATAACTACTACAACAAACAGCAAATCCTTTTCTCTTTGATCCTTGAAACCACGATTTTCCTGCTACACCGAAACAGCAAGACAAGCTGAAACACCACCGCTCCAGACAGCCCCAACCATGCCCCCGTCCACTCGGCTGCGGATACGGCGAGTACCCCGGTGGCCCGCTCCCCCTCCCCACCGAAACAGCAAGTGATCGTAGTAAATTTGCTTGCTTGTTGAATTTTAATGTCCAAAAAATATATATATTGATGTTGAAGGAAACTTTTCAGTTGATTTCTTATACATACGTCTGATTTTTGATTTTACATCTATATGTGTACATGAGTACATCTTCGATCTTGTAAGCAGCGTTTACCAGTACATGAGAGTTTCTCAATTGAAAAGCATTATATATAGAAGGAAAGATAAGGGGGTAACCTGATAGTTATAACTCTGGAACAGTGTTCATATCTAAATCCAAATAAGTTTTGATGAGCTTATCTAAAATCTGAAAAACAAAAGAAAAAACTTTCAGATGTCATCACAAAATAAAAACTCATGAACAATCTTCATAAAAAAAATATGAGCAGAGAAAGAAAGAAAATCAGAGAGAGAAAGAGAATACTATGGATGATCTGAAAGAGGTATATATATATATATATATGAGATTTGTGTATTTTTTTTGCAGACAAAGATATCTTATGGCCCACCTAAATTGAATTTCAAATTTCAAAACACTGACATATCAATTAGAAATTCATTTACATCTATATTTACATATATATATATAAACTATATACAAATATCCGTATATACGAAAACACATAGATGACATAGGCAGTTGTGTGTAGATTGTGATGTGGACAGGCTATTATCTTGCCAACTCAGATTTAGTGATGCTATTTTTAGTCTGCTTTACTATATATAGAGATTACTTCAACTTTGAACGTCATCATAACATCATAGGTCATTTCATCATACATACATTCCCATATAACCTCCCGCATAACCCCAAAAACCCTACACATATAAGATAATCCGATTAAGAGGTTGATATAAACAGATATGAGCTTAATTGAAGGTTTAATGGAGGATTTAGGTTAGTGTGTGTAAAGTGTGTTTGTGTGTGAAAGGGAGGTTGAAGATGATAGGGAGGAGAGAGAAAGTAATTTAGTGAGATGTAAGTATGTGATTAATGAAAAGCTTAGTTACAAAATGATTAAGGAAGGAGTATTTATACTTATGATCTAATTATAACTAATACTCATTCCACTATTGAATATTTACAATTTAACACCATATTTATATTTCTAACAATCTCCCCCTTGGTGTTGAATTGTAAATGTTGCATCGTCTTCGGTCTTTAAATAACATGATGAGCCCATTTGTTGAAAATCTTCAATGTTGATTGGACTTTGAAGCTTTCTCATTGTCTTCAATGTCTTGTATCAACCTTGACTTTGAATCTTCTCAACAAACAAATATATTTGACGATGACTTATTAAATCTTGATCTTCTCTTGCAACTTTGAAAACTTTGGAAGCATCTTTGAAATCTTTGTAGCTTTTGAGCTTTCACAACTTGAACTTTTGAATGTTGATTTCAACTTGATGTTGCTTGGAGAAGTAACTTGAACTTTTGAGTAGCATGCGGAAGCTTGGATTTGACTTTGAATTCTTTGAATTCTTTTGGATGCGGAAGCTTGGTTTTCTTTAAATTCTCTTGGCATTGCGGAAGCTTGATTTAACTTTGAATTCTTTTGGCTTTGCGGAAGCTTGGTTTTTGAATGCGAAAATTTCATTTCTTGGTCTAACTTGTCTCTGAATCAACAATCATCTTGGAACACTCAATTCTTTGATCATTAAACATTTGCTCCCCCTCAATCAAACAACTATCTCGGAGCAAATTATTCAATAACAAATCTTTAATCTCTTGCTCCCCCTCGAACAAACAATCATTTCGGAGCATATTTAACGACTCAAGAGTTTACTCTTGCTCCCCCTCAAATGAACAATCTTTGGATCTTAACAATCCAAGTGTCTATCAAAAGAACAATCTTCATTCAATCTCAAACTTTTCTAATCATCAAACAAATGGTCAATTATTCAATAAATCTTTCAAATATTGACCATGTACATCATCTTGAATATACTCGATCTCGAATCAATTCTTTCAACTTATCAAGATAATTATTCACTCTTTTCACCTAAACTAACGATCCTTTGAACAACCAAACACAATGAATATCATCAATCAATATCTATCAATCAAATTCTACCTAAAACCTTGAATTCCATCTATCAATTATTTAATCATTTCTCCCCCTTATGATGAATATGTGGAACGTGTTCATCATACAATAATGATTGATAGCATAAACGGTAGATCACAACAAACAACAAGCAAACAAATTGACCCAACCCAATTCCCAATTCCCAATGAACCTATTGGTGAACTGGAATGTGAGGTTGCGTTGTTGGAAAAAGATTTGTTTTTATAAGGTGTTTGTGTTTTCTGTGTTTGTGTGAAGAGAAATGAAAACCGGATAAAAATGATCCGTTAACACAACCAAAATCGAAAGATTAATGGTGTGGCCTAAAAATACGATTACTATTTTTAGGACTTCCCATTATCATCGAGAAATGCACAAAACTTATCTCTAAATGGTTCGGTCTATGGCCTTTCAACCGATAGATTTCTTTAAAGAATGTAATTCATGGTCAGTGTCACAAAGGCGTTCGATGCCTTGCATCTCATCCTAATACTTTGTGAGAAACTAAAAGAAAAGATATAGAAACAAAATGATGAAAAGAGAAAATCTTTTTCGATTTTTAAAAATAAGAAAATGAAAATCTTTTTGGATTTTTCTAAAAAAAAATGAAATTATAAACAAGGTTTTGCATATAAAGGGTGAGTAAAGAGTTTGAAAGTTGCTCACAAACATTAAAAAATGAGAATACGAAGGCAGTACACAAAGGCGTTTGATGCCTTGCATCTCATCCTAATACTTTGTGAGAAACTAAAAGAAAAGATATAGAAACAAAATGATGAAAAGAGAAAATCTTTTTCGATTTTTAAAAATAAGAAAATGAAAATCTTTTTGGATTTTTCTAAAAAAAAATGAAATTATAAACAAGGTTTTGCATATAAAGGGTGAGTAAAGAGTTTGAAAGTTGCTCACAAACATTAAAAAATGAGAATACGAAGGCAGTACACAAAGGCGTTTGATGCCTTGCATCTCATCCTAATACTTTGTGAGAAACTAAAAGAAAAGATATAGAAACAAAATGATGAAAAGAGAAAATCTTTTTCGATTTTTAAAAATAAGAAAATGAAAATCTTTTTGGATTTTTCTAAAAAAAAATGAAATTATAAACAAGGTTTTAGAACGGGTTATACACTGAAGTGTGCATAAGCCACTATTCATCAAATCACTTGGAAATCAATTTTGGAACCCATTTGAGATTGGGTCCAATGGTTTTTGAATTCTTGAATTCTTTGAATTTGATCGAAAATGGTTTGAAAATCTTCCAAAGTGTTTTAAAATGGAAAATGAGTTTAAACACTTGGAAGTTTTGGTTCTATAAACAAACTCCCCCTAAATATATGCATGATATAAACAAAGGTTTTGCATATAAAGGGTGAGTAAAGAGTTTGAAAGTTGCTCACAAACATTAAAAAATGAGAATACGAAGGCAGTACACAAAGGCGTTTGATGCCTTGCATCTCATCCTAATACTTTGTGAGAAACTAAAAGAAAAGATATAGAAACAAAATGATGAAAAGAGAAAATCTTTTTCGATTTTTAAAAATAAGAAAATGAAAATCTTTTTGGATTTTTCTAAAAAAAAATGAAATTATAAACAAGGTTTTAGAACGGGTTATACACTGAAGTGTGCATAAGCCACTATTCATCAAATCACTTGGAAATCAATTTTGGAACCCATTTGAAATTGGGTCCAATGGTTTTTGAATTCTTGAAAGTCCAAATGTAAGTCTCATCGATTTGATGAATAGGAGTTGCATTCCACGATGAACTAAAACCCAGTGGTTTAGTTGAAAAGATATTTCGTGGAAGCAACGGAGAAAAATCATTTGATTTCTTTGAAAACTTGTCAATCTTTGGAGATTGAGTTGGAAAATGATTTTTCGAAGCAAAATCATTCACTTTTTGCACAAATGCTTTCACAGGTTTTGGTGCAAGATCAAAAAGTTCCGAAAATGAATATTTGAATGATTTTGACTCAACTGACTTATCTTTAAATATCGGTTTCCATATAGATTTAGTCAACTGAGATTTTGCATGTGAAAGATGTTCAGAATTATCCTCGAAGGATAGAAAAGAGACAAAAGCAGTAGTTCCATCAAAATTTGGTTTCTTAGTGTACTTCTTACCCTTTTGCAAGGAGTAATTAGTAAACTGAGAGACTTTTCTTTCAAAAGGTTTTGAAGATTTACCCGTGTAAACCTTCTTTGGAACATCAACTTTTGGTTTTGAAGAATTAGATTTTGGAAAACATTTTGACACCTCGATCTTTGGAATCGTAGAATTACTCGATTGTTTCATGAGTTTTTCAAGCTTTGTGTCCAACGATTTTGATTTAAAAGATGCAATTCGGTTCTCCATCTTTTCAAGTTGTTTTGTAACCGAAGCATTTAAATCAGAGAAAGAAATTGTTGACACATCAGATTTTAATTTCGAAACAAGAGTATCTTTCTCAAAAAGTTTAGATTCCAAAGATGAAATGTAATCTTGTTGATCTTTGATTATTTTCGAAAATCTTTGTTCTTTGCTCACAAAAATTGTGGACTTATTTCGCAACTCAAGGTTAAGCTCAGAAATGTTTTGTTGCAAAACAATTTCTTTTGATTGATAGTCTAAAACAATTTTATTGAGCTCTTTGGAAGAATTTTCCAACTCATTTGTTAAATTGAAAATCTTTGATTGCAAATGATTATTTTCTTTTTGAAGACTTTCCATGTCGGACAAAATGAGATCATTTGCAGATTTGAGCTCTTTATTTTCGGATTTGAGTTGGTCAATTTCAAGTCGAAGACTTACCATAGTAGACAAATTGAGAGTATTACCAGACTTGAGCTCTTTGTTCTCAGATTTGATTCGATCAACTTCAGATTGAAGACTTTCCATGACAGACAAACTGGAATTATCAGCAGTTTTGAGCTCTTTGTTCTCAGATTTGAGTTGGTCAATTTCAAGTTGAAACCTCTGGTGTTCTCTGACAAATGTTTTGAAAGTATTCACATCGACTTTGTTTTCTTCAAAAACAACTACTGCACATTTATTCTTCTTGGTACACCAACAAATATGATTATCATGACGACGTATTTCTTCCCAACTTGGCTCTTCACCCATTAAAACATCTTCCACTCTCGGAACAAACTCGTGCGTTATTTTAATAGCCATTGTGAATCAAAACTAGATGACAGACTAACAAAATAACAACTCAAGACAAGTACCAAAAAAATTTAGCCCAACAATTAATCTCAAAGGTTAGCCCAATTGTACTAAAAAGTTTAGTCCAAATTGAAATCTCAGCCCAAGTAATTGTACACTAAAGCCCAACACAAATTTTAGTCCAAAAAAAAATATATCAGTTAAATCCCAAATGTAAAACTATTTAGCCCAACTACAAAAAAAAATTAAGCCCAACAATTATACTTAAGCCCAACTAATATGTAATACTAGATCTGGCCCAATCACACTTTAAGCCCAATGAAAAAAAATAAAGCCCAACAACCCTAAAGTTAAATCTCGGCCCAAATAATAACTAGAAGAAGGATGTGGCCCAATTGATGTTTTAGACTAAGAAGGAAAAAAAACTTCTAATAAAATTTCGACACACAAACAAATAGAAATTTAATCTTCAAAAAAACTCTTACACTATCACGTGATATACTTGTTTTCTGCAACACGCAATTGACAATTCCAACACTTAATAATAAAAAATATCACGAGAAAACAACTCAATTTTATTTAGTACACTGACACACTCAATTTTATTTAGAAGGAATCTCAAATTTGAATCAACTCAATTTGAAAACAAAACAACGCGTGAAGTTAGTACACTGACACACTCAAGTCACGCTTGGACCAACACAACACTCAAAATAAATTGACAACAACTATGACCTTATGAATGTAAACACTCATATTGTCCACATACAACACAAGACACGTAACCAAACACACAACACGGTTTCACTTTACTTTCAAAAGATGCTTTTGGGTTTAAAATAAAAATAAAGACTCAGAACATGTGTGAAAAAGAAATTTCAGCTCAACACTTTAACCACTTATTATATGACAACGCAATACGGTTTGTGATTATCAAAGCATGCATGTAGACTAAATCACATTTGACAGCATATATGCAGTACACGTTATCTCTTCTCTCTCTTGCACGAGATTCTCTCTTCTCCTTGTTTATGCACCAAAAACAAAGTATTATTTCTTTACCCAAATACACTCAATCTTTCTCTCGAAAATTTATCACAAACCAAAAAAATGAATACAATTTATTTGTTTATCTCTCTTTCCAATTCAAACCCAATTAACACTTTCTCTGCTCTTTCTTTCAATCAAAACAAATTCACCCAACAGAATGAATCGACCACTCTCAACCACGATCAAGACAAACAACCACACAGCCAAGTTTCAAGCTTTTGAAGACGAAAGTGCTATTTGCCTTGGATGCCGAGCTCAGTGCTCGGCAAATGGGGTGTTCAAAACAAAGTTTTCAAAAATTTTACACCAAAGATCGTACAAGATAAAGAATCACTTTGAAAACGATTTTGGAAAAAATTTTCAGTTTTGGTCTATTTGAACTGTTTGCCGAGCTTATTGCTCTGCAAACAGTTGAAATGAGAAAATTTGGCTAATTGTACTATTTGCCGAGCTCAGAGCTCTGCAAATAGTTGAAATAGGATTTGCCGAGCAGTGAGCTCTGCAAAAGGTTGAAATGAGAAATTTTCTGTTTGAATGGTATGCCGAGCAATGAGCTCGGCAGATAGTTGAAAATGGAAAATTTTGGTTGAAAAAATTTCTAAGTGTTTGAGTTGTACTAAGTGCCGAGCAGTGAGCTCGGCAGATAGGTGAAATGAGAATTTTGATTGGTTTGTATTGAATGCCGAGCAGTGAGCTCGGCGGATAGTTGAAATTGGATTTGTGACCGGTGATTTGGTGATTGGGTGATCGGTTAGCTCGGCAAAAGCGGGTTTTGGTGCTGGTTTGTTGCTGGTCGAGTTTTCAGAAGACAAGAACAGGTTAATGGTGTTTGCCGAGCTCGGCAAATGGTAGTTTTGGCACCTCGAATTCTGCAAATAAAGGTAAAATGATAATTTCTGCAGAAAATATGAAGAACACCACGATGAACAATAACCACGGTGGCCGGAATCTTCAACTACCTCTCCGGATTCTGGAAAAAGTTCGTCGAAAAACCTTCAAACACCGATTAAACCTTCTTTCCTTTGAATCAAACCTTGAAATTAACACCAATACACTCACAATCCAACCGCAAACAAACCCTCAGCAAAAACTAAACCGATTGAAACTCGCCGGAAAATTCAACCTCGACGAATCGAAAAATTGAAAAGGTGAAAATGTTCAGAATTTGATCGCGAGAAAAACCTTATAATTTTCCAATCGATTTGATGCAAAATGACGAAGAGATTGAAGAGAGAAGTTCAAGAACAAAAGTTGTTTTTCTTTTTCATTTTCTGCTTTTCTATTTTCTTTTTCTGAATTAATGTAATTCGATATTCGATACAAACAACGTAAAATGACACGTGAATTGTACTGTAGCTACAGTAGCAGAGAAGAAAGAAAAAAAAACTCAAAAAAAAAAAAAAAAAAAAAAAAAAAAAAAAAAAAAAAAAAAAAAAAAAAAAAAAAAAAAAAAAAAAAAAAAAAAAAAAAAAAAAAAAAAAAAAAAAAAAAAAAAAAAAAAAAAAAAAAAAAAAAAAAAAAAAAAAAAAAAAAAAAAAAAAAAAAAAAAAAAAAAAAAAAAAAAAAAAAAAAAAAAAAAAAAAAAAAAAAAAAAAAAAAAAAAAAAAAAAAAAAAAAAAAAAAAAAAAAAAAAAAAAAAAAAAAAAAAAAAAAAAAAAAAAAAAAAAAAAAAAAAAAAAAAAAAAAAAAAAAAAAAAAAAAAAAAAAAAAAAAAAAAAAAAAAAAAAAAAAAAAAAAAAAAAAAAAAAAAAAAAAAAAAAAAAAAAAAAAAAAAAAAAAAAAAAAAAAAAAAAAAAAAAAAAAAAAAAAAAAAAAAAAAAAAAAAAAAAAAAAAAAAAAAAAAAAAAAAAAAAAAAAAAAAAAAAAAAAAAAAAAAAAAAAAAAAAAAAAAAAAAAAAAAAAAAAAAAAAAAAAAAAAAAAAAAAAAAAAAAAAAAAAAAAAAAAAAAAAAAAAAAAAAAAAAAAAAAAAAAAAAAAAAAAAAAAAAAAAAAAAAAAAAAAAAAAAAAAAAAAAAAAAAAAAAAAAAAAAAAAAAAAAAAAAAAAAAAAAAAAAAAAAAAAAAAAAAAAAAAAAAAAAAAAAAAAAAAAAAAAAAAAAAAAAAAAAAAAAAAAAAAAAAAAAAAAAAAAAAAAAAAAAAAAAAAAAAAAAAAAAAAAAAAAAAAAAAAAAAAAAAAAAAAAAAAAAAAAAAAAAAAAAAAAAAAAAAAAAAAAAAAAAAAAAAAAAAAAAAAAAAAAAAAAAAAAAAAAAAAAAAAAAAAAAAAAAAAAAAAAAAAAAAAAAAAAAAAAAAAAAAAAAAAAAAAAAAAAAAAAAAAAAAAAAAAAAAAAAAAAAAAAAAAAAAAAAAAAAAAAAAAAAAAAAAAAAAAAAAAAAAAAACACCAAATCACTCAGAAACTAACCGCGAACAAACCCTCAGCAAAAACTAAACCGATTGAAACTCGCCGGAAAATGAGTCAACTCGCCGGAAAATTCAACCTCGACGAATCGAAAAATTGAAAAGGTGAAAATGTTCAGAATTTGATCGCGAGAAAAACCTTATAATTTTCCAATCGATTTGATGCAAAATGACGAAGAGATTGAAGAGAGAAGTTCAAGAACAAAAGTTGTTTTTCTTTTTCATTTTCTGCTTTTCTATTTTCTTTTTCTGAATTAATGTAATTCGATATTCGATACAAACAACGTAAAATGACACGTGAATTGTACTGTAGCTACAGTAGCAGAGAAGAAAGAAAAAAAAACTCAAACTTTGATTTTTTTCCTTAATATAACTGTTTGCCGAGATAAAACTTTAATTGCTTAAAACAAACAGATTTTAGAAATTGAACATTTATTCATCAAATTCACACATACTCCACTCTAAATCAATGATCAGAAACACAAATAAGCCTCGAATTCAGCAAAAACAGCAACTTTCAGAATCAAATTAAGCTCAAATTCTCAAAATTACGAACAAAATCGGTTATGAAAATGATTACGGATCGTTCGGATTCACCGATTATGCTCTGATACCAATTGATATAAACAGAAATGAGCTTAATTGAAGGTTTAATGGAGGATTTGGGTTAGTGTGTGTAAAGTGTGTTTGTGTATGAAAGGGAGGTTGAAGATGTAAGTCCCAACTCAATAGATGGTACTACCTGAAGACACCTCAATGTCGATGGTGGAGTTACTTTGCAATATAAGCACTGAACTGGAGACGACCAGTTACAGGAGTATATACCAAGTTCTAGATAGATTACTTATTTAAGTGACAATAAGTAAAGAACAATGCAATAATACAAAATACTTATAAAATAAATTGGTGAGACAATATGTAATTTTCAAGTGTAATTTATTTATTAACTTTAAATAAATTACAAGGTTGTTGCGTGTTAGGTCCAGATTTACTGGACTCACTCCAGACTCGACTACTGGAGCCTTACTGAAGATCTGTCCAGTATCTGACCTACTCCAGACTTGGAATCTGGAGTCCCTTATGAAGATTTGTCCAGAAATAATTGAAGATCAGTGAGCATATACTTGTATAGGAAATCTGGAGTATTCTCCAGATTAGCTCACTGGACTTCACCCCAGTCCAGATCTACTCTACTGAAGACGTTCTCACTGAAGTCAAAGACTGAAGTCTGAAGATAGAAGACTTAACAAATGGCGGAGTCCACTGGAAAGTCTTACCAGATCTGCACACTGGAGGATTGTTAGTGTTCTAGATCCTGCAAGTCTGAACACTAATATCGAGGATTGACTTTTACCTTTACACACTTTCCAAAGAACAATCCACTTGTTCTTTACCAAAGTATACGTGTGTTAAGGTGGTTGGATAATAGGATACACTTGCACTTGATGTGACTTTATCCTTATTCCTTATCCAATACATTTAATGTTCTTGTCGGATCATTAAATGTATGCCAACCATATTTGTACGGCACAAATTCACTGGTGAATTTGTTGCCTATAAATACAAAGTCATTTCCTTGACAAAAATACTTTTAAGCATTCATTTTGCATTTAAGTGAATTTGTCCAAATACTCTCGATCTTAAACAGGGATACTTCACAACTTTAAGTATCTCGATCCTAAAGAGTTATTTGACAAATATAGATCATTTGTAACTCATAGGTTGTTAGGATACATACTTAATTGTATTATCTTGATTCCGCAACAACCTTGTATTTTATTTAAACATCATAAATAAAATACCCATGAAACAATACATAATGTTCCACTTTATTTGTTTATTGCTTTAAGTCTTGTATTACTTTATTTATATACTTGCATTTATATTTAAGTAATACTAGTCCTTTTCTAGTGATTATTAGACTTGTTGTATTTACACATTCTTGGGTTAACCATCGAACTTAAGGGACTCACATTTGGTATCAGAGCAGAAGGCTAAACATTGCCTAGATCTGTTTCTTGATGGCTAACCAAGAAAATACACAAGGTTTTAGTCTTGGTCCTGATCCTAATGCAAACATTAATGATCAAAATGAACCACCAATTGTCAATAACACTAATCCTCCACCTCCCCCTCCTACTCCTGCTTCTCCACACGTGCATGTGCACTACTCAAATAATCCTGTTCCTAAATTCAGTGGGAACAGTGATGAATTTGGTACGTGGATGGCTAGGATGGTTTTGCATTTCACTGGTATTGAGAGGAACATGATGAAAATTTTAAACGAAGGTCCATATGTACCAACATCACCTCTCAATCCCCTTCTTGATCCTTCTGGTTCTCGAAGAGGAAGGGAAAAGAGGGAGGAACATTGGTCAGAAGAGGAGAGGAGACTGGTGAATCTAGACACCCTTCTCAAAAACATGATCCTCGGGGCCGTTCCAGAAACCCTCATTCCCACACTAGTTCTTTTTCCTAGTGCTAAAACCATGTGGGATGAACTTTTAAACCAACATGAAGGAGGAGATGACACCATTGTCACCAGAAAGGTCTCCTTAAACAAGAGGTATGAGTCATTTTTTGCTCAACCTAACGAGTCCCTCACTGGTACTTACACCAGATTTATGAGTATCATAAACCAATTGAGAGGTCTTGGGGTTGAGAAGGACAAGGATATACTTCTGGAGAAATTTTGTGACATTCTACCCACCAAATGGTCTCATATGATCCTGGTCTTACGACAAGGAAAAACTCTGCACACACACACTCTCTCAACTCTTTATGGAGCTTTCAGGTACACTGAAGAAAATCAAGCTCAGAGAGTGGTGGCAGAACAAGATGCCTTTAACCATGCCTCCAGTAATCCTAATGTGATCAGTCATACTGTACCACAAGGAACAACACTGATATCTTCTGAGAATATATTTTCTATGAAGAAGATGGTGTCTGAACTCATGGATTCTGGAGAATCTAGTCAAGTCTCTCCAGACTGTTGTGATGAAACTGAAGATGATGATCTTATTGCAATGATTGCTAAAACGTTTAACCGTTTCAAAGCAAGAGCAAATAAGCCATCTGGACAATTTGCATCCAGTTCTTCCACTGACAAGACCAATTTGACATGCTTTAAGTGTGGCAAAAAGGGTCATTTCATGAAAGAGTGCAGGTCCAACCAGTTTGCATCCAAGCCTGGTCCATTCTCTTCTAATAATAAGCCTGATGATAGCTATAAAATGAAATATAAAAAGCTTAAGGCCCAAATTGCTCTCATGGCACAACAAATTGAAACCAATAATAAGTGCATGATTGCAACGACTGAAGAGAAGTGGGTTCCTTCTGATGAATCATCTGTTGATGAAGAAGAAGAAGAAAGAGATTGCTGTTACATGGCTCTGGCAGACGAAGAGCACCTGGTGAAGGAAGATGTCACATCTGGACGATGGGTGGACATTGTTATCAAAAAGGTTAGTGATTATGATTGTGCAACTGACCAAGAACTAAAACTGGACATTGCTGAAGCTTTAAATTCTGATTTGATTTTCGTAGAAACTGTTAGATCTGATTGTGTAAATGGTCTAGAAACAGATTCTTCTGAAATAAATGCTTTAAAATCAAAATTAAAAGAACTTCAAGACATTGAACTGGCATTTCAAGCCCAGGTTCTGGTAACTGAACAATTGATCCAAGAAAAGCAAGATCTTGAGATCATTTTAGAGAAAGAAAAACTGGTAATTAAGTCATGGCTAGAAACCAAAAAGCCATATGATGCTTCAGTAAAACAATTTCCTGCTCAAAAACGTGCATATTTAGATGGAAATACAAATGTAGCATCATTAATACCAGTAATCGATCGATTACCAGAGGAGTTAAGGCCATCCACTGTTTATGATAAACCTGTAACTCCTAAGACCAACTTTTACCCAGTTCTTTGCCCAGAGGTTAAGACTGGAGCTGTCCAGATGACTGCTCCAGTTAAAAAGGTTAAGCAGAATAGACCTTTGCCTCAGACCAATCCCCTACCTAAGTCTACAACTGGAAAGACTAAGGTATCATCTGAAGAGAATGTTTTGTCCAGGTTAGAGAGCCAGATTCAAATTCTGACTCGTCAATTACAAAGTTTTAATGCAAGATTAAACTTTGTTGAGGGTACTTCATCTGGCCCTAGACAAAACACAAAACCTTTTACTAAGAAAGACAAATTTATTTCTCCAGTTGAGAAAAAGAAAAAGGTTTCTAAACTATCAACTCCAGTAGTGTTTTCAACAAAAACTACTGTTGAAGAAAGTGAACTAGACCAGATTGCCCCAGGGACCTATAAGGGAGGGTCCAGTGAACCCATCAGTCGATGGGTTCCCAAATCTAACTGATCAATATCTGGTGTATGTGTAGGGCGATCGAAAGAAGTTTATCTGGTATCTTGACAGTGCAGCTGGCAGGACTATGACCGGATGTAAGACCCTACTGGAGGAGTTCACCATTTCTGATGGACCCTCCATCACTTTTGGAAATGATGGTTGTGGAAAGACTGAGGGATATGGTGTTCTGAACAATGGACAAGTCAAGTTTACACGTGTTGCATTTGTGAATGGTTTGAAATATAACTTGATCAGTGTAAGCCAACTGTGTGATGATGGCTATCAAGTCTTATTCAATGTTGCTCAGGGCATCGTATTCAACAAGGACTGGAAGGTAGTGTTGATTGCTCCCAGAAAAGGGAATGTGTACGTGATGGATATGGAAAGCTCTCCTTCAGAGCAGTGTTTCTATACTCAAGCTGATGAAGACACAAACTGGTTATGGCATAAAAGGTTATCCCATTTAAATTTCAAAAACATTAACAAGTTGTCCAGAAAACAACTTGCAGATGGGATACCTTCAGTTTCCTTCAAAAAGGAAAGACCATGTCCAGGATGTGAGATGGGTAAGCAAAAACGTACCAGTTTCAAGACCAGACAGAATTTCAGCATTTCTGAACCTCTTCATATGCTTCATATGGACCTATTTGGTCCAGTGAACGTTCAGACACGTGCTGGTAAAAGATACACCCTGGTGATCGTAGATGAATTCTCCAGATATTGTTGGGTGATCTTTCTTAGGTCTAAAGGTGAAGCTGCTGCTGAAATCATCAGTCTTATCAAGCAAATTGAGCTCAAGTACAGTCGAAAAGTGTGTCAGTTAAGAAGTGACAATGGAACAGAATTCCAGAATGCAACTCTGGAGTCATTCTGTACTGACACTGGCATCTCCCAGAACTTCTCATCAGCCCGCTCTCCAGAACAGAATGGAGTGGTGGAAAGGAAGAATCGAACGCTGATAGAAGCTGCCAGGAGTATGCTTGCTGAATCTGGTCTGTCTACCAGTTTCTGGGCGGAAGCAATTGCAACTGCTTGCCACACCCAGAATCGATCAGTGTACATCAAAAGACACAAAAAGACAGCCTATGAAGTCTTAAGAAATAGAAAACCATACATTGGTTATTTTCACGTTTTTGGATGTCCAGTTTACATCCTGAACGACTCCAGTCAGCTAGGCAAATTTGATGCCAAGGCTGATGAAGGGTATTTCTTAGGATATTCAGCCATTCGCAAGGCCTTCAGAGTCTACAACAAGAGACTGGAGAAGGTTCATGAGTCAATTCATGTCACATTTGATGAATCATTTGCTCCAGTGGCTAGACTTGAAGCGATCAGAATTTTCTTAGCATTCGCTGCTAATCATCAGTTCAAGGTCTACCAGATGGATGTAAAGAGTGCTTTCTTGAATGGAAAGCTTGAAGAAGAAGTTTACGTCAGACAACCTCCAGGTTTCGTTGATGAATCAAATGCCTCAATCAACAAGAAGCCAATCCTTGATACTCCCCCAGAAACTCCAATTGTCTTTTGTGAATCTGATCCAATAAACAACAAATTTGAAGATTCACCAGACACAGTTTCCAGTCATCCTGATCTGGAACCTGTTCAGAAAAAGAAACTCTCCAGTAGTACTCCATTCTATCCTTCTATTAATTTCAAACTACCCTCTGAAATTAATATTGGTTCAGATGTACGTACTACTCCCCCATTATCAGTGTCAGTTGAGAATGTACCAGAAATGTCTTCCTATGAAGAAATTCAAACTGAACCAGTACTTCAGGAAATACCTTCAAATGAAGAATTTCATGATGCAAATCGTGATTTAAATGACTCAGATGAAGATACTGAAGTAATCTGGCAAGATCCTCCTCCAGAAGCAACTCCAGAGGAGACTCAACTGAATTCTTGCACTGATATTGTTGTCAGTAACAATCCTGGTCAGTACTCCAGATGGACAAAAGCTCACCCTATTGATCAGATCATAGGTGACTCCAGTCGTGGAGTTCAGACCAGAAGAGCCTCCAGTAATCAATGCTTATACGTAAGTTTTCTATCCTTGATGGAACCAAAGAAGATTGACGAGGCTATGGAAGATCCAAGCTGGGTGACTGCTATGCAAGAAGAGCTTCACCAGTTTGAAAGGAACAAGGTCTGGTATCTGGTTCCTTTCCCAGTTGGAAAGAAAGAACCAATTGGAACAAGATGGGTCTTCAGAAACAAAGTAGATGAAGATGGCCACGTAATTAGAAACAAGGCCAGACTGGTAGCACAAGGCTACTGCCAGTCAGATGTCGACTTTGATGAATCATTTGCTCCAGTGGCTAGACTTGAAGCGATCAGAATTTTCTTAGCATTCGCTGCTAATCATCAGTTCAAGGTCTACCAGATGGATGTAAAGAGTGCTTTCTTGAATGGAAAGCTTGAAGAAGAAGTTTACGTCAGACAACCTCCAGGTTTCGTTGATGAAAAGCATCCACATTGGGTATATCGTCTGGACAAAGCGCTATATGGCCTCAGACAAGCCCCACGTGCCTGGTATGATACTCTGACTAAACATTTATTGAAAAATGGTTTTAAACGAGGTGCAATTGACAATACCTTATTCATTCTTCATGAGAAAGGTAATCTGTTACTGGTACAAATTTATGTTGATGATATTATTTTTGGGTCTACTGATGAAAACATGTGCCAGAAATTTTCAAAAATCATGTCCACTGAATATGAAATGAGTCTGATGGGTGAATTAACATATTTTCTTGGACTCCAGATTAAACAAAACAAAGATGGCATTTTTATTAATCAGGAGAAATATGTTAGAGATCTTTTAAAGAAATATGATATGAACTCTTCACCATCTAAACCAACTCCAATTTCTGCACCATTGACACTGGACTCTGATCCAGATGGCAAACCAGTGAACACCACTGTCTATAGAGGCATGGTTGGTTCACTGATGTATTTAACGGCCAGTAGACCAGATATTATGTTTTCAACATGTTTATGTGCCAGATATCAGTCTAATCCAAAGGAATCTCATATGCTTGCTGTAAAGCGCATACTGAAGTACCTTAAAGGTGTCCCCAGTCTAGGTCTTTGGTACCCCAAAGGCTCAGGCATGGATCTAATGGGTTATTCAGATTCAGATCATGCAGGTTGTAAGATAGATAGGAAATCCACAACTGGTGGATGTCATTTCCTAGGTGGCAAACTGGTCAGCTGGACCAGTAAGAAGCAAACTTCAGTTTCATTGTCCACTGCTGAAGCTGAATACGTGTCTGCAGCCAGTTGTTGTGCTCAGATACTCTGGATGAAGAACCAGTTGCTTGATTATGGTATTAAATATTCAAAGACTCCAATCTTTTGTGATAATACCAGTGCCATCGCTATCTCAAACAATCCAGTCATGCACTCCAGAACCAAGCACATTGATCTAAGGTATCACTTCATTCGTGATAATATTGTGAAAGGAAACATTGAACTCCATTTTATCCCTACTGACAAACAACTCGCTGACATTTTTACGAAACCACTGGATGTCAAAACTTTTGAATATCTTGTTGGTGAGTTGGGAATGTTAAACCCTTAAATCTGGAACCTTAGTATTGAACGCCATTGTGTACTACTAAGGATCTTTGATTTAAAGATTCATAAATTTATTTCTGGATCAACATTCCAGGGGGAAGACTTTGAAAGATATATTTTTCTTAAAAAATGCTTAAAGTTCAAAGGGAATTTATTAATTTATTTTCTCACTGGACAAAATTTTCTTACTGGACAATTTGTCCAGAAAATATTACTGGTGCTTTGTAAATGTGTCCCTCTCACTGGTAACTGGACAGATTGAAGTGCATGTTTGAGTTGACTTTTTGTCTTCTTGTAAATGTGTCCCTCTCATTTGTCTGTATTAGTTGACGTGCAAGTTTGAAGTTACCAGTCTTTCAAAATGGTTTTCACTGGTACTTTACTGGAGTATCCCTCCAGTGTACCATCAGTACATGCTTCACTGGACTAATCCACCAGTGATACTGGAGTGTCTAGTCAACCTCCAGATGGACTGAATTGAGTCACAATACTTTTTAAATACTTGATCTTTGTGTGTGCCACGTAAGCAAACCTTTTCAAAGATATTTATCTAAAAATCCTACGTGGCATGAAAATTTTTCAACGCAATGATGGTCTTTTTACCTTGGGAAAACCAAAAGTACAAGTTGTTACTGTTTTGTGGGCTGTAAACCGTCATGCATTAATGTATGATGTGATGTAATTAATGCGGATCTCAGAACACGATCAAAAATTGTATTTGATAATTTCAAATTAATCGTTTGAGTTCCACATTCTATATCCTATATATACCCACTTTCACTTTCAATAACATTTACTTCGAACATAACTCCCAAATCTTTCAAATTCCTTCATTTATTTCTCTCTTCATTATTTTCCAATCATAAAACTCTCATATTTACTGCAATTCATTAAATTCTTCATAAGCCCTAATTTTATTCAATTCAGATCATGCAGGTTGTAAGATAGATAGGAAATCCACAACTGGTGGATGTCATTTCCTAGGTGGCAAACTGGTCAGCTGGACCAGTAAGAAGCAAACTTCAGTTTCATTGTCCACTGCTGAAGCTGAATACGTGTCTGCAGCCAGTTGTTGTGCTCAGATACTCTGGATGAAGAACCAGTTGCTTGATTATGGTATTAAATATTCAAAGACTCCAATCTTTTGTGATAATACCAGTGCCATCGCTATCTCAAACAATCCAGTCATGCACTCCAGAACCAAGCACATTGATCTAAGGTATCACTTCATTCGTGATAATATTGTGAAAGGAAACATTGAACTCCATTTTATCCCTACTGACAAACAACTCGCTGACATTTTTACGAAACCACTGGATGTCAAAACTTTTGAATATCTTGTTGGTGAGTTGGGAATGTTAAACCCTTAAATCTGGAACCTTAGTATTGAACGCCATTGTGTACTACTAAGGATCTTTGATTTAAAGATTCATAAATTTATTTCTGGATCAACATTCCAGGGGGAAGACTTTGAAAGATATATTTTTCTTAAAAAATGCTTAAAGTTCAAAGGGAATTTATTAATTTATTTTCTCACTGGACAAAATTTTCTTACTGGACAATTTGTCCAGAAAATATTACTGGTGCTTTGTAAATGTGTCCCTCTCACTGGTAACTGGACAGATTGAAGTGCATGTTTGAGTTGACTTTTTGTCTTCTTGTAAATGTGTCCCTCTCATTTGTCTGTATTAGTTGACGTGCAAGTTTGAAGTTACCAGTCTTTCAAAATGGTTTTCACTGGTACTTTACTGGAGTATCCCTCCAGTGTACCATCAGTACATGCTTCACTGGACTAATCCACCAGTGATACTGGAGTGTCTAGTCAACCTCCAGATGGACTGAATTGAGTCACAATACTTTTTAAATACTTGATCTTTGTGTGTGCCACGTAAGCAAACCTTTTCAAAGATATTTATCTAAAAATCCTACGTGGCATGAAAATTTTTCAACGCAATGATGGTCTTTTTACCTTGGGAAAACCAAAAGTACAAGTTGTTACTGTTTTGTGGGCTGTAAACCGTCATGCATTAATGTATGATGTGATGTAATTAATGCGGATCTCAGAACACGATCAAAAATTGTATTTGATAATTTCAAATTAATCGTTTGAGTTCCACATTCTATATCCTATATATACCCACTTTCACTTTCAATAACATTTACTTCGAACATAACTCCCAAATCTTTCAAATTCCTTCATTTATTTTCCAATCATATAATCTCTCATATTTACTGCAATTCATTAAATTCTTCATAAGCCCTAAATTTATTCAATTTCATTTTCATCTATAAATCATAAATGGCTCCCAGAAATCTTTTATCTTCTGAATATGCTCCGGTTGATGATGTAGTTAAACCGAGACATATTACTCTAGAGGCCAGAGCTATTCGAATTAATATGAATAACTGGATGGCCAAACTTTCAAGTTCTCATCCTGCTCAATCAATCATTGGGAGATTGAATACTTTCTTTCTCTCATCCCCTTTGTATGGTGCATTAACCCTAAATCCAGGGAGAATGTACCATGACTACTTATGTGAATTCTGGTACTCCGCATACTATAATGGAGAAACCTCGTCAATTTCTTTTACTCTTAAAGGTGGTACCAGATCCTTTAGTTTCTCAGTAAGTTCACTCAGGGCTGTGTTACAGTTGAACTACCTTGAACAGAATGAGATGCCCATCGAACTTCCCACTGGCGTTAATTTCAGGGAAGTATGCAGGTTGATGGGGCATACAGAGATTGTTGATGATCATGGCCAGTTATTGAGAAAAGGCACAATTTATATGAGTAAGTTGACAGACTCGTGGAGATTTTTCTTCACACATTTGGTTGAGTGTATGGGAGGTAGTTCTGGAGGCCTTGATCAGATAAACCAAACGCAGCTCCAGATTGCCTATTGTTTATGGCTAGGAATAAGAGTAGATTTTGCTCAAATCTTATTCAATGATTTGGTGGATCGATTGAAAGCTAAGGGGAGAAAACCCCATGTTCCATTCATTCGCTTTCTTTCCCTTATATTCAGAAATTGTTTAGGAGATCAATACGATTTTGAAACCACTCATTTTTCTATGAGTGAGTTTTTGAGGGACCTAAACAACCTTCAATCAAGAGATGGTGAGGTAGATATTCCTCAGTCCATGCTCTCATTTCAAAGGGTGGAAGAGAATGTGGCACCAGGCAGAGTTCAAGTAGTTGAAAGCCCTGGTGATGAACAAGATGTTCAGGTTGTCGAGATGGTACAGCCCATAAGACAAGTGGCTCCAGTAGAAAGTGTGCAACCGAATGTTGAGCTTTCCAGGCGACCCAGATCACATAGGCGTCTGATGAGAGGTGGAGTCCAGGTAAATCCATCAACCCATCCTGGTGATATAATGAATGTTGATGGGTCTCCTATTTTTGAAGAGGAGAATATTGAATCTATTGTACAAATTGAACAGAGAGTGGATACTGAAGTCCAGGCTGTTGTACAAGATGTGGCTCAGGATGTTGAGCAGATTGTTCAGACTGAAGTAGAAGCATCTGGTGAACAAGAAGCCCAGATTGATCTCAATGTTGAGGTTGGTGAACAGATTGATGTTGTTGGTGAATCATTTTGGGATGAGGCTGACTCCCCTATGTCTGGAGGTCAGAATTTTGATGTAAATATGGACTTTCTTGGTGAAGAAGTTGTACAGATTGACAGTCAACCAGAGATGCCTACACCTCCACCAGAAACAAATATTCCTACACCAGAAACCGAAATGCCACCACCACCATCTTCAGAACCAACACCACCACCAGAAATGCCACCACCTCCAACAAAAACACCACCACCACCACCACCTTCTATACCAGTAAACACCCAATACTTCACACCAGCAACCGTCCAACCTTCCGAATCTCAACCACCTCATGCGCCGGAGTCACCAGTTGCACCATCTGAAGATGCAACTGAAGAGGACTGGGCACAAGTACCAGTAATGACCAGATTGACTTCTCATCTGGAACCACCCAGTGGTCTCTCCACTTCATCTTCTACCGAGGTCCAAGGCCTTCTTAGTAAGGTGGCGGACCTGGAGAGATCACTCCAGAGCTCTTCCCAGGTTATCTCTGATTTCAAATCCTTGTTGTCAAATAATTTAGCATCAGAGATGAACCTATTTGCTGGGAATGAGAAGATGGTTTTTGATAAGTTAGATGAACTGGTACTGGCCACTAATCGCAATTCTGAAAACATTAAAGTGGCAGTCCAGAGTATGGAAACAAGACTGGTAAATTCTGTTGAGACTGCAGTGGACAGTAAGGTTGTTCGTCCACTGGCAGGTCTTAAAGAAGAGATTAAGAAGCTGGTTACAAGGGTAAGCTCTCTGGAGAGTAGGCCCACACTGGACCAGAATGCAGTTGTTAGTAGTTTAAGTGATGCATGTACAAGGAAGTTCAGAAACAACATGCTAAAAGAATTATGTGAAGAAGTTTCTGAAACCCTTCTTAGAAGTATATATGATGGGGTGTTACCCCAAGTGGAAAAGCTACTGGATGAGAAGTTGCCACAACACTTGCCTTCAACTGTTGCTAATGTTCAGAAGGAAGTGCTGGCACTCAAAAAGATTGTGACTGATGCAAATCCAGTGACTGGAAGAACTTTTGGGTCACTGGATAGGCATATGATGGAAGCATTGTGGAATGATCTCAAGTCTAGGACTGGTGATCATTCCAAGGGGGAAAAATCAACTGATCCATCATCTGGTGATCAAGAAGGGTTGACAAGAAAGAAGAAAGAAGTTGTAAGGGCAGTTGCTACACAAAGTGTTGTGCAACAAAAGCAAGTGACTGGTATTGATGCCAGTGCACGACTTGCCCAGAGAACTTTGGAAGAAGCTACTGGTACTGAGACCAGTGAGCCCTAGTTCGAAAGCTTCCCAGATATTCCTACTACATTGAAGGCAGTTAAAGGAAAAGAAAAAGTAGTATCTGGTGAATCATTTTGGGATGAGGCTGACTCCCCTATGTCTGGAGGTCAGAATTTTGATGTAAATATGGACTTTCTTGGTGAAGAAGTTGTACAGATTGACAG
This sequence comes from Erigeron breviscapus, assembly GCA_034093135.1. Lineage (NCBI taxonomy): Eukaryota > Viridiplantae > Streptophyta > Magnoliopsida > Asterales > Asteraceae > Erigeron > Erigeron breviscapus. The sequence goes on from CM067167.1 coordinate 175,833,913, forward strand.
TCAACCAGAGATGCCTACACCTCCACCAGAAACAAATATTCCTACACCAGAAACCGAAATGCCACCACCACCATCTTCAGAACCAACACCACCACCAGAAATG
>CM067167.1:175836515-175874538 GCA_034093135.1 Erigeron breviscapus
CCACCACCTGACACCAGTGAGCCCCAGTTCGAAAGCTTCCCAGATATTCCTACTACATTGAAGGCAGTTAAAGGAAAAGAAAAAGTAGTATCTGGTGAAGAGGTTGAAACAACTGAAGATGTTGATGATGAAACGGCCAAGAAATTAGAACAGCAGTGCATCATGATCGAGATCTTCAAGAAAAATCAAAGAGAAGAACTGCTGGCCCATCATAGGGATATGGCTACTCATGGGACTCTGGACTCATACAATGTTGGAAGGTTAGGCATCAATATTGAAGTGTTCAAGAGGATGAAAGAGGATCCCAGAGTTCATCAGTGTCTAGATGCACTGAACGATGTTCATGTACGCTCGTTCTACACTGAAGAAGAGCAGGTATATGACTCGTTAATTTATGGTGTTTCTATTCCAGAGTTGATAAGGCAGAGAAAGGAGGAACTGGTGAGCCTCTAGAGAAAGATAAGGAAAAATGCTGCTGCTCTGGAAATAGAGTACAGGAAGAGATTGACTGGTCTGCCAAAGCTTACGGCCAAACAACTTAAGGCAATAAAGGATGCTGATGTGAGCACGTTCATTCCCCTGGATACCACTCTGAAAATAAATCAACAACACCAGTCCACTGAAGGACAACAGAGTGGTGTATCTAAGGATACTGAATACATGGTCCAGATAGCAAAGCAAAAGGCAACTTATGAACAAATGATGAATTTCAGGGCCAATGCCAGAAAGATTGTTGATGCTGAAATCAAATTGGCTGAAAATCATCAAGGAATGACCAGATTCAATGTAAAGTTGACCAGGGAGGGTAACTTTACAGATGAAAGGAAAGATACAGCAGTCCAAGCTTTTGGATGGACTGAACTGAAGGAGATTGGATTGACTTTTAAAGGTAAAACTGATTTATCTCCAGACGTGAAGGCCTTTATGAAAAGAATTGAGAAGGTCTGGAGAAGAATACAACAATTGGAAGCTGTGTTGCGTCTGAGACCACCAGTGTCTGTTCCATCATCTCCATCTCCAAAGAGGAAGGCCACAGAAGATGCACCAGGGCATTCATCAAGAAGAAGGGCCTGAATCTTATATCATGTACTTATTGTATTTAATTGTTTAATGAAAGTTGTAATTATTTTTCCAGTTGATGAAAGTAAATTTAGTTGCAAATTTTAATTTCATACAAGTATATGATCAGATTTAGTCTACGTTAGAACTTAAAAGATAAAACTGAAAACACTCATGATCTATAAAGTGTTTTCCAGGCATACAAATTTGTATATCTATAAGTCTGAAAACACTTGCATTATTTCTAAACAAATAGGGGGAATTTGTTAGGTCCAGATTTACTGAAGATCTGTCCAGTAACTGACCTACTCCAGACTTGGAATCTGGAGTTCCCATATGAAGATTTGTCCAGAAATAATTGAAGATCAGTGAGCATATACTTGTATAGGAAATCTGGAGTATTCTCCAGATTAGCTCACTGGACTTCACCCCAGTCCAGATCAACTCTACTGAAGACATTCTGACTGAAGTCAAAGACTGAAGTCTGAAGAAAGAAGACTGAAAAATGGCGGAGTCCACTGGAAGTCTTACCAGATCTGCACACTGGAGGATTGTTAGTGTTCTAGATCCTGCAAGTCTGAACACTAATATCGAGGATTGACTTTTGCCTTTACACACTTTCCAAAGAACAATCCACTTGTTGGATAATAGGATACACTTGCACATTGATGTGACCTTATCCTTATTCTTATCTAATGCATTTAATGTTCTTGTCGGATCATTAAATGTATACAACCATATTTGTACGGCACAAATTCATTGGTGAATTTGTTGCCTATAAATACAAAGTCATTTCCTTGACAAAAATACTTTTAAGCATTCATTTTGCATTTAAGTGAATTTGTCCAAATACTCTCGATCTTAAACAGGGATACTTCACAACTTTAAGTATCTCGATCCTAAAGAGTTATTTGACAAATATAGATCATTTGTAACTTATAGGTTGTTAGGATACATACTTAATTGTATTATCTTGATTCCGCAACAACCTTGTATTTTATTTAAACATCATAAATAAAATACCCATGAAACAATACATAATGTTCCACTTTATTTGTTTATTGCTTTAAGTCTTGTATTACTTTATTTATATACTTGCATTTATATTTAAGTAATACTAGTCCTTTTCTAGTGATTATTGGACTTGTTGTATTTACACATTCTTGGGTTAACCATCGAACTTAAGGGACTCACACATTGTTATCAAGAACGTTAGTGTGTGTCCCTCGATAGCTACGGATCGCTCTCGAGATCGTCTATTGTTATGTCGTGAGTGCGGAATCCTCACGAGATAACTAGTTTGATTAGTTATCGTTAATATTGCTAATTATATCAATATAATCAGCCTTATGTGATCTATCTTCGTTTGCTATAGCTTAGCAACGAACTTAGTCGCTTTGATGTCTGTAATACGAACTGGGATCCTCAATTTAGAGTTTCCAATCGTTTATATACGTTTATGATCGATATTGGGCCTGCTGGGCTTTGTTCTTACGAACTTAGCAGCCCAGCCCTTAAAACGAAGATTATCTTCGTTAGTTACCAACGAAGATCATCTTCGTTAGTACAACTTACCAACAACATCTGTGCTTTGTTATTTTCCAAGTACTTCATGTACATGGAACCTAACATATATTATGTTTGTACTTGTATAACATACATAACAAACATCATATATAAACATATAAATAACACCAAAACATGTAATCAATCATTATTAAAACACAAAGTCCATAATCTATCAATTACATATAAATGAATAAGACATAATCAAATCTAAGTTGCTGTTGTCACATCAACATGCATCAACAAACTCCCCTTTGACATCAGCATCTTCGATTTCTTCAGTCTTAAAAAAAAACTTCATCATCCATCAAATAACAATCGTTTGCTATTTGCATGGATATTCTCATGTAAGCAGACTTGGAGAATCTTACGATATCGATCTTCTTCATTCTTCCAAAATGGTAAAAATGAACATTCAGTATCATATAATTTTCTCTGATCATTTCTTGAGAAGTTCACCAACTGCATTGGATCATACATCCTTCTCAACAAAATCTTCATCTTTGAGTCTGCATACATCTTGGCTTCACCAGAATTCCGATCAATCTCCCAATTATCCATTTTATCCAAGACATCTTGTGCCCATTTCTTGGCAGGGACTTTGATCATACATTTGATATCTCGTTGAATAAACTCAACACTTTTATCTGGTTTAACCACTTTCTTCTTTCGTCTTGGTTCAATACGAAAATTTGGTTTTTCAGAATCTTTCATATTCGATCTTAACTTGAAATCATCATGAAGATTCTTACTAACCACATCTGCAAGACCATAACCACTTGGATTGATAATCCTGTTATTTCCTAGTTCATGTAAGTCTTCTTCACACAAACTTCTGAAATGTCTCTCACGCCATGCTAGATATTGACAACCTTCTGGTCTTTTAAGAACAAACAGCTTCAGTTCTTCATCATAAAACCAACTCCAGATTATTGTCTTATATCTTGCAGCATCTTTATCTGAGATATGAGTCCAATACATGATGGGTTTCATAGTATCCCATGTGACTATATAATCATTGATTCTTTGACCAGGTACAAGTCGATCAATTTCATGTAGTGGATCATCTTCTCTGAGAGGTACAGGATAATTATTTGGATTAAAAGGTCTTGTCAAATTGATTTCCCAGTGAAAAGGAATCAATGCATCATCAATCCTAGCATATACCACGAAGTTTAAAACTTTAGCGGAGCTACTAATTGAAGTTTGAAGCATTCTTTCCTTAACTTCTTTCCTCTTTATCTCCAACTCTTTTCTTTCTTCCAAAGATGGGTCTTCAGGAGTTGAATCCCAAACATCATCAAACCCATAAGGTTTCTTGAATATATTTATATCCGGTTCAGGAACAAGCTCACCCTCCTCAAGTTCACCACCATCGAATAGTAATTCTGTATCATCTGTATCATCTATTAAGATTACACTCAATGAATACCAGAATACAATGAATAATCATGATAATAATAATAAAGATGAAATATAATTGCATTTAAATAAAATAAATTACATTCACATGTCGTAAACCTAACATATAAACTTATTACATGCAACCTAATATACACTTTATCAATCTTTATCAAAATCATAAGTTGAATCAGAATTAGAATCAGATTCCAAGGCTGTTTGCCTTTGAATCTGTAATTCTTTTCCTCTTTCAGTTTTTGCTTCTTGCTGTTTATCTAATAAGTTATCAAATACAGAATGAAAAGCATTTTCTTCGGTATTACAGTCATGTCCAAATTTTGCCTTAACTTCACGCTTTAATCGTTCAGTTTCAGCTTCAACTTGATCATCACTTAAATAATCAATCGATTTCGAAGAATTACCTGAATCAAGTGCTTCAATAACTTCAGCCTCTCTAGGAGCACTTGAACCACCCGCACCAGAAGTACCAGTCTGGGTAGTATCTCTTCCTGTCTCCCCCTGAGTCTCAACCCCTTTTCCTTTGTCAGAAACTGGGCGAGAATCACTCCTATTACCAGCATTATCAGCATCATCATCATCATCATCCTGACGTCTTGACTGAATTGCTGACAATCTGCAAATTTCTTCAGGAACATCTCCCCCTTGATTCTTGACCCAGTTGATTAAAAAGGTCAGAACACCTCGAACATTCGTAAGATCAGACTCCAAAGTATCAACACGAGTCTGAAGAACATCTATTCACCTAACGAGGGAGTAATCTGAAGGAATAGGAGGAAAAGTAGGCAATCTGGGCAAAATTGATCTGGCAGGAGGCAAAACTGGACGTAACGGTACACTGCCAGCCACAGTAGGAACTGGTGCTGATGAGACAGCAGGAATATCAGCAGCAGCTGCAGATACTGAAGTATCCTCAGAAATTCTTGCACGCTTAGCTCTGCGATAAGTGAGAGGAGCATCCAGTGTCCTCTTCAGTCCATCAGTACTTGTACCTTCGTGAATTGGACTTGGAAGTACTGCTTCATGTACAACACCATCATCCTAATTAACTTGGGCATCATATTCAACATTAACGGATTGATCCGCATCAGAAAGAACAGGAGATGAATGACAAGCCTTACTCCGACGCTCTCGGCGTAAAGTACCAGGTACATCTTCTCGAGAGAAGTGATATGAATGATCACTTCCTGAAACCGCAGGTACATCATGAGCTATCTTAGTTCGATGCTCATTACCAGAATCAGCCGCGACACTATCATAATCATCTGTGTCTTCTTCAACAACATCATCATCACCATCACTCCCACTATCAGAATCATCAAAATCACCATCAGAACTGTCATCTGAACTCTCGTCATCCTCATGATCAGAGTTATCTTCATCATCCACTAACATATCATCCTCAAAACGAGAACGATAATTTGGATTAATCAGATGACCAAACAGTGGTGGATCAGTAAGACCAGCCACATTGCCAGTGTTAGCTGCTAAATCAGCATATAAACGTAATGGCCAAGCATGAGGTACATAACGAGGACCTTGATCAAATACCAAGTTCGGACAGAAATGTCTAACTATCGCCATAACAAAACGAGGATATAATAGAAACCTATTTCTCGGTTTAGCATTGATTTGACCAATAAACTCATGAAAGAAGTATGTTGAAAACGGATAAGGTCGATTATAAACCAAAGCAATCATCTGTGAAGAAATCGTAGCAGAAAGTTGATCAAATCCAGCCTTACGATTGCTCAGACTTACTAACAAAACATAAGCCAGATATCTCCAATGTCCTTGAAATCCACTCTTATGAAATGGAAGCTTTATTTGACCAACAAATCCCATTCGTTGAAAACACCTACGAATAAGGTCAAATTCATAAGCTAATTCTACTGGTGCGTCTGATTCATCACCCAAGTGCAGAATTTCACGAAGTATTGCAGCATTAAAATCAAAAGTGATGCCTTGGACAGTTGCTCGAACAACGCTACGACCATTAACCATTACTTGATGAGCAGTCCTCCAGAAGTCATCAATATACAGCCTAACCAATCTAGGTGAATCACAGAAGGCAAAAGAAAGCCTAGAACGAGCAATAAAATCAAACATTTCATGATAGCGTTCAGAATTATGCTGATCGGAATCCAGATTTAAGGCCAAATTGTGCTTCTTAAAGAACTGTCGTGGAGCAAGAGCCATTTCTGCAAAAACAAATCATAATGTAAAAACAATTATAAGATTAAATGAATTGCAGGTTAAATAAACTTAATCACTAATTTCATAAGTAAAAAAAATACGAAATTAGTCTTTAAGTTCGTAAGTGAAGAATGTACGAAGTTAGACTTTAAATTCGTTAGTTAGGAATGAACGAAGATAGACTTTAAATTCGTTAGTTAGGAATGAACGAAGATAGACTTTAAATTCGTTAGTTAGGAATGAACGAAGATAGACTTTAAATTCGTTAGTTAGGAATGAACGAAGATAGACTTTAAATTCGTGGTAACAATGAACGAAGATAGCTTTTGAAGCATAAATAAGTTCGTTTGTCACAAGAACTTCTAAGTTCGTTAGTTGAAGGAAAAGTCTAAGTTCGTTTGTCATCATTTAAGTTCGTAGTCATTCTGAACGGTCTGCTGGTTCCAAAATCAAATAAGTCGATTTCAATAACATTGATTAACCCTTGTTTTGCCCGAAATTAGTTACAAAACAATCGTAACACTTAAAAAGAACATAACCCATATCGATTTTGTAAACGAATTAAGAATCCAATGGATTTAAAATCAAGAACGAAATTAAACCCTAGAATTTAAAATATATTTTAAAACCGAATGAGTTCATGTAAAAATTGGGCAAAAACTAGAATTAAAAATTGAGGAATTGTGAATGACAATGCTAGATAAGATACCTGAATTACTTATTTCAACAAAAATCGAAATAATAAACCGAAAATCAACTGAAATCAAAGTATTTGATTGATGAATATATTGGGGTTAAGCAGCTTAAATTCGTTTGGTAATAAAAAAGAGAAAAACGAATTAAGGTTGGATATATATATGGATGGGTAAAAGATGGGTCAAAATGGGTCGGGTAAAAGGATCGGTCGAATATAAGTGGAACGAATTTAACCTTCGTAAACTCAATTGGAACGAAGATAGAAGTCATCTTCGTTTATAACCTAATGAAACGAATTTAGATGGTAACAAAATGAGTTCCATTTTTCTGAGTACAATTCCAAACGAAGTTAATCACTATCTTCGTAAGAACAAGTTTGTACTTAGAAAATTTTTCAAGATTCGTCATCACGAAACTGTCCACAATGCGACCCCTTTGACTTAATCTTGTACATAGCAACAACTCGTTAAAAACAACTTGTTCATGCCTTGTACCAAAAAGTACCACCATCTAAAACCATCATCATAATGTAAGTATTTTACAAACATTATAATCTTGAATAAAAACAAAACCCCATGATCTAAAATCAACCATTAACAAACCTGAAAATAATCAATGAACATATTAACATCGTTACCAACCACGACCATGATACGGAAAGCATTTCTCTAATCATTGAGATGCTTGACAGCAAACCATCTTGAAAAACTTAAGTCCCATATAAGATGCCGTCTACATAACTAACAAACAATGAATAGTCCAAAAATCCAATGAAGAATTTTATAAAGTTTCCGAATTTATGTCATAAGTTAAGGTACGAGAATTAAAAGAAACACGTATCAACACTGATTATTTTCACTCAATACATGAAATGTAAAGTAAATAAATACTCTTAAAAAACAGATTCATGTATTCTTCCTTCACGTGCTCATATTTGCATCACAATATTGTCATTTCACACCAAAAATCTTATCTCCATGATATCATCAGTATGAATAACACTGTATTGCAACAAAAATCAGCACTCCAACTCTATCTTCTTAACCTGAACACTGCACACTTACCACAAACTCATTAACGCATTAAAAGCAAAGGCATAACAATGCAGAAAAGTTAAGCTAAAACACACAAAATTAGGATTAACAATTATGAACTACTCAAGATTTTAACATAAGATCAAGGGAGGTCATTCCATTGTCAAACCCTAAAAATGTCACCAAGTTATTAATTAAATTCATAACTTGTAAAAACTGAAACTTGTGAGATTTCAAATAACATTGACTTGTCACAAAGTTTTAAAAGATCATTTTCTAAACTTAAACAAATTAATGTCCATATCAGAAAATCTTCTTTTGTACAATTCGCATAACCTCATCAAGAATTCAAATGAATGAATTCAGCAAAACATATACTCAACAGAATTTAAGTAGAATCTCTCGTGCAATAAGAACTTATGAAAATACTTATTTTGACTCAATAAAATAGAAAAATAACTTAGAATAAAAATTACAGAATAATAAACTATACTATACACAATAGTTATCTAAATGTATTCATTATTCACATGTGACTAGGGTACTGTTGATCAGATCAGAATAGCATTTACATAAGCCTACAAGCGAGAAATAATTCTCTTATTATTAGTTATGAACAGTGATCCAAAAACGATTACCAATATGTTTATCCTCTTAAACACTCGGTACTTCCAGTCTCCTTTTTGGTTTGTGGCACTTTCGTATTACTTGAGCCAAGGACAGTCACCATGTAACCTAGTAAGTTACTCATGCCACAATTTTAGTTTGCGAACTTATGTGCCCCATATTCAGATACACTCTCATAATCGAAACAAGCACTAAGATTAAGACATTTGGTGAGTAAAGTGAGAAGGTCTTTAAGAATCAAGTCAGCGGTGATAGGTCGGTGATTCCTCACGCGCAAAGCGACTTAACTTGACTCACGTACGGAAATATACTTAACATTTCATAATGCCAAGTACTTGCATATTTGTGACATTAATTTTATTTTAAAGCACTTATGAAAACCCGTGACTTTCTATGAGACCCGTGTAGCAAACTTTCTGACAACCTATCCCAAGTTGAAAACTTTAGGTAGGCTAGGTATACAAAGACACCCCAAGGACTTACTTGTTCGAATCTCAAAGGCCACATTAGCTTCATACTTTCAACAGATTTATTTGATATTTGAATTTGAATATTTTGTCACAAATATACATCCAAAAAGCAATACATACACATATATGTACCCGAGACCTTCTTTATACAGACCGAATATACATAATGACAATGCAAGATCTTTCATAAGATTTAAAGGACTTGTCTATTTTAAGAACAAGCATTCTCATCCATATATCTGAATACGTTTCCCATAAGAACATTGTATACTTTTAAGTTCAGATTAAAAGGAAACCTTGGTACTTTGTGCCTATTGATACATCATATAATGGTATCACTGAACTGAGCATTTTAAAGTACAATTAAGTAGGCTTAAAAGCTAAAGTATCATCACGTCTAATCATGTAGTGCAATAACCTTACTTTATTTATTATATTTTTGGATTTTCTATTTTTCAGATGTTTTTGTATTTTTCTGACACTAGATATATACAGACTTATACTAAGACAACTCTTTTTGTATTTTTGACTCTATCTATGTACGACTTAAACTACTAAGACACAAAAACAAAATTTAAGTTCTTTGAGAGAAACTACTCGGCATTCTTCATACCATTGAGTTGATATAACAACTCATGATGAGGTCTATCAAAAGCTTTAGTATAAAGATCAGCAAGATTATCATCAGTAATAACCTTTTCTAAATGTATATGCTTTTTCTCAAAACAGTCACGTAAAAAGTGATGCTTTATATCAATGTGCTTGGTGACTTTAAAGTTTTTCGGATTCTTAGTAATATCTATGGCAGACTTATTATCAATACAAATAGGAGAGTCTGAGATATCCATACCATAGTCGCGCAATTGTTGCTGTATCCAAAGAACCTGAGAACAGCATTGACCAGCAGCTATGTATTCTGCTTCACAGGTAGACTGTGCAACAGATGTCTGCTTTTTGCACTGCCACGATATAATTCTCCCCCCTAAAAGTTGACATCCACCTGACGTTGATTTCCTATCCGAACTGCAGCCACCATAATCCGAATCAGTATAAGCTTTGAATTCAAAGGAACCATGCATGGGATACCAAAGCCCTAGACGAGGCTTGGCCTTCACATAACGTAGAATCCTTTTCGCAACTTTCATATGTGACTCTTTCGGATTAGCCTGATATCTAGCACACATACAAACAGCAAAGGTAATGTCTGGACGTGAAGCCGTCAGATACATCAAGGAACCAATGATAGCCCGATATTGAGTTGCATCGACCTCTGGATCATTAGTCTTATCAGGACACAGCCCATGATTAGTCTGAATGGGAGTAATTGCATCTTTAGCATCGGTCATTCGAAACCTGGTAAGAAGATCTTGAACATACTTGCTCTGATGAATAAGGAACCCATCCTTCAGTTGATCCACCTGTAGTCCAAGGAAGAAAGTTAATTCCCCCATAGCACTCATTTCGAACTTAGCCTTCATGCTCTGCTCAAACTCCTTGCACATATTCTTGTCAGATGATCCAAAAATAATATCATCGACGTAAACCTGTACAAGCAAGTAGTCCTTCCCTTTCCATTTGATAAATAACGTGCTGTCAATAGAACCCCGAGTAAAACCATTTTCATGCAGATGAGTAGACAGTTTTTCATACCATGATCGAGGAGCCTGATGTAAACCATATAAAGCCTTATCAAGACGATATACTCTATTAGGGAAATCTGGATCCTCAAACCCCTGAGGTTGATCGACATACACTTCTTCTCTAATTTCTCCATACAAAAAGGCACTCTTTACGTCAAGTTGATACACCTTTATACCTTGATAACTAGCAAATGCCATAAATAATCGAATAGCTTCTAATCTAGCTACAGGTGCAAAAGTCTCATCGTAATCAAAGCCTTCTTGTTGCTCAAATCCTCTAACCACCAACCGAGCCTTATTGCGAGTGACTACACCTTTGTCATCCTTTTTACAACGAAAAACCCATCGCGTAGATAAAGGAGATTCACCATGAGGTAAGTCAACTAACTTCCATACATCAAGCTTCCGAAACTGAGCCAATTCTTCTTGCATCGCCTCAACCCATGACGGATCTTTAAGAGCCATTCCAACATTTTTAGGCTCAACCTGAGAGATGAAGCAAAAATACAAGTACCAAGTAATTGCCCCAGAATCCTTAACTTCAGCAAACATACTTGACAAATTTTTCCTATTCTGATTTCTCGTGCGAACAGAGGCAGAAGCATCACCAATGATTTGCTCTACTGGATGATCCTTGTTGACTCTTGATTGAGAAACCGTGTCTACAGTAAGATCATTTCCCAAGTTAGTCTGCACATGTTGCTCTGGAGTTTTAGGTTCCTCCTGATTTTCACCTTCCGTGTCGTCAGTATCATAGAAAGGATCATCAGGTAGAGGTATATGTAAAGGATCAGTAAGAACTTTAGGAGCAGTCTCTAAAGTAGAGTCTGCCTCTTTGGTTCCACCTGTCTCTCCAGAATTAGAAGCAGGCTTAATGAATGGTGAGGAAACAGGAGAAAAAATAGGAACCGGCCCACCTTCAAGTGGATCATGAAGAGTAACTACATCTTCCACAATCGGAACACCTGTAAAAGAAACAGGACCACGAAAAGAGGTGAAGACACCATCATAATCGAAGTTATAGCAGGACCAATGTGTACAGCAGGTTTATGACTGACAATTACCACATTTGTACCAAAATTTACTTTGCCAGTTTTCTGATTATACACACGCCGAATTGGTGTACTAGGTACATAACCTAAAAAGAAACCCTCCTCAGATTTAGAATCAAATTTTCCCTTAGAAAGTACTTTAAGAAAAGTACAAGGAACACCAAACGGCTCAACATTTTGCAAATTGGGCTTTTTGTTGTGCAAGAGTTCATAACAAGTTTTCTTGAACCGTTTAACTGTTAAAACCCGATTTAAAATGTGACAAGCTGTATTCACTGCCTCCCCCCAGAAAGTAACAGGAAGCCCTGAATCAGCAAGCATCGTCCTAGCCGTTTCTATCAATGTCCTGTTTTTCCTTTCAGCTACTCCATTCTGCTGTGGCTCATACGGTGCACTAAATTGATGTTGAATACCCTTGGTCAAACAAAAGACCGTAAGAGTATTGTTCTTGAACTCAGTGCCATTGTCACTCCTGATTTTCTTAACTTTAACTTCATGGATATTCTCAACTTGCCTAACAAAATCCATAAACCGGTATACGGTCTCGTCCTTTGTCTTCAAGAAAAATACCCATGAGTACCTTGAGTAATCATCAGTGATCACCAAACAGTAGAACATCCCTCCAATGCTTCTGACATTCACAGGACCAAAGAGATCCATATGAAGTAGTTCGAATGGTTTGGATATAGTGTTATGCACCTTTGGTTTCTGAGGATTCTTGTGTTGCTTGCCTTTTAAACAAGGTACACATTTATCTTCCATCCCAAACTTCTTGACTGGAACACCATCAACTAATCCAAGACTAACAAGTTCATTCATCTTTCGAAAGTGGATATGTCCCATTCTACGATGCCAAAGGAGAGATTCAGACTCATTTGCTTTGCTCAACAAACAGAGGGTCGTTGGATTATCAACACCTAAAAGTAAGCCATAGATGTCTCTCTTCCTAGGAGCTCTGAGCATAATCCATTCTTCTGGAATAACGAAACCCGGCTTCAAGATGAATGCCTCTTTTTCTGTGAAATGAACATTGTTGCCCTTGTCACAGATCTGTGAGACACTCATTAGATTATGAGTAAGTTGTTCCACATAGTTTACTCTTTCTAGAGTAAGTTGTCCATTGACGACATCTCCCTGACCTGTGATGTTGCCGCCCTTGGATCCAGCAAAACAAACATACGACCCATTTATACCAGTATAATTGGACAAGAGTTTCCTGTCCCCTGTCATGTGCCTGGAGCAACCACTGTCAAGGTACCATAAATGGATTGGTTTCCTAGGAACTCCCTGCACATAAAATGAGAAGAATTAGTTTTCATTGGGGACCCAAACCTTCTGAGGTTTGGGTCGACCCTTCTCATCTCTTAGAATCAGTTCAGTCCAATACCCATTGCTAGAAGCCGTGGGTGGAACATGATTCTCATCTCGTCTTCTCACAGGAGAAGACTTCTGACCTTTCGTCGGAGAAGGTCTAGGAGAATGAGGGCCATAAGAAGATCGAACACTCGAATGAATTTGATCATAAAATGAATTTTGACTTTTAGGAACAGAACGATCAGGTCGTGGAGGTGATTGAAAACGATTTGAATTCCTATGAACATTTCCTAAGGAACCTTTCAGTGGAGATTCACGTCGTTGAGGTATAGTAAACGGTTTTGGAGAAGATCGAACTTTAGCCTCAAAAACCTGTTTATTATTACCCAACCCCTTTTTTCCTTCTGAAGTGATTGCCTTTGAAGAAGAACCTGATCTTCGAGGTCTATTAGGACATACACTATAAACATGACCCTTTTCATGACAAGCAAAGAAAGAGAGGACCTTGAACTTTTTGTTGGTATCAACCTTTTTATCGGTACCTACAAATTCATTATTAGCACTAGTGTCCACTGACTTACTTGTTTTTCTTGAATTTTCTTTTTCAGGGTCTTGTTTAGTTGGTGAAATCCTAGACTTCCTAGCACCATCTTTCTCATGTTTATCTTTACTTGAAGATCTCTTAAGAGCAGGCATTAGAATGTGCTTCAAAACCTTAGTTGCTTCTTCATTAACGACTAAGTTATCTTCAGATTTTCTAATCCTAGACTGCTTAGGTGATGGAGTGAGACGTTGTTTACTTAATTTCTTTATATCCTCAATAGCAACATCCCAGACTTTATCAATCCTCTTAGGGTCAATAGATTCTAATGGGAATTCTAACTCAGTATAGACCCTATTACTCTTATGAAGTGTAAAGTGTACAATACTATCTTTCTGACCATAAGAAGTAGACTGATTTAAAGCAACACCTTTCAATTTCTCTTCCTTGTTAGGTTGAGAAGAAACTCCTTTTGACTCTTTTGTTCCCTCAGGCCACTTTGTCTCAGAAATTAAGTCTTTTGATTTACCATCTACAACACTAGGTGGAAGTAGGACTTCAGGAATATTAGGTTCAACAGGAATATAATTATTATTGAAAGGAGGAGGCACATCTTTATAAGAAATCTTAGCAGTTTCAAGACTCTTAGAAGAAGAATTCTCAAACTTTTTCATATGCATCAAAAGCTCAGAATGTCTAGCAGAATCAGATTTAGCCTTAAATTCCAAGATTTCTATCCTAGCATCAGCAAGTTCCTTTTCTACTGTAGCACACTTTCTAGCTAACAAGGAATAAGATTCACTACTTACTCTTTCTATGGCCACAGACTGATTGACTTTATCTTTCATTGCTCTAATGTCAGACTCTAAGGATCTAATCTTTTCTTTGAAGAATTTTTCTTTATCATTTACAGTTAGACCCTTTTTAATTAATTTGTCTCTTTCATCATGAGCAATATTGACAACAGATTCTAATTTCTTAATTAGTTCATTCTTTTGTTCAAGTTCATCGAACATGCGATTAACAATTTTGCAAACATGAACAATAGTATGTAAAGAATAAGATACCTGTTGGTCTGCCTCTCTGCAATCTGCCATGTAGGCAACAAAGTCATCCACAGTCATGCCAGCCGGAATCTTAAAATCTTGCATCTGCTCCTCAATAGTCTTTTCACTCTTTTCTGTGGCAGAATCATCTTTAACCTCTTCAGTAGCATTCACCTCATTGTCAGATTCGGAATCAGTATCATATACACCAGCAGCAACAGATTCCACATTCGAACTTTTAGTATTTTCATACAAATGCTCTTCACTGTGGTAGACTGTGGTGTCCAAGAAATCATCGGGAGAATCAACTATTTGAGCCATATCATCAAGAATTTCGGCCAAATAAGCGTTATTATTCTCATCATGTGGAAGATTCCAAACATAAGAACCATCTGGTTGAACAGCTACTACAGCCTTGTCATTGCCGTTGACATTTGCAGTAGGATCATCAGTCAACAAAAGAGCTCTAGTAGGATTTTGATTGAAAGGACGATTACCACCTCTATCTTGACGTGTAGGAGTCACATTTGCCTCTCTCTTAGGCCGTTGACATTTGCAGTAGGATCATCAGTCAACAAAAGAGCTCTAGTAGGATTTTGATTGAAAGGACGATTACCACCTCTATCTTGACGTGTAGGAGTCACATTTGCCTCTCTCTTAGGCCGTTGACATTCTCTGGCAAAATGTCCAAAACCATCACAGTTATAGCATTTCACCTTTGACTTGTCAAATCCTTGAGTGCCTCCAGTAAGCTGTCTTCCTGTTCTGTTTATAAACTTCTGTACTCTCCTGGTGATCATTGCCAATTGCCATTTTAGATCCATTTCTTCAACATCATCTGGATCTATCTGATCGTAATCTTCATCAATAAGTGTTGGATCTGTGATTCTTCCTGCAACAAAAGCTTCATGAGCAGCACACATTGCAGCAAATACATTCATCCAACCCTCAGCTGATTTCATATTCATAGGCATGGACTTGTAACCCGCAGAAGAAGATGAAATGTTTCCGAATTTCATATTTCCAGTCTTGGCACCGTCATTAGTCCTTTTTCCCTTGTTGCCAGCATCAGTAGCTATGAATCCAAAAGAATCATCTCCATCCATTTGTGCACCACAATTGTCTGTTTCACCAGTATTACCAACTCCAGAAAAGAAAGCATTAACGTCAGCTGTTGGATTTTTCATAGTGGCATGATAGAGAGATGGATCTTGTGTGAAGTTGTCTTGAAGATCCTTTGCCTTATCCTTCATTTCTCTGTTTCTCAGTGTGGATATTACTCCATCTATTCGAAGAGAAGCATAATCAGCTCTTTCTTGCAATCCATGACGAAATTCTCTGTAAGTTTTTGGCAAACCATCCAAGAATTTATCCACTATCTCAGTAGGAGTGTATTTAAGATCAAAATAAGCTAATTCAGCAAGAAGATGTTGATATCTCAGAATAAGATCTTCAACTTGTTCATTCTTTGTGGCATTGAAGCAATCAAATTGTTTCTTAAGCATTTTAATTCTGTTTTGCTTCAATAGTGGATCACCTTCACAATGAGCTTCAATAGCATCGAACAATTGCTTTGAAGTCTTGTATTCTTGTTTAGGAAACAAGTGCACCAACTCTTGAGGAATACACATACGAAGAGTAGAGAGAGCCTTTACTTCAATGGCATAGTTAGTCTTTTCTTCACCTGTTAATTCTCCCACCTTGTATGTAGAAGTTACTCCATTCACTGTAAGAGTGGGCCATTCATAACCTTCAGTGATCATGAGCCACATGTTCAGATCTTCTCGTTGAATGAAATCTTCAAATCGACCTCTCCACGCCCAAAAGTCAGCTAATGAGACTAACTTTGGTGGAGAATTAGTACGTCCTACCAGATGATCATGATAAACTAAAGAATTGAGGTATTGGGCAACAACATTGTTGGTTGTAGATGAGGAAGCCATTAAGAAAAATCACTGTTCAAACGAAGATAAGAAATGAACGAAAATAGGCTAAGTTCGTAAGAGCAAAATCTGAACGAAGATAGCTTAAGTTCGTGAACAAAAATTCTGAACGAAGATAACTAAGTTCGTAGCCAAAACTCTGAACGAAGATGACTAAATTCGTTTGAAGAAGATTCAGAACGAATATGAAGATAACTTCGTTTTCAATCTTCGTTTGATGAACTTAGAACGAATTTAAGTTAAATTCGTTTTCAAACTTCGTTTTGCTAAGTTCGTAAAGCGAACGAACTTAATGACAGAAAGGGTTTTCGGGAGGTTTTTGGGAGATAAATAACAATCAAACAAACGATCTCAAACCTTCGATAAGATATCGAATAGCTCTGATACCACTTGTGTGTCCCTCGATAGCTACGGATCGCTCTCGAGATCGTCTATTGTTATGTCGTGAGTGCGGAATCCTCACGAGATAACTAGTTTGATTAGTTATCGTTAATATTGCTAATTATATCAATATAATCAGCCTTATGTGATCTATCTTCGTTTGCTATAGCTTAGCAACGAACTTAATCGCTTTGATGTCTGTAATACGAACTGGGATCCTCAATTTAGAGTTTCCAATCGTTTATATACGTTTATGATCGATATTGGGCCTGCTGGGCTTTGTTCTTACGAACTTAGCAGCCCAGCCCTTAAAACGAAGATTATCTTCGTTAGTTACCAACGAAGATCATCTTCGTTAGTACAACTTACCAACAACATCTGTGCTTTGTTATTTTCCAAGTACTTCATGTACATGGAACCTAACATATATTATGTTTGTACTTGTATAACATACATAACAAACATCATATATAAACATATAAATAACACCAAAACATGTAATCAATCATTATTAAAACACAAAGTCCATAATCTATCAATTACATATAAATGAATAAGACATAATCAAATCTAAGTTGCTGTTGTCACATCAACATGCATCAACAGTTAGCGATTATGATACTGCAACTAACCAAGAATTAAAACTGGACATCGCTGAAGGTCTTAATTCTGATTTAATATTTGTTGAAACTGTTAGATCTGACTGTGTAAATGGTCTAGAAACGGATTTTTCTGAAATAACTGTTTTAAAAATCAAAATTAAAAGAACTTCAAGACATTGAACTGGCATTTCAAGCCTAGGTTCTGGTAACTGAACAATTGATTCAAGAAAAACAAGATCTTGAAGTCATTTTAGAAAAGGAAAAACTGGTCATTAAATCATGGCTTGAAACCAGAAGGCCATATGATGCTGGAGTAAATCAATTTCCTGCTCAAAAACGTGCATATTTAGATGGAAATACTCATGTAGCATCATTAATACCAGTACTTGATCGTTTACCAGAGGGATTCAGGCCCAGTACTGTTTATGATGAGCCTGTAACTCCCAAGGCCAATATATTCCCAGTTCAATCCCCAGAGGTTAAGACTGGAGCATTCCAGATGACTGCTCTAGTTCAAAAGGTCAATCTAAAGAAACCTTTGCCTCAGACCAATCCCCTACCTAAGCCTACAACTGGAAAGGCTCAGGTTTCATCTGATGAAAATGTTTTGTCAAGGTTAGAGAGCCAGATTTAACTACTGACTCGTCAATTACAAAGTTTTAATGCAAGATTAAACTTTATTGATGGTACTTCATCTGGCCCTAGACAAAATACCAAACCTTTTTCCAAGAAAGAAAAATATATTTCTCCAGTTGAGAAAAAGAAAAAGGTTTCAAAACTATCAATCCCAGTGGTCTTTTCAACTAAGACTATTGTTGAAGAAAGTGAACTAAACCAGATTGCTCCAGGGACCTATAAGGGAGGGTCCAGTGAACCCATCAGTCGATGGGTTCCCAAATCTAACTGATAAAATCTGGTGGATGTGCAGGGCGATCGAAAGAAATATATCAGGTATCTTGACAGTGCACCTGGCAGGAAGATGACCGGATGTAAGACCCTGCTGGAGGAGTTCACCTTTTCTGATGGACCCTCCATTACTTTTGGAAATGATGGTTGTGGAAAGACTGAGGGATACGGTGTTCTGAACAATGGACAAGTCAAGTTCAGACGAGTTGCATTTGTTAATGGTTTGAAATATAACCTGATCAGTGTAAGTCAACTGTGTGACGGTGGCTATCAAGTTCTATTTAATATTGCTCAGGGTATCGTATTCAACAAGGACTGGAAGGTAGTGTTGATTGCTCCCAGAAAAGGAAATGTGTACGTGATGGATATAGAAAGCTCTCCTTCAGAGCAGTGTTTCTATACTCAAGCTGACGAAGACACAAACTGGTTATGGCACAAAAGGTTATCCCATTTAAATTTCAAAAATATTAATAAGTTGTCTAGAAAACAACTTGCAGATGGGATACCTTCAGTTTCCTTCAAAAAGGAAAGGCCATGTCCAGGATGTGAGATGGGTAAGTAGAACCGTACCAGTTTCAAGACCAGACAGAATTTCAGCATATCTGAACCTCTTCATATGCTTCATATGGACCTCTTTGGTCCAGTGAATGTTCAGACTCATGCTGGTAAAAGATACACCCTGGTGATTGTAGATGAATTGTCTAGATATTGTTGGGTTATCTTTCTCAGGTCTAAAAGTGAAGCTACTGCTGAAATCATCAGTCTTATCAAGCAAATTGAGCTCAAGTACAGTCGAAAAGTGTGTCAGTTAAGAAGTGACAATGGAACAGAATTCCAGAATGCAACTCTGGAGTCATTCTGTACTGACACTGGCATCTCCCAGAATTTCTCATCAGCCCGCTCTCCAGAGCAAAATGGAGTTGTGGAAAGGAAGAATCGAACGCTGATAGAAGCTGCCAGGAGTATGCTTGCTGAATCTGGTCTGTCTACCAGTTTCTGGGCTGAAGTAATTGCTACTGCTTGCCACACCCAGAATCGGTCAGTGTATGTGAAGCGACACAAAAAGACAGCCTACGAAGTCTTAAGAAATAGAAAACCAAATATTGGTTATTTTCACGTTTTTGGATGTCCAGTTTACATCCTGAACGACTCCAGTCAGTTAGGCAAATTCGATGCCAAAGCTGATGAAGGATATTTCTTGGGCTATTCAACCATTCGCAAGGCCTTCAGAGTCTACAACAAAAGACTGGAGAAGGTCCATGAGTCAATTCATGTTACATTCGATGAAACAAATGTTGCAATCAACAAACAGCCAACCCTTGATACTCCCCCAGTAACTCCAATTGTCTTCTGTGAATCTGATCCTATCAACTACAATAAAGATTCAGAAGATAAAGTTTCCAGTCATCCTGATCTGGAACCTATTCAGAAAAAGAAACTCTCCAGTGGTACTCCATTCTATCCTTCTATTATTTTCAAACTACCCTCTGAAATTAATATTGGAACAGATGTCCGTACCACTGCCCCAGTATCAGTGTCAGTTGAGAATATACCAGAAATGTCTTCATATGAAGAATTCCAAACTGAACCAGTACTTCAAGAAATGCCTTCAAATGAAGAATTTCATGATGCAAATCGTGATTTGAATGAATCAGATGAAGATGCTGAAGTAGTCTGGGAAGATCCTCCTCCTGAAACAACACCAGAGGAGACTCAACTGAATTCTTGCACTGATATTGTTGTCAGTAACAATCCTGGTCAGTACTCCAGATGGACAAAAGCTCATCCTATCGATCAGATCATAGGTGACTCCAGTCGAGGAGTTCAGACCAGAAGAGCCTCCAGTAATCAATGCTTATATGTTAGTTTTCTATCATTGATAGAACCTAAGAAGATTGACGAGGCTGTGGAAGATCCAAGCTGGGTGACTGCTATGCAAGAAGAGCTTCACCAGTTTAAAAGGAACAAGGTTTGGTAGCTGGTCCCTTTCCCAGTTGGAAAGAAAGAACCAATTGGAACCCGATGGGTCTTCAGAAACAAGGTAGATGAAGATGGCCACGTAATCCGAAACAAGGCCAGACTGGTAGCACAAGGCTACTGCCAGTCAGATGTCGATTTTGATGAATCATTTGCTCCAGTGGCTAGACTTGAAGCGATCAGAATATTTTTAGCATTCGCTGCTCATCATCAGTTCAAGGTCTACCAGATGGATGTAATGTAACATCCCAAAACTTAAACGTATATGTTGACTAACGTCGTTAGGTCAAATTATAAGTCCGTGATACGGTTGTGTGGAAATATGTGTTTGTATGTTTATGTACCCTATATGTGAGATTTAATTATCTTTAATGAGTGACAATAAAGTAGATTTAAATGATGTGTAAAAGGCCTTTGTAGTGTGCGAAAGTGCTTTGGTGTGTTATATGTATCCCCAATAGGTGTTTTAATGTGAAATAAAGTCGATATGAAGTCCAGGGACTAGTTTTGCCAATGGTGAAAAGTTAAAAACGGGTTAAGAAAAGGATTAGCCTAATCTAGGTTAATTTGGCAGCCTCAAAACTTAATTAGAACATTCATCAGCCTCTCCAATCCCTTAATCGATTTCTAAAGCAATTGTTCAAGTTTTGGTTGAATTGATTGAGTATTTTGGGTTACTTTCAATTGGCTATCAAAGCAATCAGGTAATCAATGGGTTGTTAATTGTATTTTCAGTTCTAAAAGATGTTTTAATATTGATTCAAAACTGATTTTAAAAGGGTTTTGCAATTAATTAGATTTTAAAAGATGTTTTGGTTAATTGATGTTCGTAATGGTGTTTAACGGGTGTATAAACGATCTTGATGATCGAAAGATGTTTAAATATGTCAAAAACGTGTTTTGGAAGAAGCCATTGTCGATCGATTCCTGAAAAAAATGAAGAACAGTGCCGTTTTTGAATTCTGAACGAAGTTAGGTTTAAGTTCGTTTATATGTTAAATTCGTTTTCTGGAATCTATGTTCGTATGATCAAACGAAGATGAACTTCGTTTGAAGTATAAATTCGTTTGAGGTTAAATTCGTTCGATGAGCCAAATTCGTTTGCCTTAAAAAGAAACTTAAATTCGTTTGCTCTAAATTCGTTTTGAAAACGAAGATTAACTTCGTTTGATGGTGTAAGTTCGTAAGAACAAAACTAATTTCGTTTTAAGGTCCCAAATGACTTATATTTCATATGTTAATGTACGATAGGTGTCGGGGATTACTATTAAGCACTATTAGCTCTCTGTTTGCTCGCGTACACTACTACGAGGTAAGATACACTACTTTTGTCACGCTGAGGGTGCAACAAAAATGGTTTCATAAACTATAACCTCCAAAACGGTAATGTATAACCTATATTGTGGTTGGGTTGATAAGGGAGGTATTCGGGGATTAAAGATGACGGTGCCTATGCTTAAAATGTTTCCCCGTAAATACGTTTATGATATGATATATGATGATGATATGTTATGATGACGGTGGTTAATGATATGTTTACGATATGTTATGTTATGATGAACGGTGGTTAATGATATGTTGTAATGTTGTTATGTGCATGTATATGTGGCTTGTTCATCTAGAACACTAGACCTTTTTAGGTTGCCATGACACGTGCACGTTTTAAGGGCCCTAACGTGAAAAGATGATAGTATGGATTAGTT
Organism: Erigeron breviscapus; assembly: GCA_034093135.1. Lineage (NCBI taxonomy): Eukaryota > Viridiplantae > Streptophyta > Magnoliopsida > Asterales > Asteraceae > Erigeron > Erigeron breviscapus. The sequence goes on from CM067167.1 coordinate 175,858,688, forward strand.
TAGGTTAAAGGTGGAAATCTAAACTAAATATGATAAATGCTCGAGCTAATTAGATGTTAAGTGTTATGCATAACCTGTGCCTTACGGTGGTAATAGGTACGTATAAATGGTGCCTGACGGTGGTAATAGGTACGTATAAATGGTGCCTGACGGTGGTAATAGGTACGTCATGCCTGACGGTGGTTATAGGTATGTTAAAATGGTTGCTCGGGTGGTTCCTTGCAACAAGTCATATGTGGCGAGTAGTTTCGGGTGGCCTGATGACCCACCTAATGTCATGAACATAGCGTACTACTCATGGATCGACATTGTCTTTCCTTAAAAACGGTAACTTCGGTTACAACTTAACGAGGTGAATCAAAGTGATCAAATTGATTAGGCACGCTTAGGGTCATGAACTCTATGCTTATATGTGATGTGGATATGCGATGTGGTTATGTTATACGGTGGTAATGGGTACATCGTGCCTTACGGTGGTAATAGGTACGTATAAATGGTGCCTGACGGTGGTAATAGGTACGTATAAATGGTGCCTGACGGTGGTAATAGGTACGTATAAATGGTGCCTGACGGTGGTAATAGGTACGTCATACCTGACGGTGGTTATAGGTATGTTAAAATGGTTGCTCGGGTGGTTCCTTGCAACAAGTCATATGTGGCGAGTAGTTTCGGGTGGCCTGATGACCCACCTAATGTCATGAACATAGCGTACTACTCATGGATCGACATTGTCTTTCCTTAAAAACGGTAACTTCGGTTACAACTTAACGAGGTGAATCAAAGTGATCAAATTGATTAGGCACGCTTAGGGTCATGAACTCTATGCTTATATGTGATGTGGATATGCGATGTGGTTATGTTATACGGTGGTATGAATGCCTAATTAAAATGACGTAATGTTTTAAAGTGACGATTTAAATGGATGAAATGTTTTGCTTAAACCTGGTGTTATCTTACTTAGCTTTATAGCTAACACTTGTTTCTTTTAATGTGTTGACACCCCTCAGGTTAGGCAGTGAGATGACGTGTGAAGCTTTGGCGAGAGATGGGTAGACGATCAAGCTGGCTTTAGTTTACCCAATAGCTTCGCATAGACCTTATGTTATTGATTTCCTTTATGGAACTCATGTAATGACTATGTTATGATTGCTTTATGTTGGGCAATCTTATGGATTTCTTTTATTACAGATTTGATGCTATTAGTAACACCACCAATGTTTTCTCAACTGTTTTCCTTAGTTGAGTATTTTCCTAAATCGTTTCCGCATGATTTAACGCCGTTAGGCGAAATTTTTGAAATCCATATTTTTACGAAACGGGTGTTACAAGTTGGTATCAGAGAAGTAGTTTAAGTGAACCAAGGCCTATTGACCATAGGATTTGGACTTAAACTTAGGATATGCATGCTAGGTACTCGTAGGATGCCTTAGCTAGTGATGACATGTGATGTAGGATGGGTTGGGATGAGTGCGAGTGTGATAAGGCTTACGAGATGTTTATGTTACGATGATATGATTTAGCCTTATCCCAACGAACTTTTGTTTTATTTCGCGCTTATCGACTCCACCATTTTATTGAAGGAAAATGGTTAACACTCGCAACCGCAACATCCAACGTGACGGAGCAACTGCCAGCGTTACTCCACCTGTCCATCCAGGTGCAGTTGCTACTAATGCTGCTGCCAATGCTGCTGCTGATGCAGCCAATACGAATAGAAATCGAGTGAATCCTCAGCAGGTCAATCGGCAAGGCTCGTTAGGCCCTATGCCTCCACCTCCTGGTAATCAACCCATAGTTAACGAAGCAGTGGTGGAGCAAATCCCAAATGCAGCTGAATTGTACAATCTTGTGCTGACTCTCCAGGCCCAGTTAGCACAGACTCAGGAGCAACTGAACAACGCTCTTGCCGAAAATGCTGAAGGAACTGATGGCAATTTCTCAGTGCCATCTCACCACATTGAGCCACCAGTGGATAATGTTGTCGTTCCCCCTGTTAATGTTGATGTGGCTCCTCCTAATGTAGTTCAAGCTCCTCGATTTAAGTTCGAAAGTTTCCAGAAGTGTGGAGCTCAGAAATTCAATGGAACACTTAACGCAGTAGGCTGTATGGAATGGCTTGATGATACTGAGATGGTCTTTGAAGCTTGTGACTGTCCAGAGGATAAAAAGGTGTTGTGTGCGAGTAGAATGTTGAAAGAAGGTGCTCGAGATTGGTGGAAGGGCATTACTATTTCGATGACTCCAGCTATGGTATCTGCTATTACGTGGGCTAACTTCAGACAGAAATTTATTGAAGAGTATATTGGAGTGCATGAGCAGCGCAAAATGGAAAAAGAGTTTCGTGCCTTGACGGCTGAAGTGGGTAAAATCAATGATTATGCTCGTTCCTTTATGGAGAAGATGAAGTTCGTGGGTCATTTATTCCGAACTGATGCAGATCAAGTTGCTTGCTATGTTGATGGTTTGCCTCCGAGTTATCGAGGTATATGCAGGCAGCACAAGACTCTAACTGAAGCTATCAAAGAATCTAAAAAGCTTGATGATGATTTTGCTGCGGAAAAGAAAGTTGAAAAGAAAGAGGATGAGAAGAAGTTTGGCAACAAGAGGCGGTTTGGTGGATCAAATCGTTTTGGAAAGAAATTTAAGGGATCTTCATCGTCCTCTGACAAGGGAAGGACAGACAAGGATGGAAAATGGTGCCCTGGCTGCAAATCTATCCATTCTGGTCAGTGTTCTACAAAGACCCGCAGGTGCAATAGGTGTGGAACTCAGGGTCATACCATTGATCAATGCACTGACAAGGCAAGATGTTATAAATGTGGAGACACCAAGCACCGTATTGCAGACTGCCCGCAGATGAAGAAAGATGAGGGAAAGAAGGCAGAAGCTTCCAAAGCCAAAGCCCGTGCTTTTCAGATGACGGCTGAGGAGGCAAAAGACGATGATCAGGTAGTTACTGCTACCCTTATTGTTAACTCCAAACCTGCTAATGTGTTATTTGATTCTGGTGCGAACAAATCTTTTGTGTCTACTCTGTTTGCTCCTAAGTTAGACATGACTACTAGTTCTTTACGGTGCCCTATAGAAGTAGAGGTGGCTAATGGTGCGACGTCTATTATTCGGGAAGGTTATTCTGATTGTCCTATAGAAATAGAGGGTCGTTCATTTACTGCTAACCTGTTACCCGCTACCATTCCTAGTTTTGATGTTGTTCTCGGTATGGACTGGATGTCGAAAAATGATGCTGTCGTCTTATGTGCAAAGAAAATAGTTCGTATCGCTACCCCTGACGGAAAAGGTGTTTGTGTCTATGGTGACAAGAAGCCGGGAAATGTTAAGGTGATCTCGATGATGAAAGCACTTCGTTGTATACGGCAAACTAAGTCACATTTTCTAGCTTATGTAATTGATTCTCGTATCGCGAAGCCTACAGTTTCTGATGTTGAAGTTGTTTCCGAGTTTCCAGACGTTTTCCCTGAAGATCTTCCAGGTCTTCCTCCTGATCGTGAGGTTGAATTTTCTATTGATCTCATTCCTGGTGCTACTCCTGTAGCCAAAGCTCCCTATCGATTAGCTCCGACGGAGATGAAGGAGTTAATGACGCAAATTCAGGAACTTTTAGATAAAGGTTTCATTCGTCCGAGTTCCTCTCCTTGGGGTGCTCCTATCCTTTTCGTAAAGAAGAAAGACGGATCCATGCGTATGTGTATCGATTATCGCGAGCTGAATAAAAGAACAGTGAAGAATAAATATCCACTCCCTCGCATTGATGATTTGTTCGATCAACTTCAAGGTGCTTCCTGTTTTTCAAAGATTGACTTACGGTCTGGCTATCATCAATTAAAGGTGGAAGAAGAAAGTGTAGCCAAAACAGCGTTTCGAACTCGTTATGGTCACTATGAGTTCCTTGTCATGCCATTTGGTTTGACAAATGCTCCAGCGAAGTTTATGGATTTGATGAACCGTGTCTGTCGACCTTTTCTGGATCATTTCGTTATTGTTTTTATCGACGACATCCTTGTGTATTCGAAGTCGGAAGAGGAACATAGAGAGCATTTGAGAGCTGTCCTTCAAGTCCTCAGAGAGAAAAAGCTATATGCTAAATTCTCCAAGTGCGAGTTCTGGCTAAAGGAAGTTCATTTCCTCGGCCATGTCGTCTCCTCTGATGGTATAAAAGTAGATCCTTCGAAGATAGAAGCGGTGTCGAAGTGGGAGCAGCCTAAGTCTCCTACTGAAATTAAGAGTTTTCTCGGTTTGGCTGGCTATTATCGACGTTTTATTCAAGATTTCTCGCGCATTGCCAAGCCAATGACTGAATTAACGAAGAAAGGTGTGAAGTTTGTGTGGACCGACACTCAAGAGAAAGCCTTCACGACGTTGAAAAAGAAGTTGTGTGAAGCTCCAGTCTTAGCCTTACCCGAAGGAACAGATGATTTAGTGGTCTATAGTGACGCATCCATCACGGGGTTAGGGTGTGTATTAATGCAACGAGACAAGGTTATCGCTTACGCCTCTCGACAACTGAAGCCTCATGAGCGGAACTATCCTACTCATGACCTTGAGCTGGCTGCTGTTGTGTTTGCTCTGAAATTGTGGCGACATTATCTGTATGGTACGAAGTGTACCCTATACACGGATCATAAGAGCTTACAGTACGTGTTTACTCAGAAGGACATGAATGTTAGACAACGACGGTGGATGGAGTTATTAAAGGATTATGATTGTGAGATTAAATATCACCCAGGCAAAGCTAATGTGGTTGCTGATGCCTTAAGCCGCAAAGGGTATGCGAAGAGTAGATTATGTGCGATGATTACAAAGATTGAGTCGAACTTAATGGAACCTATTCGATTAGCTCAAATTGAAGCGTTGAAGGAGGAGAATGTGAAGGAGGAGTCTATTGGGAAAAAGAAGAAAAATAGACTCCAAATGGAAGAAAATAGTCGTGGCCTTCGAACTTACAAAGGTAGAATATGGGTTCCTCTCTATGGAGGCAATCGTGAGTTAGTAATGGATGAAGCTCACAAAACTAAGTATTCTGTACACCCTGGTGCCACAAAGATGCATGCGGATTTGAAGCCGACTTATTGGTGGCCCAGTATTAAGAACGATGTGATGATGTATGTGCAGAAATGTTTGACGTGTGCTAAAGTGAAAGCTGAACATCAAAAGCCTTACGGGAAATTTCAGCAACTTGAGATCCCTGAGTGGAAATGGGATCACATTACGATGGATTTTGTGACCAAACTTCCGAGGACGCCTCGTGGTCACGATATGATATGGGTTATTGTCGATCGATTAACGAAGAGTGCTCACTTTCTCCCAGTTCGTGAGACTGCTCCTATGGAGAACTTCGCTACGTTGTATATTGATGAAGTGGTTACTAAACATGGTGTTCCGATATCGATTGTGTCCGATCGTGATGCTCGATTCGTTTCCAACTTTTGGAAGAGTTTTCAACGGGAAGTTGGTACTCAAGTTCGTCTGAGCACAGCCTATCACCCGCAGACCGATGGGCAAAGTGAAAGGACTATTCAAACGCTCGAAGATATGCTCAGAGCTTGTGTAATGGATTATGGTGGTTCGTGGGATAAACACCTACCTCTTATTGAGTTTGCGTATAACAATAGTTATCATGCGAGCATTGGAATGCCACCTTATGAGATGTTATATGGTAGAAAGTGTCGGACTCCTAGTTGTTGGTTGGAGCCCGGGGAAAAGCAACTTGCTGGACCCGAATTAGTACAAATTACGGCCGATAAAGTTAATGTTGCAAGGAAAGCCTTACGTGTTGCTCGCGAAAGGCAAAAGTCATATGCTGATAAGAAAAGGAGGCCGTTTGATTTTAAAGAAGGTGAAATGGTTTTACTCAAGGTGTCGCCTTGGAAAGGTGTATTACGATTTGGCAAACGAGGGAAGCTAAGCCCTAGATTCATTGGACCTTTTAAGATCATTAAGAAGGTTAATGAACAGGCATTTAAGCTGGATTTACCTCCAGAACTTAATGGAATTCACAACACATTTCATGTGTGTTACCTACGTAAGTGTTATGCGAATGAAACGGATGTCATTCCACTCGAGGACGTAAGTATTAATCCCAACAAGCAGATTGTCGATGAACCTGTTGCTATAATGGGAAGGAAACAAAAGAAGTTACGACGAAAGACTATCGATCTAGTTCTCATAAAGTGGAAACACAATCACGGCGAAAGTATGACTTGGGAGACCGAGCCCGTAATGCGGGAGACCTATCCCCACCTTTTTGATGTTGAAGTGATTCCGGGGACGGAATCCTCTTAAGGGGGAGGTAATTGTAACATCCCAAAACTTAAACGTATATGTTGACTAACGTCGTTAGGTCAAATTATAAGTCCGTGATACGGTTGTGTGGAAATATGTGTTTGTATGTTTATGTACCCTATATGTGAGATTTAATTATCTTTAATGAGTGACAATAAAGTAGATTTAAATGATGTGTAAAAGGCCTTTGTAGTGTGCGAAAGTGCTTTGGTGTGTTATATGTATCCCCAATAGGTGTTTTAATGTGAAATAAAGTCGATATGAAGTCCAGGGACTAGTTTTGCCAATGGTGAAAAGTTAAAAACGGGTTAAGAAAAGGATTAGCCTAATCTAGGTTAATTTGGCAGCCTCAAAACTTAATTAGAACATTCATCAGCCTCTCCAATCCCTTAATCGATTTCTAAAGCAATTGTTCAAGTTTTGGTTGAATTGATTGAGTATTTTGGGTTACTTTCAATTGGCTATCAAAGCAATCAGGTAATCAATGGGTTGTTAATTGTATTTTCAGTTCTAAAAGATGTTTTAATATTGATTCAAAACTGATTTTAAAAGGGTTTTGCAATTAATTAGATTTTAAAAGATGTTTTGGTTAATTGATGTTCGTAATGGTGTTTAACGGGTGTATAAACGATCTTGATGATCGAAAGATGTTTAAATATGTCAAAAACGTGTTTTGGAAGAAGCCATTGTCGATCGATTCCTGAAAAAAATGAAGAACAGTGCCGTTTTTGAATTCTGAACGAAGTTAGGTTTAAGTTCGTTTATATGTTAAATTCGTTTTCTGGAATCTATGTTCGTATGATCAAACGAAGATGAACTTCGTTTGAAGTATAAATTCGTTTGAGGTTAAATTCGTTCGATGAGCCAAATTCGTTTGCCTTAAAAAGAAACTTAAATTCGTTTGCTCTAAATTCGTTTGAGGTTAAATTCGTTCGATGAGCCAAATTCGTTTGCCTTAAAAAGAAACTTAAATTCGTTTGCTCTAAATTCGTTTTGAAAACGAAGATTAACTTCGTTTGAAGTATAAATTCGTTTGAGGTTAAATTCGTTCGATGAGCCAAATTCGTTTGCCTTAAAAAGAAACTTAAATTCGTTTGCTCTAAATTCGTTTTGAAAACGAAGATTAACTTCGTTTGATGGTGTAAGTTCGTTTATATGTTAAATTCGTTTTCTGGAATCTATGTTCGTATGATCAAACGAAGATGAACTTCGTTTGAAGTATAAATTCGTTTGAGGTTAAATTCGTTCGATGAGCCAAATTCGTTTGCCTTAAAAAGAAACTTAAATTCGTTTGCTCTAAATTCGTTTTGAAAACGAAGATTAACTTCGTTTGATGGTGTAAGTTCGTAAGAACAAAACTAATTTCGTTTTAAGGTCCCAAATGACTTATATTTCATATGTTAATGTACGATAGGTGTCGGGGATTACTATTAAGCACTATTAGCTCTCTGTTTGCTCGCGTACACTACTACGAGGTAAGATACACTACTTTTGTCACGCTGAGGGTGCAACAAAAATGGTTTCATAAACTATAACCTCCAAAACGGTAATGTATAACCTATATTGTGGTTGGGTTGATAAGGGAGGTATTCGGGGATTAAAGATGACGGTGCCTATGCTTAAAATGTTTCCCCGTAAATACGTTTATGATATGATATATGATGATGATATGTTATGATGACGGTGGTTAATGATATGTTTACGATATGTTATGTTATGATGAACGGTGGTTAATGATATGTTGTAATGTTGTTATGTGCATGTATATGTGGCTTGTTCATCTAGAACACTAGACCTTTTTAGGTTGCCATGACACGTGCACGTTTTAAGGGCCCTAACGTGAAAAGATGATAGTATGGATTAGTTTAGGTTAAAGGTGGAAATCTAAACTAAATATGATAAATGCTCGAGCTAATTAGATGTTAAGTGTTATGCATAACCTGTGCCTTACGGTGGTAATAGGTACGTATAAGTGCCTGACGGTGGTTATAGGTATGTTAAAATGGTTGCTCGGGTGGTTCCTTGCAACAAGTCATATGTGGCGAGTAGTTTCGGGTGGCCTGATGACCCACCTAATGTCATGAACATAGCGTACTACTCATGGATCGACATTGTCTTTCCTTAAAAATGGTAACTTCGTTTGAAGTATAAATTCGTTTGAGGTTAAATTCGTTCGATGAGCCAAATTCGTTTGCCTTAAAAAGAAACTTAAATTCGTTTGAGGTTAAATTCGTTCGATGAGCCAAATTCGTTTGCCTTAAAAAGAAACTTAAATTCGTTTGCTCTAAATTCGTTTTGAAAACGAAGATTAACTTCGTTTGATGGTGTAAGTTCGTAAGAACAAAACTAATTTCGTTTTAAGGTCCCAAATGACTTATATTTCATATGTTAATGTACGATAGGTGTCGGGGATTACTATTAAGCACTATTAGCTCTCTGTTTGCTCGCGTACACTACTACGAGGTAAGATACACTACTTTTGTCACGCTGAGGGTGCAACAAAAATGGTTTCATAAACTATAACCTCCAAAACGGTAATGTATAACCTATATTGTGGTTGGGTTGATAAGGGAGGTATTCGGGGATTAAAGATGACGGTGCCTATGCTTAAAATGTTTCCCCGTAAATACGTTTATGATATGATATATGATGATGATATGTTATGATGACGGTGGTTAATGATATGTTTACGATATGTTATGTTATGATGAACGGTGGTTAATGATATGTTTACGATATGATATGTTATGATGACGGTGGTTAATGATATGTTTACGATATGTTATGTTATGATGAACGGTGGTTAATGATATGTTTACGATATGATATGTTATGATGAACGGTGGTTAATGATATGTTTACGATATGATATGTTATGATGACGGTGGTTAATGATATGTTTACGATATGTTATGTTATGATGAACGGTGGTTAATGATATGTTTACGATATGATATGTTATGATGAACGGTGGTTAATGATATGTTTACGATATGATATGTTATGATGACGGTGGTTAATGATATGTTTACGATATGATATGTTATGATGACGGTGGTTAATGATATGTTTACGATATGATATGTTATGATGACGGTGGTTAATGATATGTTTACGATATGTTATGTTATGATGAACGGTGGTTAATGATATGTTGTAATGTTGTTATGCTGACGGTGGTTATAGGTATGTTAAAATGGTTGCTCGGGTGGTTCCTTGCAACAAGTCATATGTGGCGAGTAGTTTCGGGTGGCCTGATGACCCACCTAATGTCATGAACATAGCGTACTACTCATGGATCGACATTGTCTTTCCTTAAAAACGGTAACTTCGGTTACAACTTAACGAGGTGAATCAAAGTGATCAAATTGATTAGGCACGCTTAGGGTCATGAACTCTATGCTTATATGTGATGTGGATATGCGATGTGGTTATGTTATACGGTGGTATGAATGCCTAATTAAAATGACGTAATGTTTTAAAGTGACGATTTAAATGGATGAAATGTTTTGCTTAAACCTGGTGTTATCTTACTTAGCTTTATAGCTAACACTTGTTTCTTTTAATGTGTTGACACCCCTCAGGTTAGGCAGTGAGATGACGTGTGAAGCTTTGGCGAGAGATGGGTAGACGATCAAGCTGGCTTTAGTTTACCCAATAGCTTCGCATAGACCTTATGTTATTGATTTCCTTTATGGAACTCATGTAATGACTATGTTATGATTGCTTTATGTTGGGCAATCTTATGGATTTCTTTTATTACAGATTTGATGCTATTAGTAACACCACCAATGTTTTCTCAACTGTTTTCCTTAGTTGAGTATTTTCCTAAATCGTTTCCGCATGATTTAACGCCGTTAGGCGAAATTTTTGAAATCCATATTTTTACGAAACGGGTGTTACATGTAAAGAGTGCTTTCTTGAATGGAAAGCTTGAAGAAGAAGTTTATGTCAGACAACCACCAGGTTTCGTTGATGAAAAGCATTCACATTGGGTATATCGTCTGGACAAGGCGCTTTATGGCCTCAGACAAGCCCCACATGCCTGGTATGATACTCTGACTAAACATTTATTGAAAAATGGTTTCAAAAGAGGTGCAATTGACAATACCTTATTTATTCTTCATGAAAAAGGTAATCTGTTGATGGTACAAATTTATGTTGATGATATTATTTTTGGCTCTACTGATGATAAAATGTTCAAGAAATTTTCGAAAATAATGTCAACAGAATATGAAATGAGTTTGATGGGTGAATTAACATTTTTTCTAGGACTCCAGATTAAACAGACCAGAGATGGTATTTTTATTAATCAGGAAAAATATGTTAGAGATCTTTTAAAGAAATATGATATGAACTCTTTACCATCTAAACCCACTCCAATTTCTGCACCATTAACACTGGACTCAGATCCAGATGGTAAACCAGTGAACACCACTGTCTATAGAGGCATGGTTGGTTCACTGATGTATTTAACTGCCAGTAGACCAGATATTATGTTTTCAACATGTTTATGTGCCAGATATCAGTCTAATCCAAAAGACTCTCATATGTTTGCTGTAAAACGCATACTGAAGTACCTTAAGGGTGTCCCCAGTTTGGGTCTTTGGTATCCCAAAGGCTCAGGGATGGATCTAATGGGTTATTCAGATTCAGATCATGCAGGTTGTAAGATAGACAGGAAATCCACTACTGGTGGATGTCATTTCCTTGGTGGCAAACTGGTCAGCTGGACCAGTAAGAAGCAAACTTCAGTTTCACTATCCACTGCTGAAGCTGAATACGTGTCTGCAGCCAGTTGTTGTGCTCAGATACTCTGGATGAAGAACCAGTTGCTTGATTATGGTATTAAGTATTCAAAGACTCCAATCTTTTGTGATAATACCAGTGCCATTGCTATCTCGAACAATCCAGTCATGCACTCCAAGACGAAGCACATTGATCTCAGGTATCATTTTATCCGTGATCATATTATGAAAAACAACATTGAACTCCATTTTATTCCCACTGACAAACAACTCGCTGACATTTTTACTAAACCTCTGGATGTCAAAACTTTTGAATATCTTGTTGGTGAGTTGGGAATGTTAAACCCTTAAATTTGGAACCTTGGTATTGAACGCCGTTGTGTACTATCAGGGATCCTTGATTTAAAGATTTATAAATTTATGACTGCTTAGATATCGAACGCCGTTGTGTACTATCTTTGCATTAATAGATTTCTGGATCAACATTCCAGGGGGAAAGACTTTGAAAGAGATATTTTTGTTCTTAAAAATGTTTTAAGTTCAAGGGGAATTTATTAATTTATTTTCTCACTGGACAAATTCTTCAGAAAATATTACTGGTACTTTGTAAATGTGTCCCTCTCATTGGTAATTAGACAGGTTGAAGTGCATGTTTGAGGTGACTTTTTGTCTCCTTGTAAATGTGTCCCTCTCATTTGTCTGTATTAGTTGACATGCATGTTTGATGTCACCAATCTCTTTCAAATGGTTTTCACTGGTACTTTACTGGAGTGTCCCTCCAGTGTACCATCAGTGCATGCTTCACTGGACTAATCCACCAGTGATACTGGAGTGTCCAGTCAACCTTCAGATGCATTGGTATGTCAGTCATAATATTTTTTAATACTTGGTCAGTGTGCGTGCCACGTGTGCAAAATCTTTTGAAAAGATATTTATCTTATTATCCTACGTGGCATGTAAATTTTTCAAAGAAATGATGGTATTTCTACCCTGGGAAGACAAAAAGTGCAACTTGTTACTGTTTGTGGGCTGTAAACCGTCACATATTGATGTGTGATGTGATGTATTCAATGCGGATCTCAGAACCCGATCAAAATTATATTTGATCATTTCAAATTAACCGTTTGAGTTCCATATTCTCTCTCCTATATATACCCACTTTCACTTTCAATTGCATTTACTTCGAACATATTTACTCCCAAATCCTTCAAATTCCTTCATTTATTTCTTCATTCTTCATTTACTCCCATTCAATTTCCAATCATATATCACTCTGATAATTACTTCAATTCATCATATCTTCATCAAAACCCTAATTCTTTAATCTCATCTTCATATATCTATTCATCATATTCAATGGCACCAAGACAATCCAATTCTCCTAAAAATCTGCTCGCCGCCGAATATGCTCCGGTTGCAGATATTGTTAAGGCACCCCATATTACTCTTGAAGCTAAGGCCATAAGGATCAATATGAATAACTGGATGGCAAAACTCTCACTTTCCAGTGTTCATAATGCACGATCCATTATTGGGAGACTAAATACATTTTTTCTCTCATGTCCATTATATGGTGCTTTGACCTTAAATCCAAGGAAGATGTACCACGATTATTTATGTGAATTCTGGTAAACTGCTGTATATGATGATGCAACTTCATCAATTATTTATTCTCTTAAGCAAGGTACCAGACCCTTGGCTTTCACTGTTGATACACTCAGGTCTGTTCTTCAATTGAACTATTTTGCACAGAATGAGATGCCCGTTGAACTTCCCTCTGGTATAAATACAAGGGAAGTATGCAGATTGATGGGGCATACAGAGATAGTGGATGAGCATGGCCAGTTACTAAGAAAGGGAACAATCTACATGAGCAGGCTGTCAGACTCATGGAGATTCTTCTTCACACATTTGGTTGAATGTTTGGGAGGCAGTTCTGGAGGACTTGACCAGATAAATCAAACGCATCTCCAGATTGCCTACTGTCTTTGGTTTGGTTATAGAGTAGATTTTGCTCAGATTATATTTGATGATCTGGTAGAGCGTCTCAAGGTGAAAGGTAGAAAAGCTATTGTTCCGTATATCCGTTTCCTTTCACTCGTTTTTAAAAGAGCTCTAGGAGACCAGTATAATTATGAAACCACTCACTTTTCTGTAAGTGAGTATATGCGTGATCTGACTAACCTTAGATCTCCACCAAATGAGGTAGATATTCCTCAGACCATGCTTTCTTTCCAAAATGATGCACCTGATGAGCAAGCAGAGGCTCCAGGTAGAGGTCAGATTGTTGTAGGACCCACTGAAGTCATCAATGTTGAAAATGTGCAACCGATAACCCAGGTGGCTCCTGAGGTTCAACAGACTAAACGTGTTACTCGACCCAGAACGTCCAGGCGCCTTATGAGGGCTGGAGTTCAGGTAAATCCAGAAAGACATCCAGGCGATGTCATGAATTTAGATGGGTCTCCGATTTTTGAACAAGAAAATATTGTACAAGATGATGAACAGATAGAGAATGTTGCTCAGAATGTTGAGCAGGTGACTGGTGAGCAAGATGCTCAGATAGACTTAAATGTACAGGTTGGTGAATAGGCTGGTGATGAAACTATTGGTGATCAGACAGTTGGGATGGCTCCATATTGGGATGAGGTAGATTCCCCAATGTCTGAAGGTTTTGATGTGAACATGAATTTCCTGGGTGATGAAGTAGAAAATATTGACACATCTGCTATTACTTCAGTCACCCAACCAATTATAACTGCTGAAATGCCACCACCACCACCAGAATCAAATGAATCACCACCAGAATCCACTATGCCACCACCACCACCACCTTCAATTCCACAATCCACTCCTTATTTCACTCCTTCCACAATTCAAACTTCACAAACTCAACCACCACCACTTGAAACTCCAATCGACTTAACTGAACAACGTGTGCTGGACTCGAGAATAGTAACTGCTGAAACTACTTCTGAAGAGGTCTGGACACAAGTACCTTTTATGAACAGAATGACTTCCAATCTTGATCCTCCCAGTGGTCCCTCATCTTCTTCTTCAGCCGAGGTCCAAGGCCTTTTAAGTAAGGTGGCGGACCTGGAGAGATCACTCCAGAGTTCATCGCAGGTTATTTCTGACTTCAAATCTCTTTTATCAAATAACCTTGCATCTGAAATGAATCTGTTTGTTGGGAACGAGAAGCTGGTGTTTGATAAATTGAATGAGCTGGTTCTGGCCACAAATAATAATTCTGAAAATATCAAGGTGGCAGTCCAGGAATTAGAAGCAAAGTTGGTTAATTCTGTTCAGACTGCAGTGAAAGCAGAAATTATACAACCACTGGCAGGTCTGACAGATGAGGTTAAGAAATTGGTTACCAGGGTTAGTTCTTTGGAGGGTAGGCCAACACTGGATCAGAATGCAGTTGTTAGCACTATCAGTGATGAGGTTGCTAAGAAGTTCAGACATGGAATGTTAAAAGAAATTTCTGAAGAGATTTCTGGGTCTGTTCTTAGAACTATTCAGGATAGTTTGTTGCCTCAAGTGGTTCAGATGATAGAAACTGAAATGCCAAAGAACTTGCCTCAGGAAGTTGAATTTATCAAGAAGGAAGTAACTCAACTGAGGAAGACTGTAACTTTTGGTGCTCTGGACAGACATATGCTTGAACAGTTGTGGAATGTGTTATAACACGATTTTATCACTGAATTCGATTCAACAATGGCGGTTTGATAGTGTGTGTTCTTGGTGTGTGTGTGTGTGTTTTGAGAGAGAATGATCGATTCAACTGAAAGATTGGGATTAATGTGTGTAAAGAATGAAGTGTTGGTTTTTCTTTCTTCTTGTTGTTATGATTTCTAAGGTATGAGGGCTATATATAGTCTAACAATACAACTATGCTAATTATCACAATTAGCCCCTCAACCTTATAATCATTTATCTATGACTTAACAACAAGAATGTCTTCTAATCTTAATTACAATTTATCACTATTTTTGGATTTCTAACATTCTCCCCCTTAGTGATTTATTGTAATGAATGAAGTACGTGTTATTTTGTCTTGTAGGAATGAAATTGATGAGCCCGGTGGTGAAGACAATTGGGGTGTTGAAACAAGTCTTCAAAGCTTTCTCTTTTGTCTTTGGAGAACTTGATTCAGTCTTGATCTTGGACTTCTTGAAGTTAAATCATATGAAGATTCTCAATGTTCTTTTTGAACAGAGAATAATGAAAGCATGTTTGGCTTGAATCTTCGAGAATTGATGAATCATGAATCAGAGTTGTCTTTTGAAGTGCAGAAGAAATGAATCTTGGTTTTGATTCTTCAATCTTCGATTCTTGAGTGAAATTCAACTTTTTGATTCTTCGGTTTTAATTCTTGAACGAATCTCATCTTCTTGAAATGAAGTTTCATGAATATGAACTCTCCCCCTTGATTTATGCATAGTAGTTTCTTGATGAAATGTTCTTGTATGAATTGAAGATCTTGAATGACGTGTGTTTGATGAAGACTCTTTTGACTTGAATCTTCTAAACAATCTTTCAACCTTTATGAAACTTTGATCCTTTTCTCATTAACTTGAACACTTCGGAGAGTAAAAATTTGAGTGCAGTTTGAATGAAATTCTTATGAAGTAGTCATGCTCCCCCTCAATCCATGAGTATACACCTTTTGGAGCATCTTTGAATTGTTGAAGTGTCTTGAGTGAGAATCTTTTCATCTTTGGTTTCATTCTAATCTCTAAAGTCAATTCAGATTCCCTTTTTTTAAAATTAAAATCTCAATCAACTAAAGTCTAGTGA
>CM067167.1:175875538-176036608 GCA_034093135.1 Erigeron breviscapus
TCCTGAGGTTCAACAGACTAAACGTGTTACTCGACCCAGAACGTCCAGGCGCCTTATGAGGGCTGGAGTTCAGGTAAATCCAGAAAGACATCCAGGCGATGTCATGAATTTAGATGGGTCTCCGATTTTTGAACAAGAAAATATTGTACAAGATGATGAACAGATAGAGAATGTTGCTCAGAATGTTGAGCAGGTGACTGGTGAGCAAGATGCTCAGATAGACTTAAATGTACAGGTTGGTGAATAGGCTGGTGATGAAACTATTGGTGATCAGACAGTTGGGATGGCTCCATATTGGGATGAGGTAGATTCCCCAATGTCTGAAGGTTTTGATGTGAACATGAATTTCCTGGGTGATGAAGTAGAAAATATTGACACATCTGCTATTACTTCAGTCACCCAACCAATTATAACTGCTGAAATGCCACCACCACCACCAGAATCCACTATGCCACCACCACCACCCCACCACCACCACCACCTTCAATTCCACAATCCACTCCTTATTTCACTCCTTCCACAATTCAAACTTCACAAACTCAACCACCACCACTTGAAACTCCAATCGACTTAACTGAACAACGTGTGCTGGACTCGACAGTAGTAACTGCTGAAACTACTTCTGAAGAGGTCTGGACACAAGTACCTTTTATGAACAGAATGACTTCCAATCTTGATCCTCCCAGTGGTCCCTCATCTTCTTCTTCAGTCGAGGTCCAAGGCCTTTTAAGTAAGGTGGCGGACCTGGAGAGATCACTCCAGAGTTCATCGCAGGTTATTTCTGACTTCAAATCTCTTTTATCAAATAACCTTGCATCTGAAATGAATCTGTTTGTTGGGAACGAGAAGCTGGTGTTTGATAAATTGAATGAGCTGGTTCTGGCCACAAATAATAATTCTGAAAATATCAAGGTGGCAGTCCAGGAATTAGAAGCAAAGTTGGTTAATTCTGTTCAGACTGCAGTGAAAGCAGAAATTATACAACCACTGGCAGGTCTGACAGATGAGGTTAAGAAATTGGTTACCAGGGTTAGTTCTTTGGAGGGTAGGCCAACACTGGATCAGAATGCAGTTGTTAGCACTATCAGTGATGAGGTTGCTAAGAAGTTCAGACATGGAATGTTAAAAGAAATTTCTGAAGAGATTTCTGGGTCTGTTCTTAGAACTATTCAGGATAGTTTGTTGCCTCAAGTGGTTCAGATGATAGAAACTGAAATGCCAAAGAACTTGCCTCAGGAAGTTGAATTTATCAAGAAGGAAGTAACTCAACTGAGGAAGACTGTAACTTTTGGTGCTCTGGACAGACATATGCTTGAACAGTTGTGGAATGTGTTATAACACGATTTTATCACTGAATTCGATTCAACAATGGCGGTTTGATAGTGTATGTTCTTGGTGTGTGTGTGTGTGTTTTGAGAGAGAATGATCGATTCAACTGAAAGATTGGGATTAATGTGTGTAAAGAATGAAGTGTTGGTTTTTCTTTCTTCTTGTTGTTATGATTTCTAAGGTATGAGGGCTATATATAGTCTAACAATACAACTATGCTAATTATCACAATTAGCCTCAACCTTAGTAATCATTTATCTATGACTTAACAACAAGAATGTCTTCTAATCTTAATTACAATTATCACTATTTTTGGATTTCTAACATTCTCCCCCTTAGTGATTTATTGTAATGAATGAAGTACGTGTTATCTTGTCTTGTAGGAATGAAATTGATGAGCCCGGTGGTGAAGACAATTGGGGTGTTGAAACAAGTCTTCAAAGCTTTCTCTTTTGTCTTTGGAGAACTTGATTCAGTCTTGATCTTGGACTTCTTGAAGTTAAATCATATGAAGATTCTCAATGTTCTTTTTGAACAGAGAATAATGAAAGCATGTTTGGCTTGAATCTTCGAGAATTGATGAATCATGAATCAGAGTTGTCTTTTGAAGTGCAGAAGAGATGAATCTTGGTTTTGATTCTTCAATCTTCGATTCTTGAGTGAAATTCAACTTTTGATTCTTCGGTTTTAATTCTTGAACGAATCTCATCTTCTTGAAATGAAGTTTCATGAATATGAACTCTCCCCCTTGATTTATGCATAGTAGTTTCTTGATGAAATGTTCTTGTATGAATTGAAGATCTTGAATGACGTGTGTTTGATGAAGACTCTTTTGACTTGAATCTTCTAAACAATCTTTCAACCTTTATGAAACTTTGATCCTTTTCTCATTAACTTGAACACTTCGGAGAGTAAAAATTTGAGTGCAGTTTGAATGAAATTCTTATGAAGTAGTCATGCTCCCCCTCAATCCATGAGTATACACCTTTTGGAGCATCTTTGAATTGTTGAAGTGTCTTGAGTGAGAATCTTTTCATCTTTGGTTTCATTCTAATCTCTAAAGTCAATTCAGATTCCCCTTTTTTTAAAATTAAAATCTCAATCAACTAAAGTCTAGTGAAAATCTGAACCTATTGACACATCATGAACAATTTTCTCCCTCTATACACAAGCTTTGATAAGCCTAAATCCATTTGAAACAACCAATTAAAAAAAATTTCTCAACATAGACTCTCATTCCATTTCTATCATCAACTATGCCTTTGAAAAGGATAGAGAGAAGGTACTTTCAGAAGACGAATATTGATGGAACAAAGACTCTTATTCCATTCTTGACATTTGAAGACAATACCAAGACAATACCAAATTCATCTCTGAAGCAAAAGCTCAGTTGACAAAGACTATGAATCAATCATAATATTTTCTCCCCCTCATAATGACAAAATTGTGAATCAATGTCATTATGTACACATTTGATTGATTAAATGTCACAAGGAATAAGAAGACATGGAGAAATGTCAACCATCAAAACATCAACCCAACCTAGTAGCCCAACCCAAGAAATCCTATGGGTGACTAAAATGTAGGATTGAAGTTGTTGGTACAAACGTTATATCATGGTGTTGGTGGTTTCTGTGTTTGTGTGAAGAGAAATGAAACCAGATAAGAATGATCTGTTTAGCATGTTCAAAAATCAAAATGATTAATGAAATGACCGATTGAAATGAATAACATTTTTCGGATTTCCTATGTATCATTGAGATATGCACAAAACAAGTCTCTAACATAGTTCGGTCTGCGGCTTTGCAACCACGAGATTGCTTCAAAGAATATAAATCATGGTTAACACTACCGAAGCATTTGATAATCACAATTTTATCCTTAAAGACTTTTAGGGATAACCAAGGTCACTTAGACTTCTTGTTAACTCAATAATCACATAAATGTAATTACGAGACCTACGTTCAACGTTGGAAAAGATGTTAGCATTGGTAGGATTTCCATTCGATCATCGTGGAATATCAATTAAGATATCACTACGAATGTTCCGGCTTTATCACAAAGATAAGCAGTAATATCACAAAGATATGACTCGAATGTGTTTCTAAGAAGAATAAACGATAATCAATTTAATGATCAATCAAATTAGCTCTAGACACAACGTGATCAAATGAAGTCGGGGACTGGAGCAGAATGTCGCCCTTTTTCAATATCAACATCTTCCAAATGAAGAGTCAATAGAAATGTGAAAATCTCCGTGAGGAATGAAACAAGCATTTGTTAAGAAATACTTGAGTGGTTAGGAATGATGTGCATTGCTTCACTGGGTCCATGAAGACTTCTTCAATATCAAGATATCAACAAATGACATCTGATAGAAACGTGTTTTACCCGGCTTTTGAGAATTTTGGGAAGGGTATCATTTCTTTTATCCCTTTTCTCACAACAAATCACCGTAACCTCTCACTTTTCGACTTTACTCCCTCCATTCTAGTTGCACGAAATCAACATCACTCAAAATACCCTCACTATCTAATGAAAGAAGTGAATACTCCGGGGTTAGAATTCATCGGCGATGATGAAATTCATGGAGTCAATTTTGAGAAAAACTTATCGCTCATGTGCACACTAATCACCGAACTTCTTTGTAATGAAAAGTATTTAAAAAAAACAACAAATGTGTGAATGAAAAGGTTTGAAACACATTTGAAGTTTGAGGATTTTTGAAATCACAAACTCCTCCTTAATCTATGCAAGAATATATCAAAAATGGTTTTCATAGAAAGGTGGAGCAAAAATTGTTTTTGTGAAATCAAAAAGAAACACAAAGTTTTGCTTCAACAACAATGTTGGTAGTAAGATAGCTAGGGAGTACACAAAGGCGTTCAATCCGTCGCATCTTACAACAACATGTTGGAGGCAATTAAAAACATTTAAGTAAAGTGAAAATCCAATCAATTAGTACAATATGAGAGAACAAGGGAGTACACAAAGGCGTTCGATCCTTCGTTTCCCATATCACTAATTGAGAGTTTGAAAAGTTTGTTTGAAGAAAAAAAATTTTTTTTTTTTTTTTTTTTTTTTTTTTTTTTTTTTTTTTTTTTTTTTTTTACAACCCTGTCTTCTATGCTTCAATGTATCGTAGTCTTCTTTTTTTTTTTTTTTTTTTTTATCAGTTTTGTGTTTTTTTTTTATTATATATATAGTTTCTTTTTATTTTTTCATTCGTGTGTTATTTTTTTTTTTTTTTTTTTTTTTTTTTTTTTTTTTTTTTTTTTTTTTTTTTTTTTTTTTTTTTTTTTTTTTTTTTTTTTTTTTTTTTTTTTTTTTTTTTTTTTTTTTTTTTTTTTTTTTTTTTTTTTTTTTTTTTTTTTTTTTTTTTTTTTTTTTTTTTTTTTTTTTTTTTTTTTTTTTTTTTTTTTTTTTTTTTTTTTTTTTTTTTTTTTTTTTTTTTTTTTTTTTTTTTTTTTTTTTTTTTTTTTTTTTTTTTTTTTTTTTTTTTTTTTTTTTTTTTTTTTTTTTTTTTTTTTTTTTTTTTTTTTTTTTTTTTTTTTTTTTTTTTTTTTTTTTTTTTTTTTTTTTTTTTTTTTTTTTTTTTTTTTTTTTTTTTTTTTTTTTTTTTTTTTTTTTTTTTTTTTTTTTTTTTTTTTTTTTTTTTTTTTTTTTTTTTTTTTTTTTTTTTTTTTTTTTTTTTTTTTTTTTTTTTTTTTTTTTTTTTTTTTTTTTTTTTTTTTTTTTTTTTTTTTTTTTTTTTTTTTTTTTTTTTTTTTTTTTTTTTTTTTTTTTTTTTTTTTTTTTTTTTTTTTTTTTTTTTTTTTTTTTTTTTTTTTTTTTTTTTTTTTTTTTTTTTTTTTTTTTTTTTTTTTTTTTTTTTTTTTTTTTTTTTTTTTTTTTTTTTTTTTTTTTTTTTTTTTTTTTTTTTTTTTTTTTTTTTTTTTTTTTTTTTTTTTTTTTTTTTTTTTTTTTTTTTTTTTTTTTTTTTTTTTTTTTTTTTTTTTTTTTTTTTTTTTTTTTTTTTTTTTTTTTTTTTTTTTTTTTTTTTTTTTTTTTTTTTTTTTTTTTTTTTTTTTTTTTTTTTTTTTTTTTTTTTTTTTTTTTTTTTTTTTTTTTTTTTTTTTTTTTTTTTTTTTTTTTTTTTTTTTTTTTTTTTTTTTTTTTTTTTTTTTTTTTTTTTTTTTTTTTTTTTTTTTTTTTTTTTTTTTTTTTTTTTTTTTTTTTTTTTTTTTTTTTTTTTTTTTTTTTTTTTTTTTTTTTTTTTTTTTTTTTTTTTTTTTTTTTTTTTTTTTTTTTTTTTTTTTTTTTTTTTTTTTTTTTTTTTTTTTTTTTTTTTTTTTTTTTTTTTTTTTTTTTTTTTTTTTTTTTTTTTTTTTTTTTTTTTTTTTTTTTTTTTTTTTTTTTTTTTTTTTTTTTTTTTTTTTTTTTTTTTTTTTTTTTTTTTTTTTTTTTTTTTTTTTTTTTTTTTTTTTTTTTTTTTTTTTTTTTTTTTTTTTTTTTTTTTTTTTTTTTTTTTTTTTTTTTTTTTTTTTTTTTTTTTTTTTTTTTTTTTTTTTTTTTTTTTTTTTTTTTTTTTTTTTTTTTTTTTTTTTTTTTTTTTTTTTTTTTTTTTTTTTTTTTTTTTTTTTTTTTTTTTTTTTTTTTTTTTTTTTTTTTTTTTTTTTTTTTTTTTTTTTTTTTTTTTTTTTTTTTTTTTTTTTTTTTTTTTTTTTTTTTAATTTTTCAATTTTGTATTTTGTTTTCTGAAATGTGTCAAGAATTCCTTCAAATGAAAAGATTAAGGTTTAAGATTTAACATACCAAGCTTGGAGATCAGAAAATTAAACCTCTTTTCGTCCAATGGTTTTGTGAACAAATCTGCGAGTTGAAATTCAGTTCCCACAAAGTAGAGTTCGATGTCACCTTTCTCAATATGATCTTTGAGAAAATGATATCTAACATCAATATGCTTTGATCGAGAGTGGTTTACTGAGTTGACTGCAATGGCAATGGCACTCTGAGAATCACAATAGATAGGAATATGATCATACGTCAGACCATAATCAGTCAGTTGTATCTTCATCCATAAGACTTGAGCACAACAACTAGCCGCAGCTACATATTCTGCTTCAGCCGTTGATAGTGAAACACAATTCTGTTTCTTGGAAGACCAACTCACAATTTTATCTCCTAAAAATTGTAAAGTACCGGAAGTGCTCTTGCGATCAAGTTTACAACCTGCATGATCTGCATCTGAATAAGCAATTAGATTGAATCCAGTATCCCTTGGATACCAGAGACCTAAATCGGGTGTACCCTTCAGATAACGAAAGATTCGTTTCACAGCTTGATAATGTAAATCAGTTGGAGCAGCTTGATATCTAGCACACATATATGTTGCAAACATTATATCTGGGCGAGATGCTGTTAGGTACAACAATGAACCAATCATACTTCTATATCTCTTTTGGTCAAATGGTTTCCCATTTGTATCAGTATTAATGGTTGTTCGAGCAGCCATTGGGGTAGAAATTGAAGAACATGAAGTCATATCAAACTTTTTCAACATGTCATTTATGTATTTACCTTGTGATATAAAAATACCAGTTGGTAATTGTTTGATTTAAAGACCCAAAAAGTAATTCATTTCCCCAATCATGCTCATTTCAAAATGATTGACCATTAGAGATGAAAAGTTTCGGCAAAATGTTTGACTGGTCGACCCAAATATAATGTCATCAACATATATTTGAACTAGTAGAACATGCTTACCTTGTTTGCGAATGAACAAGGTAGGGTCAATTATGCCTTTGGTAAATCCTCCTTTAAGTAAGAAAGTAGTTAAGGAATCATACCATGCTCGGGGTGCTTGCTTAAGACCATAGAGAGCCTTGTCTAACCTGTAGACATGATTTGGCTTCTGAGGATCAACAAAACCTTCTGGTTGATCAACGTAAACTTCTTCTTTGAGGTCACCATTCAAGAAAGCAGTCTTCACATCCATTTGAAACACAGTAAAGTTTCGGAATGCGGCATAAGCTAAGAATATTCGAATGGCCTCCATTCTTGCTACTGGAGCAAAAGTTTCGTCGAAATCAACACCAGGTTGTTGGCAATAACCCTTAGCAACAAGTCGAGCTTTATTTCTTACTACCACTCCATTCTCATCCTTTTTGTTTTTGAAAATCCACTTAGTTCCGATTGGATCATCTTTTCTGGGATTTGGAACTAATCTCCATACCTTCAGTCTTTCAAATTGTGCGAGTTCATCTTGCATTGCCTTAACCCATTCTGGATCACGAAGAGCTTCAGAAACTGTTTTGGGTTCGATATTGCTAAGAGAAAGTGCAACAAGACATTCATTCACTGAAGTACGAGTAGTTACTCCTGCTTGTGGATCTCCAATTATTTGATCAGTAGGATGATTTTTCTGCATGCGAATCCACTTGTGAGCATGAGGAAGAGGATCTTGTTGTTGAAGATCAACATCACCATCATTGAAACTTGAAGTTTGTTGAGAGATGGAATCATAACTTGGTATAACCCTTTCCTCATATGCTGGATGATCAAAGTCAAGTGGTACATACACATTCGGAGTGTTCAGGGGATTAGTTGTCTGAGTGAATTGAGAAGGTTGTTCTTGAACATTCAATTGAGTAGGATTCTCAGGAGAGGATGGTGGAATAGAATCATTTGAAGATGATTTTTGCTCAGAAGAATTTGATGACGATTCATGAGTGTTGTTAGAAACTGGATCGTTGTGATGAAGAGGTTCATTGCTTTGAATTGGTTCAACGATGTCTGGAGGTTCTTGATCATGAATCGGTTTTGACTTATAGAATTCTTCAAAAAGAATATCTAATTCATCACTGGTTGGAGTTGGAAACTTCTTGAATTTAGAAGCTAAGGTAGAGTTCCTTGTAGAAGTACTTGAAGCACTTGAATCCATACTTGTTGGTAGCAAGCTTTCTTGCTCAAAAATCATGCCTGACATCTCATCGAACCAAACATTCATCGTCTCTTGAATTGTGTTTGTTCGACGATTATAGATTCGGTAGGCAATAGATGTTTTGGAATAACCAACAAAATATCCTTCATCACCTTTCTTCTCGAATTTTCCAAGATTCTCCCGATCATTCAACGTGTAACAAACACACCCAAATATGTGGAAGTAGTTGATGTTGGGTTTCCGTTTGTTAACAACCTCATAAGGAGTCTTTTCAAAACGCTGATTGATGATGGACCGATTCTGAGTATGACAAGCAGTGTCAACAGCTTCAGCCCACATATTGGATGGCAATTTGGAATAAGCAAGCATTGTCCTTGCTGCTTCCACCAGCGATCGATTTCTCCTTTCAACAACACCGTTTTGTTGTGGGGTGCGAACTGCTGAGAATTGATGAGTAATACCTTTGGATTTGCAGAATTCATCAAAAACAGCATTCTTGAATTCAGTACCGTTATCCGAACGGATGTAACGAACTGGAAGTTGAAGATTTACTTGAGTATTGGTGATGAAATCTATCAACATCTGAGTTGTTTCATCTTTGGATGCTAGGAACTTAACCCAAGTATATCTTGAATAATCATCAACAATAACCAGGATGTATTTCTTCCCATTTCGGCTTTGTACTTTCATCGGCCCACAAAGATCCATGTGAAGCAAATGAAGAGGTGCTAAAGAATTTGGAGATTTCTTCGGTTTATGAGAAATTCTCTTAATCTTCCCAACAGCACAAGACGGACAGACATGCTCACTTTCATACTTATAGTCAGGTAAGCCTTCAACAAGATGCTTATTGACTAAAGTATTGATTGTTTGGAAATTCAGATGAGAGAGCCTTCTATGCCATAACCAAGAATTCTTTGAGGTAGCCTTTGAAATGAGACAAATATTATCGGTTGGTTGGTTATCATCAAGATTGACGGTAAAGAGGTTATCGTCACGATCGCCACAAAGAATATCAACTCCATCTAAGGTTTGGACTTTGCAAAGAGATTTTCGAAAAAGAACTTGAAGATTGTTATCACAGAATTGTCCAACACTGAACAAGTTGTGACTTAAACCTTCAACATAGTGAACTTTCTTGATTATAATCCCATTTCGTTCAATGTCCCCATAACCTAAGATAGGAGCGAAATTGTTGTTCCCAAAGCGAACAGTTCCCATGAATCTTTCAACAAAATTCTTCAGCAAGGATTTATTTCCAGTCATGTGCTTCGAACACCCGGAATCAAGTATCCAAACACAGATGGTTATTTCCTGCAATCAAAGAAATTTAACCGTTTTTAGGTACCCACTTGAAACGGGTCCTTTTTGGTTAGATAAAACAGGCAGGGTATATAACTTAGGATGCGCATTCAAACATGTTATTGAATCAACATAAGCATCAACAAGTACATTATCAACAAACATATTTGAATAAAATGTACGAACATTCACACAAGAATTAAAAGTAACATGTCTACAAGCATTCATATCAACCACACAAGAATTAAAATTGTACAAGCTCACAAAAAAAAAAAAAAAAAAAAAAAAAAAAAAAAAAAAAAAAAAAAAAAAAAAAAAAAAAAAAAAAAAAAAAAAAAAAAAAAAAAAAAAAAAAAAAAAAAAAAAAAAAAAAAAAAAAAAAAAAAAAAAAAAAAAAAAAAAAAAAAAAAAAAAAAAAAAAAAAAAAAAAAAAAAAAAAAAAAAAAAAAAAAAAAAAAAAAAAAAAAAAAAAAAAAAAAAAAAAAAAAAAAAAAAAAAAAAAAAAAAAAAAAAAAAAAAAAAAAAAAAAAAAAAAAAAAAAAAAAAAAAAAAAAAAAAAAAAAAAAAAAAAAAAAAAAAAAAAAAAAAAAAAAAAAAAAAAAAAAAAAAAAAAAAAAAAAAAAAAAAAAAAAAAAAAAAAAAAAAAAAAAAAAAAAAAAAAAAAAAAAAAAAAAAAAAAAAAAAAAAAAAAAAAAAAAAAAAAAAAAAAAAAAAAAAAAAAAAAAAAAAAAAAAAAAAAAAAAAAAAAAAAAAAAAAAAAAAAAAAAAAAAAAAAAAAAAAAAAAAAAAAAAAAAAAAAAAAAAAAAAAAAAAAAAAAAAAAAAAAAAAAAAAAAAAAAAAAAAAAAAAAAAAAAAAAAAAAAAAAAAAAAAAAAAAAAAAAAAAAAAAAAAAAAAAAAAAAAAAAAAAAAAAAAAAAAAAAAAAAAAAAAAAAAAAAAAAAAAAAAAAAAAAAAAAAAAAAAAAAAAAAAAAAAAAAAAAAAAAAAAAAAAAAAAAAAAAAAAAAAAAAAAAAAAAAAAAAAAAAAAAAAAAAAAAAAAAAAAAAAAAAAAAAAAAAAAAAAAAAAAAAAAAAAAAAAAAAAAAAAAAAAAAAAAAAAAAAAAAAAAAAAAAAAAAAAAAAAAAAAAAAAAAAAAAAAAAAAAAAAAAAAAAAAAAAAAAAAAAAAAAAAAAAAAAAAAAAAAAAAAAAAAAAAAAAAAAAAAAAAAAAAAAAAAAAAAAAAAAAAAAAAAAAAAAAAAAAAAAAAAAAAAAAAAAAAAAAAAAAAAAAAAAAAAAAAAAAAAAAAAAAAAAAAAAAAAAAAAAAAAAAAAAAAAAAAAAAAAAAAAAAAAAAAAAAAAAAAAAAAAAAAAAAAAAAAAAAAAAAAAAAAAAAAAAAAAAAAAAAAAAAAAAAAAAAAAAAAAAAAAAAAAAAAAAAAAAAAAAAAAAAAAAAAAAAAAAAAAAAAAAAAAAAAAAAAAAAAAAAAAAAAAAAAAAAAAAAAAAAAAAAAAAAAAAAAAAAAAAAAAAAAAAAAAAAAAAAAAAAAAAAAAAAAAAAAAAAAAAAAAAAAAAAAAAAAAAAAAAAAAAAAAAAAAAAAAAAAAAAAAAAAAAAAAAAAAAAAAAAAAAAAAAAAAAAAAAAAAAAAAAAAAAAAAAAAAAAAAAAAAAAAAAAAAAAAAAAAAAAAAAAAAAAAAAAAAAAAAAAAAAAAAAAAAAAAAAAAAAAAAAAAAAAAAAAAAAAAAAAAAAAAAAAAAAAAAAAAAAAAAAAAAAAAAAAAAAAAAAAAAAAAAAAAAAAAAAAAAAAAAAAAAAAAAAAAAAAAAAAAAAAAAAAAAAAAAAAAAAAAAAAAAAAAAAAAAAAAAAAAAAAAAAAAAAAAAAAAAAAAAAAAAAAAAAAAAAAAAAAAAAAAAAAAAAAAAAAAAAAAAAAAAAAAAAAAAAAAAAAAAAAAAAAAAAAAAAAAAAAAAAAAAAAAAAAAAAAAAAAAAAAAAAAAAAAAAAAAAAAAAAAAAAAAAAAAAAAAAAAAAAAAAAAAAAAAAAAAAAAAAAAAAAAAAAAAAAAAAAAAAAAAAAAAAAAAAAAAAAAAAAAAAAAAAAAAAAAAAAAAAAAAAAAAAAAAAAAAAAAAAAAAAAAAAAAAAAAAAAAAAAAAAAAAAAAAAAAAAAAAAAAAAAAAAAAAAAAAAAAAAAAAAAAAAAAAAAAAAAAAAAAAAAAAAAAAAAAAAAAAAAAAAAAAAAAAAAAAAAAAAAAAAAAAAAAAAAAAAAAAAAAAAAAAAAAAAAAAAAAAAAAAAAAAAAAAAAAAAAAAAAAAAAAAAAAAAAAAAAAAAAAAAAAAAAAAAAAAAAAAAAAAAAAAAAAAAAAAAAAAAAAAAAAAAAAAAAAAAAAAAAAAAAAAAAAAAAAAAAAAAAAAAAAAAAAAAAAAAAAAAAAAAAAAAAAAAAAAAAAAAAAAAAAAAAAAAAAAAAAAAAAAAAAAAAAAAAAAAAAAAAAAAAAAAAAAAAAAAAAAAAAAAAAAAAAAAAAAAAAAAAAAAAAAAAAAAAAAAAAAAAAAAAAAAAAAAAAAAAAAAAAAAAAAAAAAAAAAAAAAAAAAAAAAAAAAAAAAAAAAAAAAAAAAAAAAAAAAAAAAAAAAAAAAAAAAAAAAAAAAAAAAAAAAAAAAAAAAAAAAAAAAAAAAAAAAAAAAAAAAAAAAAAAAAAAAAAAAAAAAAAAAAAAAAAAAAAAAAAAAAAAAAAAAAAAAAAAAAAAAAAAAAAAAAAAAAAAAAAAAAAAAAAAAAAAAAAAAAAAAAAAAAAAAAAAAAAAAAAAAAAAAAAAAAAAAAAAAAAAAAAAAAAAAAAAAAAAAAAAAAAAAAAAAAAAAAAAAAAAAAAAAAAAAAAAAAAAAAAAAAAAAAAAAAAAAAAAAAAAAAAAAAAAAAAAAAAAAAAAAAAAAAAAAAAAAAAAAAAAAAAAAAAAAAAAAAAAAAAAAAAAAAAAAAAAAAAAAAAAAAAAAAAAAAAAAAAAAAAAAAAAAAAAAAAAAAAAAAAAAAAAAAAAAAACAAAAAAAAAAAAAAAAAAAAAAAAAAAAAAAAAAAAAAAAAAAAAAAAAAAAAAAAAAAAAAAGGGTACCTTCTAAGAGTAAAAGTGGTTCAGTAAAAAAAAAAAAAAAAAAAAAAAAAAAAAAAAAAAAAAAAAAAAAAAAAAAAAAAAAAAAAGGGTGAGGAAACTTCTTGCTTCTTTGGTTTATCATGAGAAAACCATCCATATCTATCCTTATATCTAGTTGTACCATTTGATGCATCTTTAGTTAGCGAAATTGAGCTAGACTTAGACACCTTAGGTATAAAGCTAGATTGAGAGCTAGATTTAGAAGCATTTGAACAGTCTTTTGGAAGTTTCACTTTGGTGTACTTTGTTTTGTATGGGATCTCAGCTTGTTCTTCTATGACATGTTTCACAGGTGTAGCAATGGTCTTTGGTTCAGTCTTGACGAGTTTGGTCTTAACTCGTTTCTTTGAGTAATATGAAGTTGGAGCTTTGGACGATGGTTTTTGAGATTCCATTTCTGTTTCCACTTTGATTTTGGTAGATTCAATCTTTTTCTCAGTTTCTGAATCAAAAATATATTCTCCCTCCATGAATTTATCAAAATCAACCTTCGTGAAATCTTTTGAAGGTGAGGAAACTTCTTGCTTCTTTGGTTTATCATGAGAAAACCATCCATATCTATCCTTATATCTAGTTGTACCATTTGATGCATCTTTAGTTAGCGAAATTGAGCTAGACTTAGACACCTTAGGTATAAAGCTAGATTGAGAGCTAGATTTAGAAGCATTTGAACAGTCTTTTGGAAGTTTCACTTTGGTGTACTTTGTTTTGTATGGGATCTCAGCTTGTTCTTCTATGACATGTTTCACAGGTGTAGCAATGGTCTTTGGTTCAGTCTTGACGAGTTTGGTCTTAACTCGTTTCTTTGAGTAATATGAAGTTGGAGCTTTGGACGATGGTTTTTGAGATTCCATTTCTGTTTCCACTTTGATTTTGGTAGATTCAATCTTTTTCTCAGTTTCTGAATCAAAAATATATTCTCCCTCCATGAATTTATCAAAATCAACCTTCGTGAAATCTTTTGAAAAAGAAAATTTCAATGGAGATTGATTAATTTTAGATTTATTTGAAAATTGAAGATTGTTTAGTTTTGTATGAATCATTGATTGCATCATAATTAACCAAAAAATCTTGATTAGGTATTCTCTCAACTTCATCAGTCTCAAATTCGTCTTCCAATGGACGAATAAATTGTTGTATCATACCAAGTCGGAGGAATTTTTCATCATACAGGGGTTCAATTTCCTCTTTGGCCTTTTGTAATGGTGTGATATTCTCAAATCCCAAGTAGAAATTTGAGCTCGATTTGTGCAAAAATGGAGTTAGTGTGTGAAAAGGTGTAGTGTGTGTTTTGGAGGTTGAAGATGAAGATCAGAGAGAATTGAGGTTGAATTGTTGTGATTAATTAAAGAAATGGGGGAAAAGCTTACAATTTTGGGTATGGAAAGGAGTATTTATACACTTGACTAACTTTCACTAATACTCCTTCCATTATTAAAATAATTGCATTTTAACACCATTTTTGGATTTCTAACATTCTTCCCCTTGGTGTTGAAATGTAATTCATGCAAGATATCATCTATAAATACGAATTTGTTGATGAAGGTCTTCGAAGCTTTCTCATTGTCTTCAAGATCTTCCATCAAACTTAGCTTTACGTCTTTAATCTTCACACTTACCTTAAAGATGTATCTTTCAGTCTTGAACTTTTTTTTTTTTTTTTTTTTTTTTTTTTTTTTTTTTTTTTTTTTTTTTTTTTTTTTTTTTTTTTTTTTTTTTTTTTTTTTTTTTTTTTTTTTTTTTTTTTTTTTTTTTTTTTTTTTTTTTTTTTTTTTTTTTTTTTTTTTTTTTTTTTTTTTTTTTTTTTTTTTTTTTTTTTTTTTTTTTTTTTTTTTTTTTTTTTTTTTTTTTTTTTTTTTTTTTTTTTTTTTTTTTTTTTTTTTTTTTTTTTTTTTTTTTTTTTTTTTTTTTTTTTTTTTTTTTTTTTTTTTTTTTTTTTTTTTTTTTTTTTTTTTTTTTTTTTTTTTTTTTTTTTTTTTTTTTTTTTTTTTTTTTTTTTTTTTTTTTTTTTTTTTTTTTTTTTTTTTTTTTTTTTTTTTTTTTTTTTTTTTTTTTTTTTTTTTTTTTTTTTTTTTTTTTTTTTTTTTTTTTTTTTTTTTTTTTTTTTTTTTTTTTTTTTTTTTTTTTTTTTTTTTTTTTTTTTTTTTTTTTTTTTTTTTTTTTTTTTTTTTTTTTTTTTTTTTTTTTTTTTTTTTTTTTTTTTTTTTTTTTTTTTTTTTTTTTTTTTTTTTTTTTTTTTTTTTTTTTTTTTTTTTTTTTTTTTTTTTTTTTTTTTTTTTTTTTTTTTTTTTTTTTTTTTTTTTTTTTTTTTTTTTTTTTTTTTTTTTTTTTTTTTTTTTTTTTTTTTTTTTTTTTTTTTTTTTTTTTTTTTTTTTTTTTTTTTTTTTTTTTTTTTTTTTTTTTTTTTTTTTTTTTTTTTTTTTTTTTTTTTTTTTTTTTTTTTTTTTTTTTTTTTTTTTTTTTTTTTTTTTTTTTTTTTTTTTTTTTTTTTTTTTTTTTTTTTTTTTTTTTTTTTTTTTTTTTTTTTTTTTTTTTTTTTTTTTTTTTTTTTTTTTTTTTTTTTTTTTTTTTTTTTTTTTTTTTTTTTTTTTTTTTTTTTTTTTTTTTTTTTTTTTTTTTTTTTTTTTTTTTTTTTTTTTTTTTTTTTTTTTTTTTTTTTTTTTTTTTTTTTTTTTTTTTTTTTTTTTTTTTTTTTTTTTTTTTTTTTTTTTTTTTTTTTTTTTTTTTTTTTTTTTTTTTTTTTTTTTTTTTTTTTTTTTTTTTTTTTTTTTTTTTTTTTTTTTTTTTTTTTTTTTTTTTTTTTTTTTTTTTTTTTTTTTTTTTTTTTTTTTTTTTTTTTTTTTTTTTTTTTTTTTTTTTTTTTTTTTTTTTTTTTTTTTTTTTTTTTTTTTTTTTTTTTTTTTTTTTTTTTTTTTTTTTTTTTTTTTTTTTTTTTTTTTTTTTTTTTTTTTTTTTTTTTTTTTTTTTTTTTTTTTTTTTTTTTTTTTTTTTTTTTTTTTTTTTTTTTTTTTTTTTTTTTTTTTTTTTTTTTTTTTTTTTTTTTTTTTTTTTTTTTTTTTTTTTTTTTTTTTTTTTTTTTTTTTTTTTTTTTTTTTTTTTTTTTTTTTTTTTTTTTTTTTTTTTTTTTTTTTTTTTTTTTTTTTTTTTTTTTTTTTTTTTTTTTTTTTTTTTTTTTTTTTTTTTTTTTTTTTTTTTTTTTTTTTTTTTTTTTTTTTTTTTTTTTTTTTTTTTTTTTTTCATTTTCCTCTTCTTCCCCTCATGATGAATGTGTGGCAACATGTTCATCATGTCTCTTTGAAGTCGAAACTGGGGAATCAACTATTATGAAGTAGTAGTCCAATAAACAACATCTTTAGCCCGGGTTATACACTGACATGTGTATAAGCCATTTTCATCGAATCACTTATGAACAACCTTTGGGACCCATTTTTGTGTAGGCCCAACGGTTTTTGTCTTGACATTCCAAATGTACGTGTCATCGATTCGACGAATAGAATCTGCAGTCCATGGTAGGTGAAAACTCGTGGTTGTTGAAAAGTTGAGTTTTTGTGGACGCAGTGGAGAAGCAAAGACATTCACTTCTTGCACGGTAATTGGTTTTGGTGCAAGTTCATAGAGTTGCCAAAAAAAAAAAAAAAAAAAAAAAAAAAAAAAAAAAAAAAAAAAAAAAAAAAAAAAAAAAAAAAAAAAAAAAAAAAAAAAAAAAAAAAAAAAAAAAAAAAAAAAAAAAAAAAAAAAAAAAAAAAAAAAAAAAAAAAAAAAAAAAAAAAAAAAAAAAAAAAAAAAAAAAAAAAAAAAAAAAAAAAAAAAAAAAAAAAAAAAAAAAAAAAAAAAAAAAAAAAAAAAAAAAAAAAAAAAAAAAAAAAAAAAAAAAAAAAAAAAAAAAAAAAAAAAAAAAAAAAAAAAAAAAAAAAAAAAAAAAAAAAAAAAAAAAAAAAAAAAAAAAAAAAAAAAAAAAAAAAAAAAAAAAAAAAAAAAAAAAAAAAAAAAAAAAAAAAAAAAAAAAAAAAAAAAAAAAAAAAAAAAAAAAAAAAAAAAAAAAAAAAAAAAAAAAAAAAAAAAAAAAAAAAAAAAAAAAAAAAAAAAAAAAAAAAAAAAAAAAAAAAAAAAAAAAAAAAAAAAAAAAAAAAAAAAAAAAAAAAAAAAAAAAAAAAAAAAAAAAAAAAAAAAAAAAAAAAAAAAAAAAAAAAAAAAAAAAAAAAAAAAAAAAAAAAAAAAAAAAAAAAAAAAAAAAAAAAAAAAAAAAAAAAAAAAAAAAAAAAAAAAAAAAAAAAAAAAAAAAAAAAAAAAAAAAAAAAAAAAAAAAAAAAAAAAAAAAAAAAAAAAAAAAAAAAAAAAAAAAAAAAAAAAAAAAAAAAAAAAAAAAAAAAAAAAAAAAAAAAAAAAAAAAAAAAAAAAAAAAAAAAAAAAAAAAAAAAAAAAAAAAAAAAAAAAAAAAAAAAAAAAAAAAAAAAAAAAAAAAAAAAAAAAAAAAAAAAAAAAAAAAAAAAAAAAAAAAAAAAAAAAAAAAAAAAAAAAAAAAAAAAAAAAAAAAAAAAAAAAAAAAAAAAAAAAAAAAAAAAAAAAAAAAAAAAAAAAAAAAAAAAAAAAAAAAAAAAAAAAAAAAAAAAAAAAAAAAAAAAAAAAAAAAAAAAAAAAAAAAAAAAAAAAAAAAAAAAAAAAAAAAAAAAAAAAAAAAAAAAAAAAAAAAAAAAAAAAAAAAAAAAAAAAAAAAAAAAAAAAAAAAAAAAAAAAAAAAAAAAAAAAAAAAAAAAAAAAAAAAAAAAAAAAAAAAAAAAAAAAAAAAAAAAAAAAAAAAAAAAAAAAAAAAAAAAAAAAAAAAAAAAAAAAAAAAAAAAAAAAAAAAAAAAAAAAAAAAAAAAAAAAAAAAAAAAAAAAAAAAAAAAAAAAAAAAAAAAAAAAAAAAAAAAAAAAAAAAAAAAAAAAAAAAAAAAAAAAAAAAAAAAAAAAAAAAAAAAAAAAAAAAAAAAAAAAAAAAAAAAAAAAAAAAAAAAAAAAAAAAAAAAAAAAAAAAAAAAAAAAAAAAAAAAAAAAAAAAAAAAAAAAAAAAAAAAAAAAAAAAAAAAAAAAAAAAAAAAAAAAAAAAAAAAAAAAAAAAAAAAAAAAAAAAAAAAAAAAAAAAAAAAAAAAAAAAAAAAAAAAAAAAAAAAAAAAAAAAAAAAAAAAAAAAAAAAAAAAAAAAAAAAAAAAAAAAAAAAAAAAAAAAAAAAAAAAAAAAAAAAAAAAAAAAAAAAAAAAAAAAAAAAAAAAAAAAAAAAAAAAAAAAAAAAAAAAAAAAAAAAAAAAAAAAAAAAAAAAAAAAAAAAAAAAAAAAAAAAAAAAAAAAAAAAAAAAAAAAAAAAAAAAAAAAAAAAAAAAAAAAAAAAAAAAAAAAAAAAAAAAAAAAAAAAAAAAAAAAAAAAAAAAAAAAAAAAAAAAAAAAAAAAAAAAAAAAAAAAAAAAAAAAAAAAAAAAAAAAAAAAAAAAAAAAAAAAAAAAAAAAAAAAAAAAAAAAAAAAAAAAAAAAAAAAAAAAAAAAAAAAAAAAAAAAAAAAAAAAAAAAAAAAAAAAAAAAAAAAAAAAAGAAAATGAAAATCTTGAGAAAACAAAATGAAACGATCTTGAGAAGCAGAAAATGAAACGATCTTGAGAAGCAGAAAATGAAACGATCTTGAGAAGCAGAAAATGAAACGATCTTGAGAAGCAGAAAATGAAACGATCTTGAGAAGCAGAAAATGAAACGATCTTGAGAAGCAGAAAATGAAACGATCTTGAGAAGCAGAAAATGAAACGATCTTGAGAAGCAGAAAATGAAACGATCTTGAGAAGCAGAAAATGAAACGATCTTGAGAAGCAGAAAATGAAACGATCTTGAGAAGCAGAAAATGAAACGATCTTGAGAAGCAGAAAATGAAACGATCTTGAGAAGCAGAAAATGAAACGATCTTGAGAAGCAGAAAATGAAACGATCTTGAGAAGCAGAAAATGAAACGATCTTGAGAAGCAGAAAATGAAACGATCTTGAGAAGCAGAAAATGAAACGATCTTGAGAAGCAGAAAATGAAACGATCTTGAGAAGCAGAAAATGAAACGATCTTGAGAAGCAGAAAATGAAACGATCTTGAGAAGCAGAAAATGAAACGATCTTGAGAAGCAGAAAATGAAACGATCTTGAGAAGCAGAAAATGAAACGATCTTGAAATGAAACGATCTTGAGAAGCAGAAAATGAAACGATCTTGAGAAGCAGAAAATGAAACGATCTTGAGAAGCAGAAAATGAAACGATCTTGAGAAGCAGAAAATGAAACGATCTTGAGAAGCAGAAAATGAAACGATCTTGAGAAGCAGAAAATGAAACGATCTTGAGAAGCAGAAAATGAAACGATCTTGAGAAGCAGAAAATGAAACGATCTTGAGAAGCAGAAAATGAAACGATCTTGAGAAGCAGAAAATGAAACGATCTTGAGAAGCAGAAAATGAAACGATCTTGAGAAGCAGAAAATGAAACGATCTTGAGAAGCAGAAAATGAAACGATCTTGAGAAGCAGAAAATGAAACGATCTTGTGAAGCAGAAAATGAAACGATCTTGAGAAGCAGAAAATGAAACGATCTTGAGAAGCAGAAAATGAAACGATCTTGAGAAGATCGTCCTGGGTGAGATCGTTTTAGGTTCATCTTCATCATTTTACCAGTTTTCCATGAAAACTCCATTAATGACTTTAAAAGCTTCAATAACTTTTGAATTAGTGGGAGTTAGATCACGAAATAACTTGCAAACTGTTTGTTTTCACCTCCGCAACAAATCTATGAACAAAATTCAACACCAAACACAACAGATTCAAAACCCAAAAAATCGCGCCAAAATCAAAAATTCAATCTCGAGATTTAGATCGAATTGGAACTTGAAACTTGACAGGATTATGTTTACAACTATCACGAATCTATTGGTGAACAAATAACTGTGATTTTATGTGATTTGATGAACAGTGAAAACGATTTTGAATAAAAAAATTCGAAAATTGAATGAAAATTGCAGCAAATCGAGCTATGGATCGTTCAGATTAACTGATTTTGCTCTGATACCAATTGTTAAGTAGAAATTTGAGCTCGATTTGTGCAAAAATGGAGTTAGTGTGTGAAAAGGTGTAGTGTGTGTTTTGGAGGTTGAAGATGAAGATCAGAGAGAATTGAGGTTGAATTGTTGTGATTAATTAAAGAAATGGGGGAAAAGCTTACAATTTTGGGTATGGAAAGGAGTATTTATACACTTGACTAACTTTCACTAATACTCCTTCCATTATTAAAATAATTGCATTTTAACACCATTTTTGGATTTCTAACAGAATGATCTCAAGTCAAGAACTGGTGATCATTCCAAGGGGGAAAAGTCGTCTGTAGCTACTGAGTCTGGTCCAGAAGGTTTGGTCAGGAAAAAGAAAGAAGTGGTTGCCAGTGCTATTGAAAAAGCCTTTGCTACTGAAAGCATCGTGCAACGAAAACAAGTGACTGGTACTGATACCAGTGCACAATTAGCACAAAGGGCACTTGGCACTGAAGCCATTGTGCAGGGAGAAGAGGCTGCTGGTACTGATGCCAGTGAGCCCCAGTTCGAAGCCTTCCCAGATATCCCAACAACTCTAAAGTCTGTAAAAGGAAAGAAACATATGGTATCTGGAGAAGAAAGTGAAATTGCTGAAGGTTCATCAGAGTTTCCTACTGCTGATGATGACACCTCAAAACGACTGGAGCAAGAATGTATAATGATTGAAATATTCAAGAAAAATCAAAGAGATGAACTACCCACCAAAGGGAGATGGCAAATATGGGGACTCTGGATTCGTACAATGCTGGCAGGTTGGGCATAAATATTGATGTTTACAAAAAGATGAAGGATGACCCCAGAGTTC
Organism: Erigeron breviscapus; assembly: GCA_034093135.1. Lineage (NCBI taxonomy): Eukaryota > Viridiplantae > Streptophyta > Magnoliopsida > Asterales > Asteraceae > Erigeron > Erigeron breviscapus. Next base: position 175,896,105 of record CM067167.1, read on the forward strand.
ATCAATGTCTGAATGCATTGGATGATGTACACATTCGCTCCAGATACTCTGAAGAATAACATGTGTATGATGCAGTTACGTATGGTGTCAGTATAGTGGAACTGATCAGACAAAGGACGGAGGAACTGGTGAACCTCCAGAGAAAAATAAGAAAGAATGCTGGTGCTCTAGAGATAGTGTACAGGAAGAAGATTAAAGGCTTGCCTAAACTTACTGCCAAACAGCTTAAAGCAATTAAAGATGCAGATGTAAGCACATTCATTCCTCTGGATACTTCACTCAAAATTAATCATGAAAAACTCCAGTCTGCCATGGAACAGCAGAGAGTATCCAAGGAAACCGAATATTTGATCCAGATGGCTAAGCAAAAAGCCAGATATGAAGAAATGTCAAATTACAGGGCTGATGCCAGAAGGATCATTGGTGCAGAAATTAAGCTGGCTGATAATCATGAAGCTATGTCAAAGTTTGAAATAAAGTTGACCAAGGAAGGTAACTTTACTGATGAAAGAAAGAGTGCTTCAGTCCAGGCGTTTGGATGGAGTGAACTGAAGGAGATTGCCTTAACGTTCAGGGGGAAGACAGATTTGTCGACTGACGTTAAAGCATTTCTGAAGAGAGTTGAGAAGGTATGGAGAAGAAAGCAACAGATGGAAGTTGCAATAGGCATGAAATCACCAGAATCAGTATATTATATATATATATATATATATATATATATATATATATATATATATATATATATATATATATATATATATATATATATATATATATATATATATATATATATATATATATATATATATATATATATATATATATATATATATATATATATATATATATATATATATATATATATATATATATATATATATATATATATATATATATATATATATATATATATATATATATATATATATATATATATATATATATATATATATATATATATATATATATATATATATATATATATATATATATATATATATATATATATATATATATATATATATATATATATATATATATATATATATATATATATATATATATATATATATATATATATATATATATATATATATATATATATATATATATATATATATATATATATATATATATATATATATATATATATATATATATATATATATATATATATATATATATATATATATATATATATATATATATATATATATATATATATATATATATATATATATATATATATATATATATATATATATATATATATATATATATATATATATATATATATATATATATATATATATATATATATATATATATATATATATATATATATATATATATATATATATATATATATATATATATATATATATATATATATATATATATATATATATATATATATATATATATATATATATATATATATATATATATATATATATATATATATATATATATATATATATATATATATATATATATATATATATATATATATATATATATATATATATATATATATATATATATATATATATATATATATATATATATATATATATATATATATATATATATATATATATATATATATATATATAGATATAGGTGCTGGAAAGAGTTATTTTCGTTTGAAAGTTTTGAAAGTATAATAACCTAAAACGAAAAAGAACTCTATATATATATACAATGAAGTGGATCAACATGGGTCGGGTTAGGTATCCGGTCACGAACTTATTCAAACGAAGATATGGAAACGAAGATTAAGTTCGTTAGAACTAAAGGAAAATAAAATGTAACTTAGTAGAAGAATCCTCAAATTTGTTCATATGCATTAACAGTTCAGAATGCCTAGCAGAATCTAATTTAGCATTTAAGTCAAGATAAAAATCTCAAAATAACAAGATCAATGATTAAGCTATTCACTAATTAACTTGAATATATTCATCATTTATTCATTATTTTCATGATGTTTGGTTACTGCTGACTAGATCAGTTTAGCAATTACATAAGCCTGTGGGTGAGAAATAATTCTCTTATTATTAGTTATGAACAGTGACCCAACAACGATTACCGGTATGTTTGTCCTCTTAAACACTCGGTACTTCCAGTTTCCCTTTGGGTTTGTGGCACTTTCGTATTACTTGAGCCAAGGACAGTCACCATGTAACTTAGTAAGTTACTCATGCCACAATTATAGGTTTGCGAACTTATGTGACCCACAGTCAAGCATACACTTAAAATCGACAGAGCATTAGAATTCTTAACCAGATGTGTTTATAAGCGTTACAACTTTGAAAGTCACCATGGTTAATGATCTTACGATCAAGGGTCAGAACAAACACATTTGATGCGTAGTGCATGATTCGAATTGGCTATTCTTCATGATTTCTTGATTCTTCGGTACTTTGATTTAGCCAATCGAGATCATGATGGTTTTAATAGTTGCTTTAAAAGCTAAAACCCATTTTGTTCTGTTTAGATTGACATACACGAATGCATGCGAATCCCCCCTATGGTTTACAAACACATCCAATCTCAAACCAAATGCTAAATCTTTCTCAAGTTTTAAGGATGGCACAATTCACTGAAAAGTCCATATTCAAGGCCATATGACTTTGAGAAAAAAAAAAAAAAAAAAAAAAAAAAAAAAAAAAAAAAAAAAAAAAAAAAAAAAAAAAAAAAAAAAAAAAAAAAAAAAAAAAAAAAAAAAAAAAAAAAAAAAAAAAAAAAAAAAAAAAAAAAAAAAAAAAAAAAAAAAAAAAAAAAAAAAAAAAAAAAAAAAAAAAAAAAAAAAAAAAAAAAAAAAAAAAAAAAAAAAAAAAAAAAAAAAAAAAAAAAAAAAAAAAAAAAAAAAAAAAAAAAAAAAAAAAAAAAAAAAAAAAAAAAAAAAAAAAAAAAAAAAAAAAAAAAAAAAAAAAAAAAAAAAAAAAAAAAAAAAAAAAAAAAAAAAAAAAAAAAAAAAAAAAAAAAAAAAAAAAAAAAAAAAAAAAAAAAAAAAAAAAAAAAAAAAAAAAAAAAAAAAAAAAAAAAAAAAAAAAAAAAAAAAAAAAAAAAAAAAAAAAAAAAAAAAAAAAAAAAAAAAAAAAAAAAAAAAAAAAAAAAAAAAAAAAAAAAAAAAAAAAAAAAAAAAAAAAAAAAAAAAAAAAAAAAAAAAAAAAAAAAAAAAAAAAAAAAAAAAAAAAAAAAAAAAAAAAAAAAAAAAAAAAAAAAAAAAAAAAAAAAAAAAAAAAAAAAAAAAAAAAAAAAAAAAAAAAAAAAAAAAAAAAAAAAAAAAAAAAAAAAAAAAAAAAAAAAAAAAAAAAAAAAAAAAAAAAAAAAAAAAAAAAAAAAAAAAAAAAAAAAAAAAAAAAAAAAAAAAAAAAAAAAAAAAAAAAAAAAAAAAAAAAAAAAAAAAAAAAAAAAAAAAAAAAAAAAAAAAAAAAAAAAAAAAAAAAAAAAAAAAAAAAAAAAAAAAAAAAAAAAAAAAAAAAAAAAAAAAAAAAAAAAAAAAAAAAAAAAAAAAAAAAAAAAAAAAAAAAAAAAAAAAAAAAAAAAAAAAAAAAAAAAAAAAAAAAAAAAAAAAAAAAAAAAAAAAAAAAAAAAAAAAAAAAAAAAAAAAAAAAAAAAAAAAAAAAAAAAAAAAAAAAAAAAAAAAAAAAAAAAAAAAAAAAAAAAAAAAAAAAAAAAAAAAAAAAAAAAAAAAAAAAAAAAAAAAAAAAAAAAAAAAAAAAAAAAAAAAAAAAAAAAAAAAAAAAAAAAAAAAAAAAAAAAAAAAAAAAAAAAAAAAAAAAAAAAAAAAAAAAAAAAAAAAAAAAAAAAAAAAAAAAAAAAAAAAAAAAAAAAAAAAAAAAAAAAAAAAAAAAAAAAAAAAAAAAAAAAAAAAAAAAAAAAAAAAAAAAAAAAAAAAAAAAAAAAAAAAAAAAAAAAAAAAAAAAAAAAAAAAAAAAAAAAAAAAAAAAAAAAAAAAAAAAAAAAAAAAAAAAAAAAAAAAAAAAAAAAAAAAAAAAAAAAAAAAAAAAAAAAAAAAAAAAAAAAAAAAAAAAAAAAAAAAAAAAAAAAAAAAAAAAAAAAAAAAAAAAAAAAAAAAAAAAAAAAAAAAAAAAAAAAAAAAAAAAAAAAAAAAAAAAAAAAAAAAAAAAAAAAAAAAAAAAAAAAAAAAAAAAAAAAAAAAAAAAAAAAAAAAAAAAAAAAAAAAAAAAAAAAAAAAAAAAAAAAAAAAAAAAAAAAAAAAAAAAAAAAAAAAAAAAAAAAAAAAAAAAAAAAAAAAAAAAAAAAAAAAAAAAAAAAAAAAAAAAAAAAAAAAAAAAAAAAAAAAAAAAAAAAAAAAAAAAAAAAAAAAAAAAAAAAAAAAAAAAAAAAAAAAAAAAAAAAAAAAAAAAAAAAAAAAAAAAAAAAAAAAAAAAAAAAAAAAAAAAAAAAAAAAAAAAAAAAAAAAAAAAAAAAAAAAGTGAAGTGAAAAAAAAAAAAAAAAAAAAAAAAAAAAAATAGGAAGAAAAAAAAAAAAAAAAAAAAAAAAAAAAAAAAAAAAAAAAAAAAAAAAAAAAAAAAAAAAATAAAACACTTCTCGATGCAAGATGGAAACTAATTGGGAATGGAAAAGAATATATGATTAATCTTGATAATAAAGATGAAATATAATTGCATTGAAATAAGATAAATTACATTTACATGTCATAACTTATTACATGCAACCTAAAATACAATTCATCTAATCATTATTAACATCATAAATAAAATACACTTGAAAATATTACATTGTGTTCCACCTTTATTTTATTGCTTTTAGTCTTGTATTACTTTGTTTATATACTTGCATTTATATTCAAGTAATACTAGTCCATTCTAGTGATTATTAGACTTGTTGTATTTTACACTTCTGGGTTAACCATCTCGTGCTAGGGACTCTACAAGTAATAATAAAAGGAGTAATGGGCTGACAAAAATTTTTTTTAGTAAAAGGCGAATAAATAGTTCGCTCTGTGCTCACTGTGTGGCTGCGTTGTGACCATGGATCTTGGCTGTTGATATGGAAACCCTTATTGGCATCTATCTCAGCATCAGGCAAGCATTGCATATACAAATCTTGTTCAATATTTAAAAGTTTTGTTATCCTTTCCTTTCTTTTTATAATATTTTATTAAAAAATAACACTTTAACTTTTTAAGTGTTGAGATATAGTAAAAAGGAAAAAAGGAGGGACATCTTGAACAAGTTGCAAAGATAAATCGGGTCGACCCATGTAAAAATATAGAACTTGGGCCCTCTTCAAAGACGGCAGATCTTATGGGAAATAATCTAATAGGTCCGAGTAATAATCAAATAAAGTAAGTAAGCACCCAATGTCATTTTTATATGAACTTTGAATCACGGTGTATGGAGAAGAAAGTCTTATCCCTATTACGACTGTGTAAAGATACTTCTTTCAGGTTCTACCTATAAAAAAATAAAACACTTCTCGATGCAAGATGGAAACTAATTGGGAATGGAAAAGAATTAAGTTTCTACCTTGGAGTTTAAATATCATCCATGCTAGGCAAAATCAAAGAATCAATTGTTTGAAAAGCGACAACTAGGGTCTCTTCAATGGTGGTTGATGTAAAGCTTTTTTGAAAAAAATGAATAATTGCAATAGATTGATATTACTGGGTTAAAAGACTTATTTTTGATGAATAGGTTGAGGTTTCTTAACCTTTTCACAAAATGTTTTTTTTTGGTTTTTCAGAGTTTTTCATATTCGACCTCAACTTGAAATCTTCATGAAGATTCTTACTAACCACATCTGCAAGACCATAATCACTTGGATTGATAATCCTGTTATTTCCTAGTTCATGCAAGTCTTCTTCACACAAACTTCTGAAATGTCTCTCACTCCAAGCCAAATACTGACAACCATCTGGTCTTTTGAGAACGAACAGCTTCAGTTCTTCATCATAAAACCAACTCCAGATAATTGTTTTGTATTTTGCAGCATTGAAATCGAATGTGATTCCTCTGACGGTAGCACGTACGAAAACATGACCATTGACCACAACTTCATGAGCAGACATCCAAAAATCATCGATATACTGCCTTACTAGTCTTGGTGAATGAGTGAACACAAATGACAGCCTTGAACGTGCGATGTATGCAAACATCTCATGATAGTGATCGGAATTACGTTGATCTTGATCAAGATTTAGAGCAAGATTATGCTTCCCAACAAATTGACGAAGAGCTAAAGCCATTTCTGCAAGATAAGATCACAAAATCTAAACAAATAAGAATTAGACAAAGTGAATTAAGTGCAGACTTGGATAAACTTAATCAGTAATATCGTAAGTTAAAAACTGTACGACTTTACTCATTAGAAAACTGTACGAAGTTGGTCTTAAGTTCGTTAGTTGAACTTGAACAAGATAGTAATTATCTCCGGTGACCACAGTGCTCGTTTCCAAGTCAAAGGATCGCGTCTGACATTGTTAAGCATCATGTTCTATTCATACATAACAAACATCATATATAAACATATATAAAACACCAAAACATGTAATCAATCATTACTAAAACACGAAGTCCATAATCTATTAATTACATATAAATGAATAAGACATAATCAAATCTAAGTTGCTGTTGTCACATCAACATGCATCAACAAACTCCCCCTTGACAGCAGCATCTTCGATTTCTTTAGTCTTCAAAAATCTTGTCATCCATCAAATAACAATCGCTTGCTATTTGCGTGAATGTTCTCATGTAAGCAGACCTTCAGAATTTTACGATATCGACTTTCTTCATCCTTCCAAAACGGCAAGAACGAACATTCCGTATCGTATAACTTTCTCTGATCATTCCTTGAGAAGTTCACCAACTGCATTGGATCATAAACTCTTCTCAACAAAATCTTCTTCTCTGAATCTGCATACATTTTGGCTTCACCAGAAATGCGATCAATCTCCCAATTATCCAGTTTATCCAAGACATCTTGTGTCCATTTCTTGGCAGGGACCTTGATCATACAATTCATCTAATCATTATTAACATCATAAGTTGAATCAGAATCAGAATCAGATTCCAAAGCAGTAGGCTTTTGAATCTGTATCAGAATCAGAATCAGAATCAGAATCAGAATCAGAATCAGAATCAGAATCAGAATCAGAATCAGAATCAGAATCAGAATCAGAATCAGAATCAGAATCAGAATCAGAATCAGAATCAGAATCAGAATCAGAATCAGAATCAGAATCAGAATCAGAATCAGAATCAGAATCAGAATCAGAATCAGAATCAGAATCAGAATCAGAATCAGAATCAGAATCAGAATCAGAATCAGAATCAGAATCAGAATCAGAATCAGAATCAGAATCAGAATCAGAATCAGAATCAGAATCAGAATCAGAATCAGAATCAGAATCAGAATCAGAATCAGAATCAGAATCAGAATCAGAATCAGAATCAGAATCAGAATCAGAATCAGAATCAGAATCAGAATCAGAATCAGAATCAGAATCAGAATCAGAATCAGAATCAGAATCAGAATCAGAATCAGAATCAGAATCAGAATCAGAATCAGAATCAGAATCAGAATCAGAATCAGAATCAGAATCAGAATCAGAATCAGAATCAGAATCAGAATCAGAATCAGAATCAGAATCAGAATCAGAATCAGAATCAGAATCAGAATCAGAATCAGAATCAGAATCAGAATCAGAATCAGAATCAGAATCAGAATCAGAATCAGAATCAGAATCAGAATCAGAATCAGAATCAGAATCAGAATCAGAATCAGAATCAGAATCAGAATCTGATATTTCCAGAATCAGCCGCGACACTATCATAATCATCTGTGTCAACCATCATTCCCATGATCAGAATCATCTGGAATGCATCATCAGAACCACTGGCACTAGCTTCTTGACCATCACCATCATTCCCATGATCAGAATCATCATCGGAATCATCATCAGAACCACTGGCACTAGCTTCTTGACCATCACCATCATTCCCATGATCAGAATCATCATCGGAATCATCATCAGAACCACTGGCACTAGCTTCTTGACCATCACCATCATTCCCATGATCAGAATCATCATCGGAATCATCATCAGAACCACTGTCAGAACTTTCTGTAACATCATCTTCAGCAGCATCCACAAACAAATCATTCTCAAGACGAGAACGATAGTTTGGATTGATCAAATGACCAAAAAGTGGTGGATCATTAAGACCAGCCACGTTGCTAGTATTGGCCACAAGATCAGCAAACAAACGAGCAGGCCATGCATGTAGTACATAGCGTGGTCCTTGATCAAATGCCAAATTTGGACAGAAGTGTCGAACAATCGCCATAACAAACCGAGGATACAACAAAAATCTTTTTCGTCCTCTGGCATTAATCTGATCAATAAACTCTTGAAAAAAGTAAGTTGAAAACGGATACGGTCGATTGTAGACCAAAGCTACCATCTGCGACGAAATCTGTGCAGATAATTGATCAAAGCCAGCCTTACGATTGCTTAAACAAACCAACAATGCGTATGCTAGGTATCTCCATCTTCCTTGAAACCCACTTTTATCAAAAGGAAGTTTAAATTCGTAAGTACAAAATAACGAAGTATAAGTTCGTTAGTTGAACTTGAACGAAGATAATACTAAGTTCGTTTTGATTAAACGATCTTAAGTTCGTTAGTTGAACTTGAACGAAGATAATACTAAGTTCGTTTTGATTAAACGATCAATAAGTTCGTTAGTTACTTAAACTTAAGTTCGTTTTTGAAATGTACGAAGTTGCTAAGTTCGTTAGTAGAAACTGTACGAAGTTGCTTAAGTTCGTTAGTAGAAACTGTACGAAGTTGGTCTTAAGTTCGTTAGTAGAAACTGTACGAAGTTGGCTTAAGTTCGTTAGTAGAAACTGTACGAAGTTGTAAGTTCGTTAGTAGAAACTGTACGAAGTTGCTTAAGTTCGTTAGTAGAAACTGTACGAAGTTGGTCTTAAGTTCGTTAGTAGAAACTGTACGAAGTTGGCGTAACTTCGTAAGAAGAAACTGTACGAAGTTGGTCTTAAGTTCGTTAGTTGAACTTGAACGAAGATAATACTAAGTTCGTTTTGATTAAACGATCAATAAGTTCGTTAGACTTAAACTTAAGTTCGTTTTGAAATGTACGAAGTTGCTTAAGTTCGTTAGTAGAAACTGTACGAAGTTGTAACTTCGTAAGAAGAAACTGTACGAAGTTGGTCTTAAGTTCGTTAGTTGAACTTGAACGAAGATAATACTAAGTTCGTTTTGATTAAACGATCAATAAGTTCGTTAGTTAAACTTAAACTTAAGTTCGTTTTGATTAAACGATCAATAACTTCGTAAGAAGAAACTGTACGAAGTTGGTCTTAAGTTCGTTAGTTGAACTTGAACGAAGATAATACTAAGTTCGTTTTGATTAAACGATCAATAAGTTCGTTAGTTAAACTTGAACGAAGATAATACTAAGTTCGTTTTGATTAAACGATCTTAAGTTCGTTAGTTGAACTTGAACGAAGATAATACTAAGTTCGTTTTGATTAAACGATCAATAAGTTCGTTAGTAGAAACTGTATGAATAAAATGTAACTTCGTAAGAAGAAACTGTACGAAGTTGGTCTTAAGTTCGTTAGTTGAACTTGAACGAAGATAATACTAAGTTCGTTTTGATTAAACGATCAATAAGTTCGTTAGACTTAAACTTAAGTTCGTTTTTTCAATTAATTCCTAAGTTCGTGTTCAATTAATTAACTTCGTTTTCAAGTGATTAACTTCGTTTGAGCACTCTGTGATACAGATCATCAAGAATTCAAAGATAAAATTGTCTATCATTCGATGCAGTACACAACTTGTTAGAATTTAGTAAACTTCACATAACCCATTCGTTTTTACAAAAGAATCAATGATCTAAAGGATAAAAGTCATAAACGAAATTAATCCCCAAAAATATAAGAAAAACTGATTGAGTTCATGTGAAAGAAGGATAAAAGCAGCCAATCTAAATTGAAATTTGTGAAGAAAATAGAACCAAAACATACCAAAATCACTAGTAACAATACTGATTGTAACAAAAATCAAAGGATCGAGTGATTGAAAGTGATTTGGAACGATTTGTTAGAGGTGCTGGAAAGAGTTATTTTCGTTTGAAAGTTTTGAAAGTATAATAACCTAAAACGAAAAAGAACTCTATATATATATACAATGAAGTGGATCAACATGGGTCGGGTTAGGTATCCGGTCACGAACTTATTCAAACGAAGATATGGAAACGAAGATTAAGTTCGTTAGAACTAAAGGAACCATAAAATTTCTAACTATTTGAACGAAGATAAGTGATATCTTCGTTAGAACAAAGATTAAGTTCGTTAGAACTAAAGGAACCATAAAATCTCTAACTATTTGAACGAAGATAAGTATAATTCGGAAACGAAGATTAAGTTCGTTAGAACTAAAGGAACCATAAAATTTCTAACTATTTGAACGAAGATAATACTAAGTTCGTTTTGATTAAACGATCAATAAGTTCGTTAGACTTAAACTTAAGTTCGTTTTTTCAATTAATTCCTAAGTTCGTGTTCAATTAATTAACTTCGTTTGAGCACTCTGTGATACAGATCATCAAGAATTCAAAGATAAAATTGTCTATCATTCGATGCAGTACACAACTTGTTAGAATTTAGTAAACTTCACATAACCCATTCGTTTTTACAAAAGAATCAATGATCTAAAGGATAAAAGTCATAAACGAAATTAATCCCCAAAAATATAAGAAAAACTGATTGAGTTCATGTGAAAGAAGGATAAAAGCAGCCAATCTAAATTGAAATTTGTGAAGAAAATAGAACCAAAACATACCAAAATCACTAGTAACAATACTGATTGTAACAAAAATCAAAGGATCGAGTGATTGAAAGTGATTTGGAACGATTTGTTAGAGGTGCTGGAAAGAGTTATTTTCGTTTGAAAGTTTTGAAAGTATAATAACCTAAAACGAAAAAGAACTCTATATATATATACAATGAAGTGGATCAACATGGGTCGGGTTAGGTATCCGGTCACGAACTTATTCAAACGAAGATATGGAAACGAAGATTAAGTTCGTTAGAACTAAAGGAACCATAAAATTTCTAACTATTTGAACGAAGATAAGTGATATCTTCGTTAGAACAAACAGAACGAAGTTAGAATAAGATTCCAGATTCAGCTAAGTCCAAGAGAAATCAGTTTAAACTTAGAAAATTTCAGATTGTCCATCACTAATTTCCCACGATACGACCCTTTACCTAATCCTGTACAAAGCAAAAACTCGTTAAAATCAACCTGCTCATGCCTTGTACCATGAATTTCCATCATATAAAATCATCATCATAATGTAAGTATACAACGAACATTACAATCGTGAATAGAAACAAAACCCCATGATCTAAAATCAACCATTAACAAACCTGAAAATAATCAATCGTCATACAAACAGAGTTACCAACCATGACCATGAGACGGAGAAAGGTTCACTAATCACTGAGTTGCTTGACGGCAAACCATCTTGAAACACTTAAGTCCCATACCAGATGCCGTCTACAAAACTAACAAACAGTAAGTAGTCCAAAATTCAATGAAGAACTTTATAACATTTCCGGAATCATGTCATAAGGCAAGATAGAAAATTCAAAATAACAAGTATCACATTGATTATTTTTCACTAATTACATGAATTGTTAAAGTAAATAACTACTCCAAAAACACGTTCATGTATTATTCCTTCACGTGCTCATATCTGCAACACACCTATTGTCACTACACACCAAGGATCGTATCTCCATGATATCATCCGTATGAATAACAATATATTTGCAGAAAACAGCACTCTAACTTAATCTTCTTAACCTGAATACTGCACACTTGACAAAAACTCATTAACGCATTGAGAACAAAACATAGTAATGCAGAAAATTCAAGCTAAAATCATACAAAAACAGGGTTAACAGATACGAAATAACAATGAATCTAACAAAAGATCAAGGGAGGTCATTTCATCGTCAAACCCTAAAATGTCACCAAGTTATAAAATAAATCCTTAACTTGTAACAACTGAAAATTTGTGAGATTTCAAATAACTTTGACTTTTCACAAACACTTAAAATATCATTTCTATTATCCCGCCAAATTGAAGACACCAATTTCAAATGTGCACATCACAGTAAAGAGCTCGAAATGGAAAACCACAAGGAGACTCCTACCCTCGAAGAAAATTCAAAGGCCTATGAGAGGGACACACCCAGAAAAACCAGTAGAATTCGCAGTGGCAAGACAATAAAAGATCATTTTCTAAACTTAAACAAATTAATGTTCATATCAGAAAATCTTCTTTTGAAACAAACCACACAACCTCATCAAGAATTCTCATTAACGAATTCGGCAAAACATATACTCAGAATTTCAAATAGAATCTCTCGTGCAATAAGAACTTATAAAAAATACTTATTTTGACTCAATAAAAATAAAAATAATTCAGAATAAAAATAACAGAATAATAAACTAAGCTATACACTAATTAACTTGAATATATTCATCATTTATTCATTATTTTCATGATGTTTGGTTACTGCTGACTAGATCAGTTTAGCAATTACATAAGCCTGTGGGTGAGAAATAATTCTCTTATTATTAGTTATGAACAGTGACCCAACAACGATTACCGGTATGTTTGTCCTCTTAAACACTCGGTACTTCCAGTTTCCCTTTGGGTTTGTGGCACTTTCGTATTACTTGAGCCAAGGACAGTCACCATGTAACTTAGTAAGTTACTCATGCCACAATTATAGGTTTGCGAACTTATGTGACCCACAGTCAAGCATACACTTAAAATCGACAGAGCATTAGAATTCTTAACCAGATGTGTTTATAAGCGTTACAACTTTGAAAGTCACCATGGTTAATGATCTTACGATCAAGGGTCAGAACAAACACATTTGATGCGTAGTGCATGATTCGAATTGGCTATTCTTCATTGCTTCTTTGAGATTAACTTCATTGATGAGCAGCAATTTGATACTTCAGAATTATTTGATGATACTTCTTGACTATTCTTCATGATTTCTTGATTCTTCGGTACTTTGATTTAGCCAATCGAGATCATGATGGTTTTAATAGTTGCTTTAAAAGCTAAAACCCATTTTGTTCTGTTTAGATTGACATACACGAATGCATGCGAATCCCCCCTATGGTTTACAAACACATCCAATCTCAAACCAAATGCTAAATCTTTCTCAAGTTTTAAGGATGGCACAATTCACTTGAAAAGTCCATATTCAAGGCCATATGCTGACGTGTTTCCCACAAGAACATTGTATAAATTAAGTTCAGATTGAAGGAAACCTTGGTACTTTGTGCCTACCGATATATCCTTAATTGTAATCACTGAACTGAGCAGTTATATTACGATTAAACAAGCTTAAAAGCTAAAGTATCGTCACGTCTAATCATTTAGTGCAGTGACCTTACTTCATTTATTATATTTTTGGATTTTCCAATTTTTCTGATGTTTTTGGATTTTCAGACACTAGATATATACAAACTTATACTAAAACAACTCTTTTTGTATTTTAATGACTCTATCTATGTACGACTTAAACTACAAAGACTCGAAAAAATTTTAAGTTCTTTGAGAGAAACTACTCGGCATTCTTCATACCATTGAGTTGATATAACAACTCATGACGAGGTCTATCAAAAGCTTTAGTATAAAGATCAGCAAGGTTATCATCAGTAACAACCTTTTCTAAATGAATAAGCTTTTTCTCAAAACAGTCACGCAAAAAGTGATGCTTTATATCAATGTGCTTGGTGACTTTAAAGTTTTTCGGATTCTTGGTAATATCTATGGCAGACTTATTATCAATACAAATAGGAGAGTCAGAGATATCCATACCATAGTCGCGCAATTGTTGCTGTATCCAAAGTACCTGAGAACAGCATTGACCAGCAGCTATGTACTCTGCTTCACAGGTAGACTGTGCAACAGATGTCTGCTTTTTGCACTGCCACGATATAATTCTCCCCCCTAAAAGTTGACATCCACCTGACGTTGATTTCCTATCCGAACTGCAGCCACCATAATCCGAATCAGTATAAGCTTTGAATTCAAAGGAACCATGCATGGGATACCAAAGCCCTAGACGAGGCTTGGCCTTCACATAACGAAGAATCCTTTTCGCAGCTTTCATATGTGACTCTTTCGGATTAGCCTGATATCTAGCACACATGCAAACAGCAAAGGTAATATCTGGACGTGAAGCCGTCAGATACATCAAGGAACCAATAATAGCCCGATATTGAGTTGCATCGACTTCTGGATCATTAACCTTATCAGGACACAGCCCATGATTAGTCTGAATGGGAGTAATTGCATCTTTAGCATCGGTCATTCGAAACCTTGTGAGAAGATCTTGAACATACTTGCTCTGATGAATAAAGAACCCATCCTTCAGTTGATCCACCTGTAATCCAAGGAAGAAAGTTAATTCCCCCATAGCACTCATTTCGAACTTAGCCTTCATGCTCTGCTCAAACTCCTTGCACATGTTCTTATCAGATGAACCAAAAATGATATCATCAACGTAAACCTGTACAAGCAAGTAGTCCTTCCCTTTCCATTTGATGAACAACGTGCTGTCAATAGAACCTCGAGTAAAACCATTTTCATGCAAATGAGTAGACAGTTTTTCATACCATGATCGAGGAGCCTGATGTAAACCATATAGAGCCTTATCAAGACGATATACTCTATTGGGAAAATCTGGATCCTCAAACCCCTGAGGTTGATCTACGTACACTTCTTCTCTAATTTCGCCATACAAAAAGGCACTCTTTACGTCGAGTTGATACACCTTTATACCTTGATAACTAGCAAATGCCAGAAATAAACGAATAGCTTCTAGTCTAGCTACAGGTGCAAACGTCTCATCGTAATCAAAACCTTCTTGTTGCTCAAATCCTCTAACTACCAACCGAGCCTTATTGCGAGTGACAACACCTTTGTCATCCTTTTTACAACGGAAAACCCATCGCGTAGATAAAGGAGATTCACCATGAGGTAAGTCAACTAGCTTCCATACATCAAGCTTCCGAAACTGAGCCAATTCTTCTTGCATCGCCTCAACCCATGACGGATCTTTAAGAGCCATACCAACATTCTTAGGCTCAACCTGAGAGATGAAGCAATAGTACAAGTACCAAGTAATCGCCCCAGTATCCTTAACCTCAGCAAACATACTTGACATTTTCTTATGCTGATTCCTCGTGAGAGTAGAGGCAGAGGCATCACCAATAATTTGCTCTACTGGATGATCCTTGTTGACTCTTGTCTGAGGAACCTTATCGACCGTAAGATCACTTCCCAAGTTTGTCTGCACATGATGTTCTGGAGTTTTAGGCTCTTCCTGATCTTCACCTTCCGTGTCATCAGTATCATAGAAGGGATCATCAGGTAGCGGTATATGTAAAGGATCAGTAAGATTTTTAGGAGCAGTATCTAAAGTAGAGTCTGCTTCTTTTGTCCCACTTGATTCACCAGATTTGGAAGCAGGCTCAACGAATGGAGAGGAAGCAGGAGTGGAAACTGGAACCGGCCCACCATCAATTGGATCATGTAGTGTAACTACATCTTCCACAATCGGAACACCTGTAAAAGAAACAGGACCACGAAAAGAAGTGAAAACACCATCATAATCAAAGTTATTAGCAGGACCAATGTGCACAGCAGGTTTATGACTGACAATTACGACATTTGTACCAAAATCGACTTTGCCAGTTTTCTGATTGTACACACGCCGAATCGGTGTACTTGGCACATAACCTAAAAAGAATCCCTCCTCAGATTTAGCATCAAATTTCCCTTGAGGAAGAACTTTCAGAAAAGTACACGGAACACCAAACGGCTCAACATTCTGCAAATTGGGCTTTTTGTTGTGCAACAGCTCATAACAAGTCTTCTTAAACCGTTTAACTGTTAAAACCCTATTCAAAATGTGGCAAGCTGTATTCACCGCCTCTCCCCAGAAAGTAATAGGAAGCCCTGAATCAGCAAGCATCGTCCTGGCTGTTTCTATCAATGTCCTGTTCTTCCTTTCAGCTACTCCATTCTGTTGTGGCTCATAAGGTGCACTGAATTGATGTTGAATTCCTTTTGTCAAGCAAAATGCAGTAATCGTATGATTCTTGAACTCAGTGCCATTGTCACTCCTGATTCTCTTAACTTTAATCTCATGGACATTCTCGACTTGTTTAATGAAATCCATAAATCGAGCAGCAGTCTCATCCTTGGTCTTCAAAAAGAATACCCATGAGAATCTTGAGTAATCATCAGTGATCACCAAACAATAATACATCCCTCCAATGCTTCTGATGTTCACAGGACCAAAGAGATCCATATGAAGTAACTCAAATGGTTTGGATATAGAATTTTGCACCTTTGATTTATGGGGATTCTTATGTTGTTTCCCTTTCAAACAAGGTACACATTTATCTTCCATCCCAAATTTCTTTACCGGAACACCTTCAACTAATTCAAGACTGATAAGTTCATTCATCTTCCGAAAGTTGATATGTCCCATTCTTCGATGCCATAGGAGAGATTCTGACTCATTGGCCTTGCTCAACAAACAAAGGGACTCCTTTGGATTATCAACACCTAAAACTAAACCATAGATGTCTCTCTTCCTAGGAGCTCTGAGCATAATCCATTCTTCAGGAATAACGAAACCCGGCTTCAAGATGAATGCCTCCTTTTCTGTGAAATGAACATTGTTGCCCTTGTCACAGATCTGTGAGACACTCATAAGATTATGAGTAAGTTGTTCCACATAGTTTACTCGTTCTAGAGTAAGTTGTCCATTGACGACATCTCCTTGTCCGGTGATGTTACCGCCCTTGGATCCAGCAAAACTAACATATGACCCATGTATATCAACATAATTGGACAAGAGCTTCTTGTCCCCTGTCATGTGCCTGGAGCATCCACTGTCAAGGTACCACAAATGAATTGGTTTCCTAGGAACTCCCTGCACATAAAATGAGATAAGTTAGTTTTCGAGTGGGACCCAAACCTTCATTGGTTTGGGTCGTCCCTTCTCATCCTTGAGAAGAAGTTCAGTCCAATATCCATTGCTAGAAGCCTTGGATGGAACACGTTTCTCCTCTTGTCTTCTCACTGGAGAAGTCTTCGGACCTCTCGTTGGAGAAATTCTAGGAGAATGGGGGCCAAAAGAAGGTCGAACACTTGAATGAACCCGGTCATAAAATGAATTACAACTTTGAGACTGACTCGAACTCCCAGAGGGGGTTGTGAATCTATCTTCTCTAGGTGATATACTCCTAGATTCAGGAGATACTTTCCTTTTCTGAGTTGAATTCCTATGAACATTTCCTGTAAAACCTTTTGGTGAAGATTCTCTTCGTTGAGGTATAGTAAAAGGTTTTGGAGAAGATTGAACTTTAGTCTCATTAACCATTTTATCATTACCCAACCCTCTTTTTCCTTCCGAGGTTGAAGCCTTTGAAGGAGAACCTGATCTCCGAGGTCTATTAGGACAAACACTGTAAACATGACCTTTTTCATGACACGCAAAACAAGAAAGGACCTTGACCTTTTTCTTTGTATCTACCTTTTTATCGGTACCTACAGAATCAATTTTAGTCCTAGTGTCCACTGTCTTACTTGTTTTTCTAGTATCATCAGAGTCACGTTTAATTGGTGAATTCCTAGACTTTCTAGCATCATCCATCTCATCCTTACCTATTGAAGACTTCTTAAGTACAGGCATAAGGATTTGCTTCAAAGTCCTAGTAGCTATTTCATCAACAGCTGATCTATCCTCAGATTTTCTAGGTTTAGTCTGCCTAGCCAAAGGAGTGAGACGTGACTGACTTAATTTCTTCATGTCCTCAACAGTCACATCCCAGACTTTATCAATTCTTTTAGGGTCAATTGATTCTAAAGGGAATTCTAATTCAGTGTATACCCTATGACTCTTGTGAAGAGTAAAGTGTGTAACACTATCTTTCTGACCAAAAGAATTAGACTTATTCTGAACAATACCTTTCAGTTTCTGTTCCTTTTTAGGTTGAGAAGAACCTCCTACAGACTCTTTTGTTTCCTTAGACAGCTTGACTTCTGGAATTGAGTCTTTTGGTTTACTAGCTTCAGTACTAGATTGAAGTAAAACTTCAGGAATGTTGGGTTCAACGGAGGTATAATTGTTGTTGAAAGGTGGAGGAACATCTTTATAAGAGATCTTAACTGGGTCTAGACTCTTAGTAGAAGAATCCTCAAATTTGTTCATATGCATTAACAGTTCAGAATGCCTAGCAGAATCTAATTTAGCATTTAAGTCCAAAATCTCTATCTTAGCATCAGCTAGTTCTTTTTCAATAGAGGCACATTTCTTTGCTAACAACGAGTAAGCTTCACCACCTACTCTTTCTACAGCTACTGACTGTTTGACTTTGTCCTTCATTGCACTTAGATCAGACTCTAAGGACTTAATCTTTTCCTTGCAGTAGCTTTTACCTTCAGTAGCTTTTACCTCTGCAGTAGCTTTTACCTCTGCAGTAGCTTTTACCTCTGCAGTAGCTTTTACCTCTGCAGTAGCTTTTACCTCTGCAGTAGCTTTTACCTCTGCAGTAGCTTTTACCTCTGCAGTAGCTTTTACCTCTGCAGTAGCTTTTACCTCTGCAGTAGCTTTTACCTCTGCAGTAGCTTTTACCTCTGCAGTAGCTTTTACCTCTGCAGTAGCTTTTACCTCTGCAGTAGCTTTTACCTCTGCAGTAGCTTTTACCTCTGCAGTAGCTTTTACCTCTGCAGTAGCTTTTACCTCTGCAGTAGCTTTTACCTCTGCAGTAGCTTTTACCTCTGCAGTAGCTTTTACCTCTGCAGTAGCTTTTACCTCTGCAGTAGCTTTTACCTCTGCAGTAGCTTTTACCTCTGCAGTAGCTTTTACCTCTGCAGTAGCTTTTACCTCTGCAGTAGCTTTTACCTCTGCAGTAGCTTTTACCTCTGCAGTAGCTTTTACCTCTGCAGTAGCTTTTACCTCTGCAGTAGCTTTTACCTCTGCAGTAGCTTTTACCTCTGCAGTAGCTTTTACCTCTGCAGTAGCTTTTACCTCTGCAGTAGCTTTTACCTCTGCAGTAGCTTTTACCTCTGCAGTAGCTTTTACCTCTGCAGTAGCTTTTACCTCTGCAGTAGCTTTTACCTCTGCAGTAGCTTTTACCTCTGCAGTAGCTTTTACCTCTGCAGTAGCTTTTACCTCTGCAGTAGCTTTTACCTCTGCAGTAGCTTTTACCTCTGCAGTAGCTTTTACCTCTGCAGTAGCTTTTACCTCTGCAGTAGCTTTTACCTCTGCAGTAGCTTTTACCTCTGCAGTAGCTTTTACCTTGCAGTAGCTTTTACCTCTGCAGTAGCTTTTACCTCTGCAGTAGCTTTTACCTCTGCAGTAGCTTTTACCTCTGCAGTAGCTTTTACCTCTGCAGTAGCTTTTACCTCTGCAGTAGCTTTTACCTCTGCAGTAGCTTTTACCTCTGCAGTAGCTTTTACCTCTGCAGTAGCTTTTACCTCTGCAGTAGCTTTTACCTCTGCAGTAGCTTTTACCTCTGCAGTAGCTTTTACCTCTGCAGTAGCTTTTACCTCTGCAGTAGCTTTTACCTCTGCAGTAGCTTTTACCTCTGCAGTAGCTTTTACCTCTGCAGTAGCTTTTACCTCTGCAGTAGCTTTTACCTCTGCAGTAGCTTTTACCTCTGCAGTAGCTTTTACTTCAGTAGCTTTTACCTCTGCAGTAGCTTTTACCTCTGCAGTAGCTTTTACTTCCTCTTGGTTCTTATCATCTTCGAACTCATCTTCAGATTCGGAATCAGTATCATAAACACCCTCAGCATAACTTTCCACTTTCGAACTTTGAGCATTTTCATACAAATGCTCATCATTATGGTAAACTGTGGTGTCAAGAAAGTCATCAGGAGAGTCCACGATATGAGCCATATCATCAATAATTTCAGCCAAATAAGCATTATTGGTCTCGTCCTGTGGAAGATTCCAGACATAAGAACCATCAGATTGAACAGCTACGATTGCCTTGTCATTAGCAGCAGTATCTTCAGTCAACACAAGTGCTCTATTTGCATTCTGATTATATGGACGATTACCACTTCTGTCTTGTCGCGTAGGAGTAGTATTGACATCCCTCTTTGGTCGTTGACACTCTCTAGCGAAGTGTCCAAATCCATCACAGTTGTAACACTTAACCTTTGACTTGTCAAAGCCCTGAGTGCCTCCAGTAAGAGGTCGTCCTGTCCTTTTCATGAACTTCTGCACTCTTCTTGTGATCATAGCCAATTGCCATTTTAAGTCCATCTCTTCAACATCATCTGGATCAATTTGGTCATAATCTTCATCTATGAGTGCAGGATCTGTGATTCTTCCTGCAACAAACGCTTCATGAGCAGCACACATTGCAGCAAAGACATTCATCCGACCCTCAGCTGATTTCATATCCATTGGCATGGACTTGTAACCAGCAGCAGAAGATGTAATGTTGCCGAACTTTAAAACATCTTTATAAGAGATCTTAACTGGGTCTAGACTCTTAGTAGAAGAATCCTCAAATTTGTTCATATGCATTAACAGTTCAGAATGCCTAGCAGAATCTAATTTAGCATTTAAGTCCAAAATCTCTATCTTAGCATCAGCTAGTTCTTTTTCAATAGAGGCACATTTCTTTGCTAACAACGAGTAAGCTTCACCACCTACTCTTTCTACAGCTACTGACTGTTTGACTTTGTCTTTCATCACTCTGTTCCTAAGAGTAGATATAACTCCATCTATACGCAAGGATGCATAATCATCTCTTTCTTGTAGTCCATGACAAAACTCTTTATAGGCCTTCGGTAAACCATCCAAGAATTTATCCACAATTTCACTTGGAGAATACTTAAGATCAAAATACGCTAACTCGGCAAGCAGATGTTGATATCTCAGAATAAGATCTTCAACCTGTTCGTTCTTGGTAGCGTTGAAACAGTCAAATTGTTTCTTAAGCATTTTGATTCTGTTTTTCTTCAGTAGTGGATCTCCTTCACAATGTGCTTCAATAGCATCGAACAGCTGCTTTGAAGTTTT
The DNA here is from genome assembly GCA_034093135.1 of Erigeron breviscapus. NCBI lineage: Eukaryota > Viridiplantae > Streptophyta > Magnoliopsida > Asterales > Asteraceae > Erigeron > Erigeron breviscapus. The sequence goes on from CM067167.1 coordinate 175,917,264, forward strand.
GTATTCTTGTTTGGGAAACAGATGTACTAACTCTTGTGGAATGCACATCCGAAGAGTAGAAAGAGCCTTTACTTCGATAGCATATGCAGTCTTTTCTTCTCCTTTTAATTCTGCCATCTTGTATGTCGAAGTAACGCCATTGACTGTAAGAGTAGGCCACTCATATCCTTCCGTAATCATAATCCACATATTCAAATCTTCTCTTTGAATAAAGTCCTCGAATCGACCTCTCCACGCCCAGAAATCAGCTAATGAGACTAACTTCGGTGGAGAATTAGTCCTTCCGACTAGATGATCATGATAGACCAGAGAATTTAGATATTGTGCAACAGCACTGTTGACAGATGATGTGGAAGCCATGAGCTAAGGAACGAAGATAAGTTAAATTCGTTTGGCTAAGTTCGTTGAGGAAAACGAACTTAACAGCAGTTTTGGGTTTTCGAAGAACACAGAATATAAATAATCAAACGGACGATCTAAACCTTCGATTGGATATCGAATAGGCTCTGATACCACTTGTGAGTCCCTCGATAGCTCTGGATCGCTCTCGAGATCGTCTAAGGTTATGTCGTGAGTGCGGAATCCTCACGAGATAACTGTTTGATTAGTTATCTAGATTATTGCTAATTAACAAGATTGTTAACAGCCTTAATTAAGCTATATTCGTTTGCTAATGATTGCCAACGAACTTAGATGATTGGTGTGTGTGTTAATCGACTGGTTAACTCAATTTAGGTTTTCAGTCGTTTATATATGTTCCAATTGATATTGGGCTTGCTGGGCTTTGTTCTTACGAACTTAGCAGCCCAGCCCTTAGAACGAAGATAATCTTCGTTCGAGCATAACGAAGTTTATCTTCGTTAGCTGTAATCCGTTTTTTATTTTCCTATTACTTAACATATAAGGAACCTAACATATATTACGTTTGTTCTTGTACATCAACATGCATCAACACTAACAAATAAAGTAAAACAATAAACGTCTACATGATCACATTGATCCAAACATGTATTCAACCTACTAGCCTGACATTATTAAAGGAATAACAAAGTTCGAAAAGATGAAAGACATTGTTTACCAACTGAAAGTAAAATAGAAAAGTAGATATAGGCTGAGGATGAAGACCAGAAGGTGTTAGAAGCTCCAAAACCTTCTTGAAATCTGCAAAATCGACCAAGGGTTGAATGTAGGCGGTTAGGGCTGCTGAATCGGCTCTCTCTTAGGGTTTTGAGGGTTAGTTCGACTTAAATAGTAAAATAAGTCGGTTGCTGATCTGGGCCGCCCAACGACGCTGGCTGGGCTTCCCAGCGGCGCTGGGACTGGGCTGAGGTGAGTGGCGCTATGTGTTGGCCATCGGCGCTGACATGGTTGCCAGCGGCGCTGGTAGCTCCTGTTGCAGTTCGTACTTCTTCGTTCGGCTCCCGAATCACCTCCTTGTGTCTTGTAATTTCATAGGCCTTCATCTTGAGTTACTTGATGTCATTTACCCTCTCTCACATCTTCCGTGAACCTGCATAAACATACGACTCCATTAAGTACCGATAGTTCCGGAATATTAACTCATTTAGACATAGAAATGAGGCCTTTCGATAGGGGTTTTTATCACAAAATGGACGCTCATCATATACCCCCACACTTAAGTTTTTGCTTGTCCTCAAGCAAATAGTCCAAGAAAAATAAAACAATGATGAGCAGACAGCTTAAGTGTTAAAGTGTTCTACTTCATTAAAAAACATTTGAAAGATTAGTCATGCAAAATGATTTGAGAAAGCTTTAGACAAAATCAGTAAGCTATAGCTAGAGGCAAGATTATTGGTCAATCAAAACTAAAAGCTAAATTTTATTTGTGTTAATACCTCTAAAACAGTTCTATACTTCCACATGTCTTACAGCTCAATCTTACTTCTTTCTGCTGACTAGTTAAGCCCTTAATTAAGGTTTGTATAGCAATCAGAACTACTAGCTACTAGCAAGGCATTTACATTCATTCGTTTGTGTACTCGTGAGTCACTACTTAGATATACTCTCACACTACAGTCATGCTCGCTAGCTAAACACTAAAGCAGTCATACGATATTATCATCTTTAATAGTTGAGACAATTGTGACAGGTCGGTGGTTCCCCACTCGCAGAGCGACATAACTCAACTAACGGTTTACATCAAGACAGTGGTGACAGGTCGGTGGTTCCCCACGCGCAAAGCGACATAACTTGATGCGTATAGATTTTACTCGTTAATAGTTCTTTGAACTCTTTTAATTAATCTACTGATTGCCTTTTCTTAAGATTACTACATTATTCATGCAATAGACATTTATCAGAGATCCCAGATGACTCATACTCCTACTCCGCATGCAACTAGTTTACATTAAATAGTGTAAGAATTAAGGCGAACCATACATCTAAACTAGTTCCTACACAAGCACGTATATCATTAAGTCCAATTAATACACCTATACTAATGAATAGAAAGCTCTAATTGCTAGGCATATTAAAGTCCGGTTAAATGTGCTATGGCAAACATAATCGCATACAGTTTCAGTCTAAGCTCTAATCCAGTTGGAAGCATGAACAGCCACAAATCTATAGTTAAGCTAAAAGTCCTAACTAACCATTCATCTACCAAGGCTAATGTTGCTTAGTTATCGTCATCTTTTGTCTACTTACAAAGCTTATATTCTCAAAATAGTTTTCAGACACAAGAAAAACTTAAAATTTACATGAAATAAGTAGTAGAAAACTTGTGATAAATCAAACAATTAGACCAAAGGTTTTTCCTATTCCATCCCCCCACACTTAAATTATACAACGTCCTCGTTGTACTAGACATAGAAACAAAGGGAAATAGGAAAAACACGTAAAAAGTAAAAGGATTAACGAAACTTCCCGGGTCTAAGTTGCATGATAGTTGTTGAAGATGGCATTTGCGGAGCGACTTGAATGATGTTGAATCTTCAAAGACTTAAGTCGTCTCCATTTGATGGCAATCCATTGATGCGTCTCCACCTTCTTCTTTTTTTGGTATTTTCTGATTTTTTGATTTGTTTTGGATTTTTGGGTTTTTCTGATTTTTTTGGATTTTTCGCGATCTGGTGTGCGGACTGGAGCTGGGTGCGGCGCTGGCAAGCTGGTGAGCGGCGCTGGACAGGTGGGAGCGGCGCTAGGGGCTTGTGAGCGGCGCTTTTGACTCCTGTGCGTGTTCCGACGTCTGATTTCTTCAACGATTTGATGCTTGAACTCTCCCATACTTAGCTTTTGGCCAAGTGCATGGTTTCCTTCAGACTACAAAGCAAAATAATCCTGCACACTTCAATCAAAATATCAAAACGGAAAATAACAAGCTAAAACATAAAAAATAAAAATAAAAATAAAAACGAAATACGATTGCAATAAGTTACTTGTTTCCTCGATCCATTGAAAGCTTGCATCTGTGATACTGAAGACATACTCATAAAATATATCACAAATGATAAAATTTAAAACAATCACTACATTGCAATTAGTCACATATTCCTAAAAATGAAAATAAAAAATAAAAATAAAAATACGGCTTGGGGTTGCCTCCCAAGAAGCGCTAAATTTACCGAGTCTTCAGCCGGACTCATTCCCCAAACTTACCATGGTGGGGTCTTAAACGCCCCCACACTTAAAGTGTCGGGCGGTTTACGCGAATACGGTGAGTAAAATGTGAATCTAATCTTAGTCATTACCCAAACCATTTCATTCACCTTCTCAAAATTCCCTTTTAAGATGTTCAAATCATTATTTTTCTTTACAAAACTCATCTTAAAAATGTATCCTTTCATCCTAACGTATACCATTTCAAGAATACCCTTATGACAAACCTGCCAGCGGCGCTGGGGGGTCTTCCCAGCGGCGCTGGTTGTTGATCTGTAAGCCACCAGCGGCGCTGGGGGGTCTTCCCAGCGGCGCTGGTTGTTGATCTGTAGCCACCAGCGGCGCTGGTGGTCTCCCCAGCGGCGCTGGTTGTGTCTTACCACCAGCGGCGCTGGTTGGTCTCCCCAGCGGCGCTGGGGCTTCCAGCGGCGCTGGGGGGTCTTCCCAGCGGCGCTGGTTGTTGATCTGTAGCCACCAGCGGCGCTGGTGGTCTCCCCAGCGGCGCTGGGTCTTCCCAGCGGCGCTGGGGTCTTCCCAGCGGCGCTGGGTCTTCCCAGCGGCGCTGGGGTCTTCCCAGCGGCGCTGGGGGGTCTTCCCAGCGGCGCTGGTTGTTGATCTGTAGCCACCAGCGGCGCTGGGGTCTCCCAGCGGCGCTGGGGGGTCTTCCCAGCGGCGCTGGTTGTTGATCTGTACCACCAGCGGCGCTGGTGGTCTCCCCAGCGGCGCTGGGGGGTCTTCCCAGCGGCGCTGGTTGTTGATCTATAACCACCAGCGGCGCTGGTGGTCTCCCCAGCGGCGCTGGTTGGTCTTACCACCAGCGGCGCTGGTTGTGTCTATAACCACCAGCGGCGCTGGTGGTCTTCCCCAGCGGCGCTGGTTGTGTCTATAACCACCAGCGGCGCTGGTGGTCTTCCCCAGCGGCGCTGGTTGGTCTTACCACCAGCGGCGCTGGTTGGTCTTCCCCAGCGGCGCTGGTTGTTGTCTATAACCACCAGCGGCGCTGGTGGTCTACCCCAGCGGCGCTGGGGGGTCTTCCCAGCGGCGCTGGTTGTTGATCTGTAGCCACCAGCGGCGCTGGTGGTCTCCCAGCGGCGCTGGGTCTTCCCAGCGGCGCTGGGGATCTTCCCAGCGGCGCTGGGGGGTCTTCCCAGCGGCGCTGGTTGTTGATCTGTAACCACCAGCGGCGCTGGGGGGTCTTCCCAGCGGCGCTGGTTGTTGATCTATAACCACCAGCGGCGCTGGTGGTCTCCCCAGCGGCGCTGGTTGTGTCTATAACCACCAGCGGCGCTGGTGGTCTACCCCAGCGGCGCTGGGGGGTCTTCCCAGCGGCGCTGGTTGTTGATCTATAACCACCAGCGGCGCTGGTGGTCTCCCCAGCGGCGCTGGTTGTGTCTATAACCACCAGCGGCGCTGGTGGTCTAACCCCAGCGGCGCTGGGGGGTCTTCCCAGCGGCGCTGGTTGTTGATCTGTAGCCACCAGCGGCGCTGGTGGTCTCCCAGCGGCGCTGGGGGGTCTTCCCAGCGGCGCTGGTTGTTGATCTGTACCACCAGCGGCGCTGGTGGTCTCCCCAGCGGCGCTGGTTGTGTCTTAACCACCAGCGGCGCTGGTGGTCTTCCCCAGCGGCGCTGGTTGTGTCTATAACCACCAGCGGCGCTGGTGGTCTTCCCCAGCGGCGCTGGTTGTGTCTATAACCACCAGCGGCGCTGGTGGTCTTCCCCAGCGGCGCTGGTTGTGTCTATAACCACCAGCGGCGCTGGTGGTCTTCCCCAGCGGCGCTGGTTGGTCTTAACCACCAGCGGCGCTGGTGGTCTTCCCCAGCGGCGCTGGTTGTGTCTTAACCACCAGCGGCGCTGGTGGTCTTCCCCAGCGGCGCTGGTTGTGTCTATAACCACCAGCGGCGCTGGTTGGTCTCCCCAGCGGCGCTGGGGGTCTTCCCAGCGGCGCTGGTTGTTGATCTTCCAGCGGCGCTGGGGGGTCTTCCCAGCGGCGCTGGTTGTTGATCTGTAGCCACCAGCGGCGCTGGTGGTCTCCCCAGCGGCGCTGGTTGCTGTCTGGGCCAGGTTCCTGTTCTTCGATCTTCTTCTTGATCTTTAATCCTTCAATCTTCGGGACCTGCCAATTATTCTCAGGTAAAAATGTAAAATCAAAGAATGGTTTTGAGAACTTACCTGAATGAGTGAATATAGGATTTACTTTGTCTCGAGTCGGCGGTATTATAGACCCCCCCATACGTAAAGTGTTGGGAGGTCTAAACTTAAAGAGTGAGAAATCCTCGAGACGAACATTGAACTTCTCCCAACTGATGTCTTCCCGTTCTTCCTTATGAGCTTCAATATCGGGTGGCACCTTCCTAATGGTGGATACAATCTTGGTTTCCATGGTTGAGGTCGTCACTAACTCTTCATCCCATATGATCTCAAGCTCGTCTTCCCATTCGGCTTCATCCCATATGACTTCACCTTCTTCCTCCAATTCCACATCAACACCGTCACTCCCATCCTCCTTACTCGACTCGTGTGGTTCCGGATGTGGTATGTCATAGTCATATCGCCTTGGGGTTGAATCCTCTTTTTCTTCAAGTGCCTCGTTCTTTGTTGGGGATTCTTCACCCGTTGCATCGTTTCCGTCAATTCCTCCAAAATCATAAAAAGAAGAGAACTCTCTTTTCACAAGTTTGATAGGATCAGACACTTTCCTTCGCTCGATTTAGCCTCCAGTAGATTGGTTTCGCGATTATAAGCATGTTGGGCGTCATCGGCATTCAATGGTTGAGCAAGGAACATATCTTCGCGCAAACTGGGACTGCAGGGGACACCAGCGGCGCTGGAAGGCTCCCAGCGGCGCTGGCTCTTCCGTATCAGCTTCTGATTTATCGATTTCTTCCGTTTCTTCTTCGTTTGGCTCCCGTATGACCTGCACTTCTCCATCAGTTGACGAAACGATATCCACATCAACAAGCTTCATCTTGTATGGTTCCGGATGTGGTGCTTCACTTTGATCAACGCGACTCCTCTTATTCAAATCGTCATGTCTTGGGACTACATGCTCTTGTTCCATCTCGACTCCTTGAACGATTGTCCGCTCCTCGGTGCTTGAAGTAGCCTCAACTTGATTGATTTTGCACTTATTAGCGATTTGGGCTTCGTCGGCACCTTGAAAACGAGCTGAAAATGATAAATCGCGAGAATCCGGGCTATTGGCGGGGCTCCCAGCGGCGCTGGCCTGAAGGACCAGCGGCGCTGGAGGCTCCAGACCGTTGTCAGATTCTTTGATTTTTCCGGTTTTGCCTTCCTCTTGCTCCTCTTCGACCGGGACTGCATCAACGATTTAGAAAACGCTTTCCACGCTTTCCACATGGGTGAGACCTGCAACTTGTTTTCCAATAGAGAATAACCTTCTTCTGCTGAATTAGAAAGAAAATTACCTCCATTAGCAGCATCCAAGATCTTTCGAGTATCATCATCCAATCCTTCGTAATACCAAATAATACCATCTACAAGCTAAAAATCTTTTGAGGGTGATCTTCCATCACCTCATTTATTCTCTTACAGCCTTCTTCCCAAAGTTTCTCCGTCGATCCAAGTTCCTAAAATGCTTTGATGAACTCCTTCATCCTTTACCAAGCATCTTCCCACGTTTCACCTTCGTGCTGCGCAAATTTCCGGATTGCGATAAATTTAGCTCTACTGCTTCTACGTTTCTCCTCGAATTCATCATCTGATTCATAGTCTTTGAACGCCATGATTTATGCTGAGCCTACAAACCAGACACTAACTATACCCGTGAAAAGCACTAATTATTGATAAAAATAAAAAGACAAAAATGAAAAGACAAAAAACTAAAACTGACCTAAACTAATAAAAGAAAAATATTTTTGGATTTTTTTAATTTTAAAGAAAATGAAAATACTAGCTAAATTAACTAAACCCTAATTTTGACCTAAAAATCTAATTTGACTTCTAACCCTAATTAACTTAAACTAACTGCTGAAAAGTAACTACTTCGTGCCGAAACACAAAATAGGGTCGAATTACACTACTAAACTAAGAATGTGTCGCGTCCCCGGCAGCGGCGCCAAAAAGCTTGATGCGGTTTTATTTTATGCTTTTAAATTTATAAGTTGTACAAGTAATTATCTGAAAACACACACACTTACGAGCAGAGAACCCGGTCAGTGTAGTATAGTCTAAGTGATAAGTTACAGGATCGTTCGCAGGGACGTTTGCACTACCTAATCTAATAATGCGTGTAATTCTAGCGGTTGTGGGGTTGTCACGATTTCCTATTAAACTAATTAAAATACTGAAAAGTAAATAGAAGCCGCAACCGCTTATTTAGCGAGAGGCTTAGTCTGAAAATAGTTTGAAAAAGCAAATAACAGTAATTAAATTAAAATACTTGTTTGGCATCTCCGATCTCATGGTACAACCAAATACTATCCTACCCATTTGCTAGTCTGTTGGAAACTTAATAACGGATCAGATTCTCGTTAGATTCACTTTTCCTAATTACTAGTGTTGTCGCTAGACTCACACTACCCTATAAACAAATTCTCGTTAGATTCATTGTTTAAGCATTAATGACCTAAAGTTTGTGTTACTAGTTCATCTTTTAGTTACCCGGCTCTTAAGCCATGACCAGATAGTAATTATCTCCGGTGACCACAGTGCTCGTTTCCAAGTCAAAGGATCGCGTCTGATATTGTTAAGCATCATGTTCTATTCATCCTAATTACTACGGTTCTGGATCCCTCGGTTACAAGTGAATCACTTTTTGCAACTAGTTATAGACCGACTAGTATTTTCCATCCTAGCATATTAGTCCTAGTGTATGATCAAAGACAACCATTAGAATTAAACTAATATATTCAGATATAGAACCGATAATAATATGAAGAACTAGTGAAACATGGATCTGCGATATACAGTAAAACACACTCCAACAGATTCTAACAAATAAAGTAAAACAATAAACGTCTACATGATCACATTGATCCAAACAAGTATTCAGCCTACTAGCCTGACATTATTAAAGGAATAACAAAGTCTGAAAAGATGAAATACATTGTTTACCAACTGAAAGTAAAATAGAAAAGTAGATCTAGGCTGAGGATGAAGACCGGAAGGTTTTAGAAGCTCCAAAACCTTCTTGGAATCTGCAAAATCGACCTAGGGTTGAATGTAGGCGGCTAGGGCTGCTGAATCGGCTCTCTCTTAGGGTTTTGAGGGTTAGTTCGACTTAAATAGTGAAATAAGTCGGTTGCTGATCTGGGCCGCCCAGCGGCGCTGGGACTGGGCTAGCGGCGCGGGGCTGAGGTGAGCGGCGCTATGTGTTGGCCAGCGGCGCTGGCATGGTTGCCAGCAGCGCTGGTAGCTCCTGTTGCAGTTCGTACTTCTTTGTTCAGCTCCCGAATCACCTCGTTGTGTCTTGTAACTTTATAGGCCTTCATCTTGAGTTACTTGATGTCATTTACCCTCTCTCGCATCTTCTGTGAACCTGCATAAACATACGACTCCATTAATTACCGATAGTTCCGGAATATTAACTCATTTAGACATAGAAATGAGGCCTTTCGATAGGGGTTTTTATCACAAAATGGACGCTCATCAATATAGTCAATCCTTTAATAATAAATCCCCATATCCCCTATCCCCCTAAAGAAGGATTCTTAGTGACATAAGAAAAGGGCTATTTAATTAAAAAATACTCCAACTTGTCCCGAATGTCTTTTTTAGGACCATACTTTTAAAATGTCTATCATGGGGATTGAAACCGGTAAAAACTTCTTTTTAGGTCCCGCAATCAGGTAGTAGGTAAACGTATGGTTTTAATTTCATTTTCCATTTACTTTTTACCTAAATGTATATTCCATGTCATTAAATATTATTTAAGAATTTTACATGTCATTTTAATCATATTTTGTATTAAACATTTTATCATCATCATTTATTTTCCCAGATCTAAAAAAATATCAGAATCGTCATGTAACATCCCAAACTTTTTCGTATTTGACTATTTGACCATCCGTTAGTTAACGTTAGGTTCGTTAAGTTATATGCCCTATATGTGATTAAATGCTTATGTGTTTTATGTGAAACGATTATTATGATGTATAATGAAAGTAATTAAAGTAACGTTATGAAAGTTAAGTGCTTGTTAGATCGTTAAGTCTCCCGGTAAGTGAATTAAGCAAAGAAAGTCAAGATTAGAAGTTAAGGGGTCCTATGTGTAACTATTGGAGTTGATGGCCAGGGATTAGTGAGCAATTAGACAACCCTAATTGTCAAATACATCTGCAACTTGTGTGTGTTTTACCCCAGCCGATCCTCCCTCCCTCTCCTTGCAAGTTCTCTCCAAGATTTCATTGTTTCATGCCCTATTGATCAAGTTTTGTTAAGATCTTGAATCCCCTAAGTCATCTACAGGTAATATAGGTAACATACTCTTTGAAATCTGATCTTATGAGTCATAGATGAGTATTCAATCCAGGCCATGGGGTTTGGGTTGGGTTAATTGATTAAACGGTTACCGATTTCATGTTATTCGGGTGATTCAATGATTGATTAATGTTGTAATGGATTAAAGGATTGATTGATGGATTAAAGTCATCAAAAGTGTTGTCAAAGAGGTCAATTTTATGTCTCCAGGTCGGGCTAAGGGTATAAGTTTGAATGGGAATCGTTTGGAACAAGTTTGAAAATTGAGTTACAGGTCGGACCCCAGGTGCGACGCACCAAGGGAGTGGTGCGGCGCACCACATGCCCAGTTTGGGTTTTTGTTTTTGATACCTGAATCGGCTCTCTCTTTGGGTTTTGAGGGTTAGTTCGACTTAAATAGTGAAATAAGTCGGTTGCTGATCTGGGCCGCCCAGCGGCGCTGGGACTGGGCCAGCGGCGCGGGGCTGAGGTGAGCGGCGCTATGTGTTGGCCAGCGGCGCTGGCATGGTTGCCAGCAGCGCTGGTAGCTCCTGTTGCAGTTCGTACTTCTTTGTTCAGCTCCCGAATCACCTCGTTGTGTCTTGTAACTTTATAGGCCTTCATCTTGAGTTACTTGATGTCATTTACCCTCTCTCGCATCTTCTGTGAACCTGCATAAACATACGACTCCATTAATTACCGATAGTTCCGGAATATTAACTCATTTAGACATAGAAATGAGGCCTTTCGATAGGGGTTTTTATCACAAAATGGACGCTCATCAATATAGTCAATCCTTTAATAATAAATCCCCATATCCCCTATCCCCCTAAAGAAGGATTCTTAGTGACATAAGAAAAGGGCTATTTAATTAAAAAATACTCCAACTTGTCCCGAATGTCTTTTTTAGGACCATACTTTTAAAATGTCTATCATGGGGATTGAAACCGGTAAAAACTTCTTTTTAGGTCCCGCAATCAGGTAGTAGGTAAACGTATGGTTTTAATTTCATTTTCCATTTACTTTTTACCTAAATGTATATTCCATGTCATTAAATATTATTTAAGAATTTTACATGTCATTTTAATCATATTTTGTATTAAACATTTTATCATCATCATTTATTTTCCCAGATCTAAAAAAATATCAGAATCGTCATGTAACATCCCAAACTTTTTCGTATTTGACTATTTGACCATCCGTTAGTTAACGTTAGGTTCGTTAAGTTATATGCCCTATATGTGATTAAATGCTTATGTGTTTTATGTGAAACGATTATTATGATGTATAATGAAAGTAATTAAAGTAACGTTATGAAAGTTAAGTGCTTGTTAGATCGTTAAGTCTCCCGGTAAGTGAATTAAGCAAAGAAAGTCAAGATTAGAAGTTAAGGGGTCCTATGTGTAACTATTGGAGTTGATGGCCAGGGATTAGTGAGCAATTAGACAACCCTAATTGTCAAATACATCTGCAACTTGTGTGTGTTTTACCCCAGCCGATCCTCCCTCCCTCTCCTTGCAAGTTCTCTCCAAGATTTCATTGTTTCATGCCCTATTGATCAAGTTTTGTTAAGATCTTGAATCCCCTAAGTCATCTACAGGTAATATAGGTAACATACTCTTTGAAATCTGATCTTATGAGTCATAGATGAGTATTCAATCCAGGCCATGGGGTTTGGGTTGGGTTAATTGATTAAACGGTTACCGATTTCATGTTATTCGGGTGATTCAATGATTGATTAATGTTGTAATGGATTAAAGGATTGATTGATGGATTAAAGTCATCAAAAGTGTTGTCAAAGAGGTCAATTTTATGTCTCCAGGTCGGGCTAAGGGTATAAGTTTGAATGGGAATCGTTTGGAACAAGTTTGAAAATTGAGTTACAGGTCGGACCCCAGGTGCGACGCACCAAGGGAGTGGTGCGGCGCACCACATGCCCAGTTTGGGTTTTTGTTTTTGATAGATGCCTGATATGCGACACACCAAAGGGGAGGTGCGGCGCACCTATAACTAATCTGAAATTTCTGGAGACCAGGTGCGACGTACCAAGGGAGTGGTGCGGCGCACCACATGCCCAGATTTCCCAAAATGTTTCGTTTAGCTTATATTTCGATCTTATACTCGTTCTAGGTTGTCGGGAGCACTTAGTAAGCACTTTAAGATACTCTTAACTTGTTGGTAAGCTATATCAAGGTAAGATACACTACTTTGACACGCTGAGGGTTCAACAAAAGTATGATTTCGTATAATAACTTCCCAATTGATATCTTGATTGCTTATGGGTATTCGAGGTTATACGGGAGGTGATATGGGGCTGTGTAACTGACCAATGAGGCCTAAATTACTGTCCCATGATATGAATTGAAAAGATTTGATATGTAATGATATGTAATGCTTTGAGATGTTATGAAATGTAAAGAAATGTGATGCAAGTATATGTTGATTATGATGTGCATGTATGTGTGGCTTGGTCATCTAGTTCACTAGATTTTATAGGTTTCCAAGTCACGTGCACGTTTAAGGGCCCAAACGTAAAAGATGATTATATGCTATGTTTAGGTAACTTTGTCACCTAAACTATATGTGATGAAATCGAGCTCGTATATAAGATGAAGTGTTAAGCTTAACCCGTATTCACCTTAGCCGGGTGGGTGCGTAGATGTTGTTGCTTGGGTGGCTCCTTGCAACGTAATTACGTGGTTTGAGTATCTCCGGGTGGAGTGATTACCCACCAATGTCTTGAACATACGGACTACTCCGGGATTGGCTTGCCATTCCTTAACGACATTTGATGGACCGCCTTATGGCTCATCCATCTAGTCGGGTGTGAGGTTCCCGTTAGGTCTTATGACCACCTATACACAAACCTACACCTATATGATATGCGTGACGTAAGTCACACCTTATATGACGATATGTGATGATATGAAATGATGAAACGATGAATAGGCACATTTAGGATGGTTAATCCTAATATGATATGATGTTGATGATATGATATGAAGTTGATGATATGTAATATGTGCCTTTAATTATGAAAAGATGCTTTACCAAGTTTTAATGGGACAATTGATTTATTAATTTAGTGTTATATTACTTAGCTAATTCGTTAGCTAACACTTGTTTCTTGAAATATGTTGTCCCCTCAGGTTTAGCAAGCTAGATGAAGTTTGATGGTGAATAAAGAGCGAGATGGGTAAATTATATGAAGATGCTTTAGTCACCCATAGACGCTGCTCGTTTTAGACATTTGTTCCTTTATGACATTTATGTTTTGATATGACTTATATACGGTTGTTTTGTGTTGGGCAACCGTAGGATTTCCATTTATTCTATTTCTATGATGTGATGAGTAACACCACCTTTTTATGAACAAATCAAACTAGATTCTTATGGTTTGAACTTTTGAAATGTTTTTCCGCATTCTTTAACACCGTTAGGTGAAAAGTTTTTGGAAATCCGTATTTTTAAACGACGGGTGTTACAAGTTGGTATCAGAGAAATGGTTTAAGTGAACCATAAACCATAGGTGTTACCTTAGTGTTTGGACTTAAACCAATATAGGTTATGTAGGGCTTAAGTAGGAATGCTTAGCTTTAGAAATTAAATGCTTTTAGGATGGGTTGGAATGAGTGTGAGTGTAGGTTTATGGCTTAATTATGATTATGTTATGCTTTGAGATGTTATGAAATGTAAAGAAATGTGATGCAAGTATATGTTGATTATGATGTGCATGTATGTGTGGCTTGGTCATCTAGTTCACTAGATTTTATAGGTTTCCAAGTCACGTGCACGTTTAAGGGCCCAAACGTAAAAGATGATTATATGCTATGTTTAGGTAACTTTGTCACCTAAACTATATGTGATGAAATCGAGCTCGTATATAAGATGAAGTGTTAAGCTTAACCCGTATTCACCTTAGCCGGGTGGGTGCGTAGATGTTGTTGCTTGGGTGGCTCCTTGCAACGTAATTACGTGGTTTGAGTATCTCCGGGTGGAGTGATTACCCACCAATGTCTTGAACATACGGACTACTCCGGGATTGGCTTGCCATTCCTTAACGACATTTGATGGACCGCCTTATGGCTCATCCATCTAGTCGGGTGTGAGGTTCCCGTTAGGTCTTATGACCACCTATACACAAACCTACACCTATATGATATGCGTGACGTAAGTCACACCTTATATGACGATATGTGATGATATGAAATGATGAAACGAGCTCGTATATAAGATGAAGTGTTAAGCTTAACCCGTATTCACCTTAGCCGGGTGGGTGCGTAGATGTTGTTGCTTGGGTGGCTCCTTGCAACGTAATTACGTGGTTTGAGTATCTCCGGGTGGAGTGATTACCCACCAATGTCTTGAACATACGGACTACTCCGGGATTGGCTTGCCATTCCTTAACGACATTTGATGGACCGCCTTATGGCTCATCCATCTAGTCGGGTGTGAGGTTCCCGTTAGGTCTTATGACCACCTATACACAAACCTACACCTATATGATATGCGTGACGTAAGTCACACCTTATATGACGATATGTGATGATATGAAGGTGTTGTGTGCAACCCGAATGTTGAAGAAGAATGCTAGGAATTGGTGGAGAGCTGCTACTATCTCCTTGACTCCCGAGGTGCTTGCTGCTATGCCTTGGGGTACATTCAGGGAGAAGTTCCTAGAAGAGTATGTGGGAACCCGTGAGCTAAGATTGATTGTTCCATAGAGGTTGAAATAGCTGATGGTACTATTAGTGATTACGTGAGGATATGATGTGATGAGTAACACCACCTTTTTATGAACAAATCAAACTAGATTCTTATGGTTTGAACTTTTGAAATGTTTTTCCGCATTCTTTAACACCGTTAGGTGAAAAGTTTTTGGAAATCCGTATTTTTAAACGACGGGTGTTACAAGTTGGTATCAGAGAAATGGTTTAAGTGAACCATAAACCATAGGTGTTACCTTAGTGTTTGGACTTAAACCAATATAGGTTATGTAGGGCTTAAGTAGGAATGCTTAGCTTTAGAAATTAAATGCTTTTAGGATGGGTTGGAATGAGTGTGAGTGTAGGTTTATGGCTTAATTATGATTATGTTATGCTTGTGTAATTAAGTAGGCCTAACCTTACTTGTTCTCACTCGATTCATCTCTAACATTCATCACTGAAATTGTAGAAAGATGGTTAATACCCGTGCTAACAGTCAACGGGCTGGAGCTAATGTTAGTGGTGCTCCGCCTAATGGGAATGGGGCTGGAGATGGTGTTAACCAAAGACCTCCACGAAGACCATTTTCGGGTGCACAGCCCACAAGGTCGAAAATCGATAGGGCAAACCCGGTAATTGAACAAGTCCCTAATCAAGCTGAATTGCATGAAGAGTTGAGGGCTATTTGAGCTCTCCTATTGAGAAATGAAAAAGAGTTGAATCAACTTAGGGCCGAAAGAGATGCAAGCATGCAAAGGCATGAGCATACGGATGAAATTATTCTAACCGCTCAAACCGTGCCGAGCCATCGAATGAAAGATCTTTGATTGCTCCAGAAGAGGTAGTTGCGAATGGAAATGGTGTTGGAAATGTAGTGGAGCCTCGTGTAGTGGTAGCCCCTCGTGCTCATAACTTTAAGTACGAGATTTTTCAAAAGTGTGGAGCTAAGGCATTCGATGGTACTCAAGATGCTGTTGGTGCTATGGAATGGTTAGATGATATTGAGGTTGTGTTTGCTTCTTGTTATTGCCCGGATGATATGAAGGTGTTGTGTGCAACCCGAATGTTGAAGAAGAATGCTAGGAATTGGTGGAGAGCTGCTACTATCTCCTTGACTCCCGAGGTGCTTGCTGCTATGCCTTGGGGTACATTCAGGGAGAAGTTCCTAGAAGAGTATGTGGGAACCCGTGAGTTAAGATTGATTGAGAAGGAATTTAGCGCATTGACAGCTAAGCCGGGTGCCATAACTGAGTATGCACACTCATTTATGGAAAAGCTGAAATTTGTTGGACATTTGGTTAGGAGGGATGTTGATCAGGTGGAAGCGTATTGTGATGGACTCCCTGCTAGCTATCGGGGTCTATGTAGGCAGCATACTACTTTATCTGCTGCTATCAAGGAGTCCAAGAGATTGGATGATGATTTTAAGACTGAGAAAGTGGTGGCTAAAGATGATGATAAGAAAGCCGATTTCAAAAGAAGATTCAATGGATCTTTGAGCTCAAATAAGAAGTTTAAAGGTAACTCTTCTTCAAATGGTGACAAGGATAAGAAGAGTAATTCATGGTGTTCGTCTTGCAAGGCTTATCATAGTGGCCCATGTTCTGACAAGACCAGAAGGTGTGATAAGTGTGGCCATACGGGGCATTCTGCTGATGTGTGCAAAGACAAGACTCGTTGTTACAATTGTAAAGAAACGGGTCATATGATTGCTAATTGCCCTCAGATGAAGGATGATGGGAAGAAGGCGGCTGCACCAAATCCTAAGGTTCGTGCACTTCAGATGACTGCAGAAGCTGCTAAAGACAACGATGAGGTAGTAAGCGGTATCTTTCTTGTTAATTCTAAACCTGCTTCTGTACTTTTTTATTCGGGTGCAAATAGGTCTTTTGTGTCTACTTTGTTTGCCCCTAAACTTGAAAGAGTCACTACCCCCCTTGATTGTTCCATAGAGGTTGAAATAGCTGATGGTACTATTAGTGATATACGTGAAGGATATGATGATTGTACTATAGAGATTGAGAGTCGTTCTTTTCCAGTCCAGTTGTTGCCTACTACTCTAGCGGGTTTTGATATAGTCATAGGAATGGATTGGTTAGCTCAAAATGATGCCACCATAGTATGCTCCCAAAAGATTGTAAGGATTTCGACTCCTGATGGTAAAACTGTTTCGGTCCATGGAGATAAGAAAAGAGGGGGCATAAAAATCATTAGTTTGATGAAGGCTCTGAATTGTATCCGGCATAATAAGAGTCATTTTCTTGCCTATGTTATCGATGCACGAAAGGAGAAAGCTTCCCTTTCTAATGTTGATATAGTTTCTGAATTTCTTGATGTTTTCCCGGATGATCTTCCCGGTATTCCTCCTGACCGTGAGGTCACCTTCCAAATTGACCTTGTACCCGGTGCTACTCCTGTTGCTAAAGCACCGTATCGTTTGGCTCCTACCGAAATGAAAGAACTTATGTCTCAACTTCAGGAACTACTTGACAAAGGTTTCATTCAACCAAGTTCCTCGCCTTGGGGAGATCCGGTTCTCTTTGTCAAAAAGAAAGATGGTTCTATGTGCATGTGCATAGACTACTGTGAGCTGAACAAGCGAACGGTCAAGAACAAGTATCCTCTTCCCCGAATAGATGATCTTTTTGATCAACTTCATGGTGCTTCATTCTTCTCTAAGATTGACTTACGTTCCGGCTATCATCAATTAAAGGTCAAAAAGGAAGATGTAGCCAAAACAGCTTTTCGCACTCGTTATGGGCACTATGAGTTTCTTGTCATGCCATTTGGGTTGACAAATTCTCCTGCCGCTTTTATGGATTTAATGAATCGGGTATGTCACCCATTCTTAGATCACTTTGTTATTGTATTCATTGATGATATCTTGATTTACTCCAAGTCTGAAGCTGAGCACCGTGAACACCTAAGAGCGGTCCTTGAAGTTCTTAGGGAAAAGAAATTATATGCCAAGTTTTCGAAATGTGAGTTTTGGCTTCGAGAAGTTCAGTTTCTCGGGCATGTTATCTCTTCGGAGGGTATTAAAGTCGATCCCACCAAGATTGAAGCTGTATCTAAGTGGGAACAGCCGAAGACTCCTACAGAGATTAAGAGTTTTCTTGGTCTAGCTGGCTACTATAGAAGATTTATACAAGATTTCTCTCGAATAGCCAAACCAATGACCGAACTGACCAAGAAAGGAGTGAAATATGTATGGGCTGAAGCACAAGAGAAAGCTTTTCAAACATTAAAGACCAAGTTATGTGAAGCTCTCATTCTTGCATTACCCGAAGGTACGGATGATTTAGTAGTTTACAGTGATGCTTCTATTACAGGTTTGGGTTGTGTCCTTATGCAAAGGGACAAGGTGATTGCCTATGCTTCACGACAACTGAAACCTCATGAAAAGAATTATCCGACACATGATCTAGAGTTGGCTGCTGTTGTATTTGCATTAAAGTTGTGGAGACACTACCTTTATGGCACTAAGTGTACCTTGTACACCGACCATAAAAGCTTACAGTATGTGTTCAATCAAAAGCAAATGAATGTGAGGCAGAGAAGGTGGATGGAGTTATTAAAGGATTATGATTGTGAAATTAAGTACCGTCCAGGTAAAGCCAATGTGGTGGCGGACGCCTTAAGTAGAAAAATGCATAATTTTTCTTGTCGGTTGATGAGCATGGTGGTGCAAGCTAAGTCTGGATTACTCGATCGTATTAAAGAAGCTCAAGTGAGGGCTTTAATGAAAGATAACATTGATAATGAGAGCATTGGGGAAAAGAAACGTCTTGCGATGGAGACAAAAAGTCGTGGGTTTAAGACTTACAAGGGTCGGATTTGGGTACCAATGCTTGGTGGTAATCGTGAATTGATCCTTGAGGAAGCCCATAGAAGTAGATATTCGGTTCATCCTGGTGTCACTAAAATGTATGCGGATTTAAAGCCTATTTATTGGTGGTCGGATATCAAAGGTGAGGTAGCACATTTTGTTGAAAGATGCTTGACTTGTGCTCGTGTGAAAACAGATCATAGGAAGCCTTATGGATTGTTGCAACAGTTAGAGATTCCAGAGTGGAAATGGGATCACATCACTATGGATTTTGTTACTAAGCTACCTAGAACACCGAAAGGAAATGACATGATTTGGGTAATTGTTGATAGGTTGACCAAGAGTGCTCATTTCTTAGCAACTCGTCAAGATATGCCTTTGACTAAGATGGCGAAGATGTATATTGATGAAGTTGTCTCGAAGCATGGAGTTCCATTGTCTATAGTTCCGGATCATGACACGAGATTTGTATCTAGCTTTTGGAAAGGTCTCCAACGAGAGTTAGGTACTAGAGTGAATTTGATCACGGCTTATCATCCTCAAACCGATGGTCAAAGTGAAAGAACCATTCAAACATTGGAAGACATGTTAAGGACTTGTGTCTTAGAGTATGGTGGAGCTTGGGATGATCACTTGAAGTTGATAGAGTTTTCGTATAATAATAGCCACCATTCAAGTATAGGAATGCCACCTTTTGAGATGCTTTATGGTAAAAGGTGTAGGACTCCAAGTTGTTAGATGGAGCCCGGTGAAAAGCAAATTACGGGTCCTGAAATTGTAGAAATCTCAGCCGAGAAAGTGAATATTGCAAAGGAAGCACTTCGAGTAGCTAGAGAAAGGCAGACAACCTATGCCGATAAGAAAAGGAGACCAGTTGTGTTTGAAGTTGGTGATCTAGTGATGCTGAAAGTTTCTCCTTGGAAAGGAGTGATTCGTTTTGGAAAGAAAGGAAAGTTAAGCCCACGTTTCATTGGACCTTTTAAGGTTTTGAAGCGTATCAAAGATGTGGCATATCAATTGGAATTGCCTCC
Source organism: Erigeron breviscapus (assembly GCA_034093135.1). Classification (NCBI taxonomy): domain Eukaryota; kingdom Viridiplantae; phylum Streptophyta; class Magnoliopsida; order Asterales; family Asteraceae; genus Erigeron; species Erigeron breviscapus. Next base: position 175,936,865 of record CM067167.1, read on the forward strand.
AGAATTGGATGGAATCCATAGTACATTTCATGTCTCTTATTTGAGGAAGTGTTTGGCGGAGGAGACTAGTGTTATTCCAATTGAAGATGTAAGCATTGATCCGAGTAAAAGAATGATTGAAGAACCAGTAGCAATACTCGGGAGAAAACAAAAGAAACTTCGTCGGAAGGTAATTGATCTAGTCTTGATCAAATGGAAGCATAATCATGGTGAAAGCTTAACGTGGGAAACCGAAGCCGTGATGAAGGAGAAGTATCCAGATTTGTTCATTTCTGATGAGATTCCGGGGACGGAATCCTCTTAAGGGGAGGTATTTGTAACATCCCAAACTTTTTCGTATTTGACTATTTGACCATCCGTTAGTTAACATTAGGTTCGTTAAGTTATATGCCCTATATGTGATTAAATGCTTATGTGTTTTATGTGAAATGATTATTATGATGTATAATGAAAGTAATTAAAGTAACGTTATGAAAGTTAAGTGCTTGTTAGATCGTTAGTCTCCCGGTAAGAGAATTAAGCTAAGAAAATCAAGATTAGAAGTTAAGGGGTCCTATGTGTAACTATTGGAGTTGATGGCCAGGGATTAGTGAGCAATTAGACAACCCTAATTGTCAAATACATCTGCAACTTGTGTGTGTTTTACCCCAGCCGATCCTCCCTCCCTCTCCTTGCAAGTTCTCTCCAAGATTTCATTGTTTCGTGCCCTATTGATCAAGTTTTGTTAAGATCTTGAATCCCCTAAGTCATCTACAGGTAATATAGGTAACATACTCTTTGAAATCTGATCTTATGAGTCATAGATGAGTATTCAATCCAGGCCATGGGGTTTGGGTTGGGTTAATTGATTAAACGGTTACCGATTTCATGTTATTCGGGTGATTCAATGATTGATTAATGTTGTAATGGATTAAAGGATTGATTGATGGATTAAATTCATCAAAAGTGTTGTCAAAGAGGTCAATTTTATGTCTCCAGGTCGGGCTAAGGGTATGAGTTCGAATGGGAATTGTTTGGAACAAGTTTGAAAATTGAGTTGCAGGTCGGACCCCAGGTGCGACGCACCAAGGGAGTGGTGCGGCGCACCACATGCCCAGTTTGGGTTTTTGTTTTTGATAGATGCCCGATATGCGACGCACCAAAGGGGAGGTGCGGCACACCTATAACTAATCTAAAATTTCTGGAGACCAGGTGCGACGCACCAAGGGAGTGGTGCGGCGCACCACATGCCCAGTTTGGGTTTTTGTTTTTGATAGATGCCTGATATGCGACACACCAAAGGGGAGGTGCGGCGCACCACATGCCCAGTTTGGGTTTTTGTTTTTGATAGATGCCCCAGGATATGCGACGCACCAAGGGAGTGGTGCGGCGCACCACATGCCCAGTTTGGGTTTTTGTTTTTGATGATGCCCGATATGCGACGCACCAAGGGAGTGGTGCGGCGCACCACATGTCCAGATTTCCCAAAATGTTTCGTTTAGCTTATATTTCGATCTTATACTCGTTCTAGGTTGTCGGGAGCACTTAGTAAGCACTTTAAGATACTCTTAACTTGTTGGTAAGCTATATCAAGGTAAGATACACTAATTTGACACGCTGAGGGTTCAACAAAAGTATGATTTCATATAATAACTTCCCAATTGATATCTTGATTGCTTATGGGTATTCGGGGTTATACGGGAGGTGATATGGGGCTGTGTAACTGACCAATGAGGCCTGAATTACTGTCCCATGATATGAATTGAAAAGATTTGATATGTAATGCTTTGAGATGTTATGAAATGTTATGCAATGTAAAGAAATGTGATGCAAGTATATGTTGATTATGATGTGCATGTATGTGTGGCTTGGTCATCTAGTTCACTAGACTTTATAGGTTGCCATGTCACGTGCACGTTTAAGGGCCCAAACGTAAAAGATGATTATATGCTATGTTTAGGTAACTTTGTCACCTAAACTATATGTGATGAAACCGAGCTCGTATATAAGATGAAGTGTTAAGCTTAACCCGTATTCACCTTAGCCGGGTGGGTGCGTAGATGTTGTTGCTTGGGTGGTTCCTTGCAACGTAATTACGTGGTTTGAGTATCTCCGGGTGGAGTGATTACCCACCAATGTCTTGAACATACAGACTACTCCGGGATTGGCTTGCCATTCCTTAACGACATTTGATGGACCGCCTTATGGCTCATCCATCTAGTCGGGTGTGAGGTTCCCGTTAGGTCTTATGACCGCCTACACACAAACCTACACCTATATGATATGCGTGACGTAAGTCACACCTTATATGACGATATGTGATGATATGAAATGATGAAACGATGATTAGGCACATTTAGGATGGTTAATCCTAATATGATATGATGTTGATGATATGATATGAAGTTGATGATATGATATGATGTTGATGATATGATATGAAGTTGATGATATGTAATATGTGCCTTTAATTATGAAAAGATGCTTTACCAAGTTTTAATGGGACAATTGATTTATTAATTTAGTGTTATATTACTTAGCTAATTCGTTAGCTAACACTTGTTTCTTGAAATATGTTATCCCCTCAGGTTTAGCAAGCTAGATGAAGTTTGATGGTGAATAAAGAGCGAGATGGGTAGATTATATGAAGATGCTTTAGTCACCCATAGACGCTGCTCGTTTTAGACATTTGTTCCTTTATGACATTTATCTTTTGATATGACTTGTATATGGTTGTTTTGTGTTGGGCAACCGTAGGATTTCCATTTATTCTATTTCTATGATGTGATGAGTAACACCACCTTTTTATGAACAAATCAAACTAGATTCTTATGGTTTGAACTTTTGAAATGTTTTTCCGCATTCTTTAACACCGTTAGGTGAAAAGTTTTTGGAAATCCGTATTTTTAAACGACGGGTGTTACACGTCATCATGAACAACATCCTAAATCTAGAAAAACCAATTGTGGGATCATCATCAAACACAAAAAATCAGATCTAAAAAAGATCCCATAACCGTTCACATATCTTACAATCTTTCATTATTTACATTAAATTTGCATATCAATCAAACCTTTTGTTTTCATTTTTAATCAGGAACTATATATAAATATATATACACACACGCACAATGATGATGATGAAGTAAATGGCGGCGCAGATCTGGTCACCACCCGCACCAAGATCCGTCTACCTATCATGGGTTTGACTCAACCTATCTTTTAGGGGCGACGCAGTTGTGACTTTTGTAACAACCCTCAATTTCCGACTAGGACAATTTACTTATATTCATCTAGATATCTATCCCTAGAGGTTTCTTAAGAGATTTTGCCTTCCAGACATTAAGGCATAGTGATACTTGCCATCTAGTTCAGTAGAATTCCCAAAGATAGCTAGTTGTCTTAGAAATGCCATAAATAATAACTATAGATGATCTCAAACTATAAATTAGTTCTAACCGAACTTGGTGAAATGTCGATGAACCAAAAACTTCATTTCAAGAAGGCAAGCTATATAAATAATAATGTGAGACACACAACTTGTGACAAAGTCAATAAATCTTACAAAATGTCCAACAATTCGAACACCAAGCTAATTAAAGTACATTTGAACATAAAAATATGATGATCACCTTAAAATATATTCATAAAACTATTATGCATATAAAAGTGTTGAATAATAATAAGCAAATATATGTATGTCTAATAAAAATGCAAGATTATAACTAAAGAGTTAAGTAACAAATTTAAGACACAAAAACTATATACACATACACATATATACACGGCCACATATATACATACTTATGTACACAATTATGTCCTAAATACTAATTAACTAGTTAATTTGAAAGTCCATACATGCACCTATACACACATGCATACATACATACACTCAATTTACATCAAAAATTCAAAATCTCATTTCCTTTTCCCAACCCAAAACCGGCCCCCCAATGCTCCAATACCCCTCCACCACTCAAAATACAACTAACTCTTCACTCTTGTGATTTCCAATACCATACCTCACATAACACTCAACTTACACACTCATTTCTCTCCACTTCCCAAAACTCTCACACACATCTTCTCTCAAACTTCTCTTCTCCATATTTTCTCTCATATTTTCGGTCCAAAAAGGAAGCAAGAACAAGGCTAAAAATCAATCTAAACTTATAATAATAATAAGGGTTCATTAAGGGTTAAACAAGGATTAATTCAAGATAGATTTAAGGGTTATTTCAAGCTTGGAATAAGGGTTGTATGGAGCATATAGGCCACGAAAAATCTGCCATAAATCCACCATCAAAACCAAGTTCAAGAGGGTATAATCTTCATCCTTTTTACTAGATTTAATCTTGTTCTTGTTTATATTCAAAGGTTTTATCAAAAGTTTATGTTTTCTTCTTGATTTCTTTGTTATATACACTTGATGAAGGCAAAGTTGATAGGATCTTTCTCCTCATGCATATGCATGTCGAAATCTATGAGAAAGATCCAAGGATTCAACAAGTTTAAGACCCAAAAGTGTTGTTATAGATTAGTAGCTTTTAAAGTGATTTTCCTTTTGATAGATCTATATGTTTTTGTATATTTTGAAGAATATATTTCTGAGATTTTTCATTAAAAAGATGTTTTTATGTTGTTGAAAGTTAGATCTATAAAGATTGGTATTGAAAAGTGTTGATTTGAATGAATACATGTTAGATCTAAGAAAGTTGAATCTTGTTGTTGGATTATGAGATGGATGGACTTGTGTTAAGTGAAAAATATGTTAAAAGAGGTATAATAATCTGGAAATTTGATGTTAAGAAGTATAAAAATAAAGTATTAATCTTGTAAATGATGAACTCAAGTGTTAATAAAGCAAGAATGGTCATTGGTGTGTTGTTTGGACCCAAATGCTTCTGACAGAATTATTCTTCTGTCTTTGGACGGATAAACTGGGCATGTAAGGGCCGTTTCAAGCAAAACTTTCAAAATAAAAGTTGTAGATAAAAGAGTTAAGATTAACCTCCAACTGGAATCACTCAAAAATACTAAACCAAAACAAAGATATGATTTTTCTACCAAAAGTGGTCAAAACTGGATTTTTGTCTTAATGTTGAGTCAACTTTGACGATTTTTAATTCCTTAACCAATAGGTTTCAGAAGTTTAAACTTGGTGTGAACTGAGTTCAAAGTGTCCCTAACTTAAAATAAAATTGGGAGATTTTTCTTAAATGTCCATCATAGAAATCTTTTATAAAATATATTGAGTCGCACAGCAGCAAGCTTTCTGACCAACTTTGGTTTTGTAATTTTTAGAGGTAGTAAACAATGTCTGAAAATTTAGCAAAAATTCACATAAATATAGGACACATATATGTCTCTGTACAAAAATCACCAACGTCCAAATAATTCAACTTAACCAAAAATGACTACTCAACATTTTATGAAAATAAGTGTTAAAACAGAAAATTCCAAGTAAAAGTTCTTCACAACAAAATAAGCTAAAAGTCACTAGATTGCAACTTTAATCAACTCCAACAATCTCGTAACAAAAAGTATTATAAACCTACTGAGAATATGTCAAATAAAAGTTATAAAACTTAACTTGGTTATTAAATGGCAAAGGCAAGCCTACAAATCACTAATTCGGTTCATATAAGCACTAACCGAAAGCTTTAATTTGCAAATATCACACCACCACCACGATCACGACTTAAGACACCAAAATATAATGAACATTCTGTAAATAATGGAATAAGGATGAAAATCCATTTTGAAGCACTTTAATTGCTTGAGAAATGAGGCTAAAATCACCATTTCGGTAAACGATTTTTAATCATAAAACCCTCAAAATGAGCAAGACACAAGAGAGGTTGAATTGATATGATTTTGTATGGATAAAAGTTGCCTAAAAGGCCTGAGATTTTTGACCAAAATGTTTAGTGATGATTTCTAAGAATTTTCATGAATTATTGAATTTAAATAGTAATTAAAAGACATAAAAATCCATAAATAAATTATGCAAATCAAGAATGAAGTTAAATCATCTTAACCATTGATAAAAATAACTAAAACCTACTGGAGAAAAATAGTTAAAAGGCAAGGGACATGTGTTACATAATTTAAAGATAAATAATTGAGTAAAAATAATTAATTAAAAATTATCATTAAAATAAATGGAAAATACACAAATAAAAGTATAAATCATGAAATTATAAATTAAGGAGCATATATATCAGAAGATAATTCAAATGAAATTATCCATAATTTATAAAGGTAATTATGACACTTAAAAGTATTTTTAAGGAATTATTTAATTAATAAATCAATAAAATGAATAAATAATTAATTAAAAATTATCATTAAAATAAATGGAAAATACACAAATAAAAGTATAAATCATGAAATTATAAATTAAGGAGCATATATATCAGAAGATAATTCAAATGAAATTATCCATAATTTATAAAGGTAATTATGACACTTAAAAGTATTTTTAAGGAATTATTTAATTAATAAATCAATAAAATGAATAAATAATTAATTAAAAATTATCATTAAAATAAATGGAAAATACACAAATAAAAGTATAAATCATGAAATTATAAATTAAGGAGCATATATATCAGAAGATAATTCAAATGAAATTATCCATAATTTATAAAGGTAATTATGACACTTAAAAGTATTTTTAAGGAATTATTTAATTAATAAATCAATAAAATGAATAAATAATTAATCAAATAATATTAAATTAAATATATAATTACAAATCAGAAAATATACATAAAATATTAATATTATAAGACCACTAATGTCAAATGTTATTACTAAGCAAAGTATACAATGGAAATCATATAAACCAAATCCAAATTACCGAAATTCCAATAAACATACAAAAACGTATAATGAGAAAACGACTCTTACCACCAATCTTTACAACCAAAAAGATGTGAATACTAGCAATACACTTGGATCCCATAATTGATAACAACATAATAAAAGTGGCATTTCTTAGTGATGGCTTAAGATAGGAACTTATGTATATTAGTCCTATCGTAGGGATAGTCTTGGATTGGAATGTGATTGAGGAATATGACGGATATATGATCAAGGAAGCGATAGATGGGAAGTACCCATTTTGGATAAGTGAATATAATATGCGGCATATCAAGGTGAGTCATAGCCCCCTTTCAAACTCTTTTATATGTTTTACTTGCGGGGTGAAAAACATGATTAATTAAAATGATTTTCACTTATGAAATGATTCTTTGAAATAATGATAATGATATGGGAATTATATCGTATGTTCAACGTGTTATATGTTATATGATGAGCTTGAGTACTGTCAAACGGTGGTCCCCTGTACACTACTATTAACTCATTTGAGGCCTGTAGTTAGAGGGTTGCGCAACTAGGACTTGTCCCCTCATCCATTATTATAGGTAACGGTGGGATGTTTGGTCTACCTTTGTGGTCACCTTCATCGCCAGTCTGGCCTCGCGGTGCTCTAACTACTATATATTTATGGGCGTCTCCATGGCACGACCCCTTGGTTATCTTTATGCACGTGATTGACAGCATGTGCTTATCATTATCTTATCATTTGGGACATTATATATTGATTATTGGGACATAACCGGTCTTAGTAGTGGCTCAAGAACAATCTCATCAAATTATGTCATGGTAGTCTTACCATTGACCAAGAGGTATTGATATTATTATGGATGGAAATTGTGGATTGAACATACGGTTTGGGTATTGGACCTTATATGGAATCTTGAAGGTTGATGAATTTGGCAATATTGAAGTATTGATGACCAAATGGTTTTGGTATGATGAATGATCAATCGATTGATATATTTTTTTCTCTCACGATAAATGTGACAAATGAGAACGTTATAATTTACCATGGATTTCTCAACTATTTTGAAATGGATATGTAGCAAGATTTATTTGTAAACCTATGCACTCACCAACTACGTTTTTGTAGTTGACACTTTTTCTTCATGCTTTTCAGGAATTAGCATAAGCTTTGAGGAATTATATGCATCATGATTGTTTGCATTGCACTTTGGAGTCAAAGATCAAACCTTGTGACGGGCAATGGAATCCGCCCTGATCATTGTAGTATACCATCTCATGTATTTGTTATTTGTTTCGTGGACTCAATATCCAAGTATAGTAGACGTATTGTACTTGGGAATTGGTTCACATGCTTGTGCATTGTAAAATTATTTTTATCCAATAAAGCTATGGTAAATGTTATCTATTATCCTTTGATTTGAATACTCGACTTTCTGTACATCTCATCATTCCGCCGTGGTTGGGGTGTTACAACTTTTAGGTGGTGCGGCGGCGACGGTGCGACGTGGGGGTAGCAGCAAAGGTGGCGTCGGGTGCTGATGGGGGAGGGGGGTGGATGGTTGCCCTTTGTTGCTTAGATGACAATGGAAGTTATTTTTGTAGCGTTTTGTGGTGTATCTCATTTTTTCGGCGATGTGGGGCGGTGGTCCGGCGGTGGGGGTGGCCGGAATCAGAAAATGGGGGGAGAGAGATAGATGAGTGTCTTTTTTTACACAAGATGAAAGAAAAAAGAGCAAACAAATCGATCAATGTAGCGTGTTGAGAGTTATTCCGTTTTCCCGGCGAGGTGGGGCGGCGGTCCGGCGGCAGAGATGGCCGGAATCAGAAAAGAGAGAGGGAGATGAGTGTATGTTGCAAGTGATTTGCTTGATACATATACAGATATATTATATTAGGTATATATATAATACTATACATTATATAATTAAATTAAATAAATAGAGGTAAAGTGGGTCCAAAGTGGACATATGGATGCCACGTAAACAATGACCGGCTCCACTTTATACCTCGGCCGGTAAAGACCCCAAATAGAAGTTTTTACCGGTTTTAATCCCCATAATAGACATTTTAAAAGTTTGGTCCTAAAAAAGACATTCAGAACAAGTTGGAGTACTTTCCAATCAAATAGCCCCATAAGAAAATCCTAATTGTCAAGAAATGAGATTAATCCGTACTAATTTGTGACATGATTGATGATGAAATTAGTGTGTACTTGGTAGTGTTTTGAATGTGTGTAAGTTATGTGTATAAATTTTAGTCTTAAATATAAAAATTTGTTTCAGGTTATTTTGAATATGGGCGGGCTTTCTAGATTTTGAACGTGAAAAGAAAGATAGTGGAGAGATAAAGAATAATATACTTTTTGTGATACATCAGATCATATCTCAAAGGGGTTTATTTTCATTTAGTATTTTTCATCTCTTTCTTTTTCTTTCATCTCCCCTGTCATTCATTTTCTTTTTGATCAGATAATGAATTGTGAAGGTTGTGTAGCTAGGTAAAGAATTGACTGTGGAATAGAAGCTAGGTAATGAATTGTGAAGCTTTTTTCATATAGCCTTTTCTTAGTTTTATCGTGAATTTTATTTATTGATTTCTTGGTTGATGATGATGATTTGTGATTAGTGTGTGTGTCTGTTTGATAATACATATTATGTATTTACATACTTTGATCGAATCGGGTCACCATCATATATATTCAAAATCTGAAATTGAAAACTATATATATACTAATTATATTTTGTTTATGTTCTTGTTTTGCAGGATATATATATACTAATTATATTTTTTATATTCTTGTTTTTTGTTTTGCAGGTTTAATAAATGGATCTAAAATAGTATTGGATGTATAGACTAGCGACTAGAAGCTTCCTGGAAGACCAAAGCACAAATAACAACTCAGTATGTTCTATTTATTTATTTCATAATATATATTGTAGAATTGATGCATCTAAGGTGTTTGATAATATGTGTGAAAGAATTTTTTTTATCAATTTGATAGTATAGTTTGTGGTGTTAAAATGAAAAAGAAAATGATGTATTCAGTTAGAGTATACTCAAACGATATGTCTCTAATGGTGACATAAAAATTTAAGAGGAGTCGTCGATTTTAGAGGCACAAACGACTTGTGTAGTTAAAGATTTGAAGATTGCAAGTTCTTTTTAAAGTTACTCCCTATGTTATAGTATTTTTCATTATGTGATTGAGCTCAAGTTTTGCATAGATGTGTAGGTGAAGAGTATGCAGGTTTGTTTAGTGTGTTCATTGATAGTTGTATATAGTCTTTTCAGTTGACGTGAATGTGTCGTATTTTGGTTTCTTCCGTCTTGGCTTGTCATTTTTAAATCATATTTTCAGGAAACTTGAGAGAACTTACCAGTTTGAAGAAGGAAAATAAGATACGTCCCAATCCTTAAATAATGATAAACATGATGATAAACAAACATATACAAAAATGATAAATATGAAAAAGCAAAGCCAGATCTTAGATGGGTTAATTCAAATCATCGCTACTATTACTAATCAATATTCTCAACTGAATATACAGACACACATTTAAACCCATGTGATTGGGTTACACATTTGAAACCATTTACCGGAGTGACATCATATTCCGGCAGCAGCCCTTTATTCCCACCGGCCTAAATATGCGGCCTCCTCACCATCCCGCTCGCTCTCTCTCTCTCTCTTCAACTACATATATACACATGTATATGTATGTATGTATATATACATATATAAAACCCCATTAATTTATGGATCTTAATTTATCCGGATTACAATCACAAGATCCATAAACTTTTGATTTGAATAAGAAATTAAACGCACAAATCTTGTTTCTACAAACCACTTACTAGGACATCATCAGGCATCAGTACATGATCACCCTCACCCATACCCACACCAACACCATCTTCTTTCCCACATCTATCCATCGAGTTTTCATCTAGTGACAACAACCACCAACAAAAGTTAGATCGATCGGATGAATCAAAAGCGAGACGAGAAGCGATGGCGAGTGCTACATCGCATTATGAAACGGCTCCGTTCCAGTCGTCAACATTCCTCGCTATTTCATCGGTAAAGTTGGCCGGAGATCTATGTAGATTTGGATTGAAAAATGATGGTGAGTTATATAACTTATTGTAGAAAAAAATAAAAGGAAGATTAAAAAGAAAAAAAAACAGAGAGTGGATTTGATTTTGTTTTGATGATGGGTGTCCTTGATTTCACGATCTTCATCAAGCTGCTACATATAAGTTGTTTTCCTTTTGGGGTTTATTATACATGTGTGGGTTTTGAGGATTTAAGAAACAATATAGATCTGTGGTTTACGAAGAAGAAATATAAGAGAAAAATGGAGATGGTGATTAAATAGATATGTATATCTTGTTTTCTTTCTAGATCTATTTTTCTTTTTAATCAGATGCATTCCTTTTATATTTATGATTTCGGTTAGTATAATGAATTTGTTATATCTTGTAACATCCCAAAACTTAATCGTATGTGTTGACTAACGTCGTTAGGTCAAATTCTAAGTCCGTGATAAGTTATGTGGTAAAAATGTGTGTTTATGTGTTTATGTGCCCTATATGTGAGATTTAATTATCTTTAATGAGTGACAATAAAGTGGACTTAAAGATGTGTAAAAGGCCTATGTAGTGTGCGAAAGTGCTTATGTAGTATGTAGTTATGTAGTTGATGTAGTTTAATGAAGTATCTTGATATGTATTTTATATAGAAATGAAGTTGAATGTAGTGATATGCTTAATGTAGTATTGCTTAATGTAGTATTGCTTAATGTAGTATTGCTTAATGTAGTATTGCTTAATGTAGTATTGCTTAATGTAGTATTGCTTAATGTAGTATTGCTTAATGTAGTATTGCTTAATGTAGTATTGCTTAATGTAGTATTGCTTAATGTAGTATTGCTTAATGTAGTATTGCTTAATGTAGTATTGCTTAATGTAGTATTGCTTAATGTAGTATTGCTTAATGTAGTATTGCTTAATGTAGTATTGCTTAATGTAGTATTGCTTAATGTAGTATTGCTTAATGTAGTATTGCTTAATGTAGTATTGCTTAATGTAGTATTGCTTAATGTAGTATTGCTTAATGTAGTATTGCTTAATGTAGTATTGCTTAATGTAGTATTGCTTAATGTAGTATTGCTTAATGTAGTATTGCTTAATGTAGTATTGCTTAATGTAGTATTGCTTAATGTAGTATTGCTTAATGTAGTATTGCTTAATGTAGTATTGCTTAATGTAGTATTGCTTAATGTAGTATTGCTTAATGTAGTATTGCTTAATGTAGTATTGCTTAATGTAGTATTGCTTAATGTAGTATTGCTTAATGTAGTATTGCTTAATGTAGTATTGCTTAATGTAGTATTGCTTAATGTAGTATTGCTTAATGTAGTATTGCTTAATGTAGTATTGCTTAATGTAGTATTGCTTAATGTAGTATTGCTTAATGTAGTATTGCTTAATGTAGTATTGCTTAATGTAGTATTGCTTAATGTAGTATTGCTTAATGTAGTATTGCTTAATGTAGTATTGCTTAATGTAGTATTGCTTAATGTAGTATTGCTTAATGTAGTATTGCTTAATGTAGTATTGCTTAATGTAGTATTGCTTAATGTAGTATTGCTTAATGTAGTATTGCTTAATGTAGTATTGCTTAATGTAGTATTGCTTAATGTAGTATTGCTTAATGTAGTATTGCTTAATGTAGTATTGCTTAATGTAGTATTGCTTAATGTAGTATTGCTTAATGTAGTATTGCTTAATGTAGTATTGCTTAATGTAGTATTGCTTAATGTAGTATTGCTTAATGTAGTATTGCTTAATGTAGTATTGCTTAATGTAGTATTGCTTAATGTAGTATTGCTTAATGTAGTATTGCTTAATGTAGTATTGCTTAATGTAGTATTGCTTAATGTAGTATTGCTTAATGTAGTATTGCTTAATGTAGTATTGCTTAATGTAGTATTGCTTAATGTAGTATTGCTTAATGTAGTATCTTATGTATATGCAGTTATGTAGAAGAATGAAGTATTGCCTAATGTAGTGATCTATTATGCAGTTATGTAGTATAATGAAGTATTGCTTAATGTAGTATGTAGCTATGCAGTTGATGTAGTTTAATGAAGTATCTTGATATGCATGATATATAGAAATGAAGTTGATGTGTGATATGCATGCTTGACTTGTACGCCTAGTTCACTAGACTTGCTAGGTTACTATGTCACTTGCACGTTTAAGGATCCAAACGTAATGAAGTTAAAGTGTATGAATGTCTAGGAATGTGTGTTACCTAGACTATATGTGTGTGAATGTTTGGGAATGCAGGGACCCAATCTATATGTGTGAAATTGAGCTCATAAAACTAATGCAGGATAGGCACATTTAGGATGATTATCCTAATTAATATGAAGTCGAAATGTAGTATATGTGTGAAATTGAGCTCATAAAACTAATGCAGGGAAAGTGTTAAGCTTAACCCGTACTTGTCTTAAGCCGGATGAGTGCGTAGATGCAGTTGTTGCTTGGGTGGCTCCTCGCAACATGGTCTTTATAACGCAGGGCGAGTAGTACGAGAGGTTTGAGCAACCTCCACATACGGATTACTCTTGGATTGGCTTGCCACTCCTTAACGACGTAAGATGAGTAGTCTTTTGACTGATCATCCAGTCGGGTGTGATGCAGGGCACACTTATATGCAGTTAACAAAGATACGTGTGACAATGTGTGAACTAATGCAGGATAGGCACATTTAGGATGATTATCCTAATTAATATGAAGTCGAAATGTAGTATATGTGTGAAATTGAGCTCATAAAACTAATGCAGGGAAAGTGTTAAGCTTAACCCGTACTTGTCTTAAGCCGGATGAGTGCGTAGATGCAGTTGTTGCTTGGGTGGCTCCTCGCAACATGGTCTTTATAACGCAGGGCGAGTAGTACGAGAGGTTTGAGCAACCTCCACATACGGATTACTCTTGGATTGGCTTGCCACTCCTTAACGACGTAAGATGAGTAGTCTTTTGACTGATCATCCAGTCGGGTGTGATGCAGGGCACACTTATATGCAGTTAACAAAGATACGTGTGACAATGTGTGAACTAATGCAGGATAGGCACATTTAGGATGATTATCCTAATTAATATGAAGTCGAAATGTAGTATATGTGTGAAATTGAGCTCATAAAACTAATGCAGGGAAAGTGTTAAGCTTAACCCGTACTTGTCTTAAGCCGGATGAGTGCGTAGATGCAGTTGTTGCTTGGGTGGCTCCTCGCAACATGGTCTTTATAACGCAGGGCGAGTAGTACGAGAGGTTTGAGCAACCTCCACATACGGATTACTCTTGGATTGGCTTGCCACTCCTTAACGACGTAAGATGAGTAGTCTTTTGACTGATCATCCAGTCGGGTGTGATGCAGGGCACACTTATATGCAGTTAACAAAGATACGTGTGACAATGTGTGAACTAATGCAGGATAGGCACATTTAGGATGATTATCCTAATTAATATGAAGTCGAAATGTAGTATTGCTTAATGTAGTATGTAGCTATGCAGTTGATGTAGTTTAATGAAGTATCTTGATATGCATGATATATAGAAATGAAGTTGATGTGTGATATGCATGCTTGACTTGTACGCCTAGTTCACTAGACTTGCTAGGTTACTATGTCACTTGCACGTTTAAGGATCCAAACGTAATGAAGTTAAAGTGTATGAATGTCTAGGAATGTGTGTTACCTAGACTATATGTGTGTGAATGTTTGGGAATGCAGGGACCCAATCTATATGTGTGAAATTGAGCTCATAAAACTAATGCAGGGAAAGTGTTAAGCTTAACCCGTACTTGTCTTAAGCCGGATGAGTGCGTAGATGCAGTTGTTGCTTGGGTGGCTCCTCGCAACATGGTCTTTATAACGCAGGGCGAGTAGTACGAGAGGTTTGAGCAACCTCCACATACGGATTACTCTTGGATTGGCTTGCCACTCCTTAACGACGTAAGATGAGTAGTCTTTTGACTGATCATCCAGTCGGGTGTGATGCAGGGCACACTTATATGCAGTTAACAAAGATACGTGTGACAATGTGTGAACTAATGCAGGATAGGCACATTTAGGATGATTATCCTAATTAATATGAAGTCGAAATGTAGTATATGTGTGAACGTGTGATGTGTGTTGTGCCTAATAAAACTTGTCTAATAATGAAGATTGTTTTAATTGGACAAATGCTTTTAATTAAGTGTTATCTTACTTAGCTATTCTTATAGCTAACACTTGCTTCTTTAATGTGGTTGTTCCCTCAGGTTTAGCTTGATGGAATTAGACGAAGGATGTGTGAGCTTGGGTAGATTCGTTGAAGGAGCCTTAGTTATCCATAGACGATTCTTTGCTTAGACATTTATTTACATTTCGTACTTAATGTCGAATTTATGTTGTGACTTGTGAACGGTTGTTTTATGTTGGGCAACCGTTGGGTTTTCATTTGAACTATTGTTTGATATGGCAAGTAACACCAAATAAATGCAGAAACCGAAATGTTTTTATCGGTTTTGACTTTTACAGTCTTTACTTCCGCAATTTAACACCGTTAGGTGAAAAGTTTTGAAAACCCATATTTTTAAACGACGGGTGTTACAAGTTGGTATCAGAGAAGTGGTTTAAGTGAACCAAGGCCTATTAACCATAGGATTTGGACTTAAACTTAAGATATGCATGCTTGACTTGTACGCCTAGTTCACTAGACTTGCTAGGTTACTATGTCACTTGCACGTTTAAGGATCCAAACGTAATGAAGTTAAAGTGTATGAATGTCTAGGAATGTGTGTTACCTAGACTATATGTGTGTGAATGTTTGGGAATGCAGGGACCCAATCTATATGTGTGAAATTGAGCTCATAAAACTAATGCAGGGAAAGTGTTAAGCTTAACCCGTACTTGTCTTAAGCCGGATGAGTGCGTAGATGCAGTTGTTGCTTGGGTGGCTCCTCGCAACATGGTCTTTATAACGCAGGGCGAGTAGTACGAGAGGTTTGAGCAACCTCCACATACGGATTACTCTTGGATTGGCTTGCCACTCCTTAACGACGTAAGATGAGTAGTCTTTTGACTGATCATCCAGTCGGGTGTGATGCAGGGCACACTTATATGCAGTTAACAAAGATACGTGTGACAATGTGTGAACTAATGCAGGATAGGCACATTTAGGATGATTATCCTAATTAATATGAAGTCGAAATGTAGTATATGTGTGAACGTGTGATGTGTGTTGTGCCTAATAAAACTTGTCTAATAATGAAGATTGTTTTAATTGGACAAATGCTTTTAATTAAGTGTTATCTTACTTAGCTATTCTTATAGCTAACACTTGCTTCTTTAATGTGGTTGTTCCCTCAGGTTTAGCTTGATGGAATTAGACGAAGGATGTGTGAGCTTGGGTAGATTCGTTGAAGGAGCCTTAGTTATCCATAGACGATTCTTTGCTTAGACATTTATTTACATTTCGTACTTAATGTCGAATTTATGTTGTGACTTGTGAACGGTTGTTTTATGTTGGGCAACCGTTGGGTTTTCATTTGAACTATTGTTTGATATGGCAAGTAACACCAAATAAATGCAGAAACCGAAATGTTTTTATCGGTTTTGACTTTTACAGTCTTTACTTCCGCAATTTAACACCGTTAGGTGAAAAGTTTTGAAAACCCATATTTTTAAACGACGGGTGTTACAAGTTGGTATCAGAGAAGTGGTTTAAGTGAACCAAGGCCTATTAACCATAGGATTTGGACTTAAACTTAAGATATGCATGCTAGGTATTTGTAGGATGCCTTAGTTTTAATGAAAGATGATATAGGATGGGTTGGGACGAGTGCGAGTGTGATAGGGCTTATGAGATGTTTACGTTACGATGATAGGTTTTAGCCTTATCTTAACAAGCATTTTGCTTTAATTTGCGCTTATCGACTCTACCTTTTTATTAAAGGAAAATGGTTAACACTCGCAACCGCAACTTCCGACGTGATGGAGCTACTGCTAGCATTACCCCACCTGTCCATCCAGGTGCAAGCGCTGCAAATGCTGCTGCTGCTGTTGCAGCCAATGCAAATAGAAATCGAGGAAATCCCCGCCAGGTCAATCAGCAAGGCTCATTGGGTCCTATGCCTCCACCTCCCGGCAATCCACCTAGGGTTAACGAGGAAGTGGTGGAACAAATCCCTAACGCGGCTGAGTTGTACAATCTCGTACGGACTCTCCAGACCCAATTGGCCCAGACACAGGAACAATTGAACAACGCGCTTGCTGAAAATGCTGAAGGAACTAATGGCAACTATTCAGTGCCTTCTCACCACTCTGAGCCACTGGTCGATGCTATTGCTGTTCACCCTGCTAATGCTGTTATGGTTCCTCCTAATGTCATTCAAGCCCCTCGGTTTAAGTTTGAAAGTTTCCAGAAGTGTGGAGGTCAGAAGTTTGATGGAACCCTTAATGCAGTGGGTTGCATGGAATGGCTCGATGATACGGAGATGGTCTTTGAAGCCTGTGACTGTCCCGAGGATAAGAAGGTGTTGTGCGCTAGTCGAATGTTGAAAGAAGGTGCTCGGGATTGGTGGAAGAGCATTACTATTTCGATGACTCCAGCTATGGTATCTGCTATCTCGTGGGCTAACTTTAAGCAGAAATTCATTGAGGAATATATTGGGGTTCATGAGCAGCGTAAGATGGAAAAGGAGTTTCGTGCCTTGACGGCTGAAGTCGGGAAGGTTAACGAGTATGCTCGTTCCTTCATGGAGAAGATGAAGTTCGTGGGTCATTTATTCCGTACTGATGCGGATCAGGTTGCTTGCTATGTTGATGGTTTGCCTCCGAGTTATCGAGGTATCTGCAGGCAGCACAAGACTCTGACTGAAGCTATCAAGGAGTCTAAGAAGCTTGACGATGATTTCGCTTCGGACAAGAAGGTTGAGAAGAGTGATGATAAGAAGTCGGGGTTTAAAAGAAGGTCAAATTGGTCTTCCAATAACAATAATAATAAGAAGTTCCGTGGAAGTGGTAGTTCGAGTGGTGACAAGGATAAAAAGAAGAATGGTTCATGGTGTACATTTTGCAAGACAATTCATGAAGGGCATTGTACCGACAAGACAAGAAGGTTGAGAAGAGTGATGATAAGAAGTCGGGGTTTAAAAGAAGGTCAAATTGGTCTTCCAATAACAATAATAATAAGAAGTTCCGTGGAAGTGGTAGTTCGAGTGGTGACAAGGATAAAAAGAAGAATGGTTCATGGTGTACATTTTGCAAGACAATTCATGAAGGGCATTGTACCGACAAGACAAGAAGGTTGAGAAGAGTGATGATAAGAAGTCGGGGTTTAAAAGAAGGTCAAATTGGTCTTCCAATAACAATAATAATAAGAAGTTCCGTGGAAGTGGTAGTTCGAGTGGTGACAAGGATAAAAAGAAGAATGGTTCATGGTGTACATTTTGCAAGACAATTCATGAAGGGCATTGTACCGACAAGACAAGAAGGTTGAGAAGAGTGATGATAAGAAGTCGGGGTTTAAAAGAAGGTCAAATTGGTCTTCCAATAACAATAATAATAAGAAGTTCCGTGGAAGTGGTAGTTCGAGTGGTGACAAGGATAAAAAGAAGAATGGTTCATGGTGTACATTTTGCAAGACAATTCATGAAGGGCATTGTACCGACAAGACAAGAAGGTTGAGAAGAGTGATGATAAGAAGTCGGGGTTTAAAAGAAGGTCAAATTGGTCTTCCAATAACAATAATAATAAGAAGTTCCGTGGAAGTGGTAGTTCGAGTGGTGACAAGGATAAAAAGAAGAATGGTTCATGGTGTACATTTTGCAAGACAATTCATGAAGGGCATTGTACCGACAAGACAAGAAGGTTGAGAAGAGTGATGATAAGAAGTCGGGGTTTAAAAGAAGGTCAAATTGGTCTTCCAATAACAATAATAATAAGAAGTTCCGTGGAAGTGGTAGTTCGAGTGGTGACAAGGATAAAAAGAAGAATGGTTCATGGTGTACATTTTGCAAGACAATTCATGAAGGGCATTGTACCGACAAGACAAGAAGGTGCCATAAGTGTGGGAAGTCGGGACATCTTGCCACTGAATGTAGGGACAAGACTCGTTGCTACAAGTGCCAAGAAACGGGTCATCTCATTGCCGATTGTCCACAGATGAAGAATGTTGGAAAGAAGACCGCCACGACAGCAACAAAAGTGAGAGCTCTTCAAATGACGGTTGATGACGCAAGGAACAACGATGAAGTGGTATGTGGTACTTTCCTTGTTAACTCAAAGCCTGCCTCTGTTTTATTTGATTCAGGTGCAAATAGGTCGTTTGTGTCCACATTATTTGCTCCTAAGCTAGAAAGAGTCACTACTCCCTTAGATTGTTCATTAGAGGTAGAAATTGCTAATGGTACGGTTAATAATATACGTGTGGGTTATGACGATTGTGAGATTGAGATTGAAGGTCGTTCTTTTCCAGTCCAACTATTGCCTACTACCTTAGGTGGTTTTGATGTAGTGATTGGTATGGATTGGTTGGCTAGAAATGAAGCTAGTATTTTATGTTCCCAAAAGATAATTCGATTGCCTATGTCCGAGGGTAAAGTGATAACGGTGTATGGAGACAAGAAGAGAGGAGGAATAAAGATTATTAGTATGATGAAAGCTATTGAATGTATAAGGAAAAACAAGAGCCATTTCTTGGCTTATGTCATTGATGCAAGGAAAGAGAAGTCTCCAATCGCTAGTGTTGATGTAGTATCCAATTTCCCCGATGTGTTTCCCGATGATCTACCCGGTATTCCTCCCGATCGTGAAGTTACTTTTCAGATAGATCTTATTCCCGGTGCTACACCCGTTGCTAAAGCACCTTACCGATTAGCTCCTACAGAAATGAAGGAATTAATGACGCAACTTCAGGAGTTACTTGACAAGGGGTTCATACAACCTAGTTCCTCGCCTTGGGGAGCTCTGGTTCTCTTTGTTAAGAAGAAGGATGGATCGATGCGCATGTGTATTGACTATCGTGAGTTGAACAAACGAACGGTCAAGAACAAGTATCCTCTCCCGAGAATTGATGATCTTTTTGATCAACTACATGGTGCTTCGTATTTTTCAAAGATTGATTTGCGGTCCGGTTATCATCAGTTGAAGGTAAAGAAGGAAGATGTAGCAAAGACAGCTTTCCGGACTAGATATGGTCATTATGAGTTCTTGGTCATGCCATTTGGGTTGACCAATGCTCCAGCCGCGTTTATGGACTTAATGAATCGGGTATGCCGCCCCTTTCTAGATCATTTTGTTATTGTGTTTATTGACGATATTTTGATCTATTCTAAGTCAGAGGATGAACACCGTGAGCATTTGAAAGCAGTTTTGGAGGTGTTGAGGGAGAAGAAGTTGTACGCAAAGTTTTCTAAATGTGAGTTTTGGCTCCGAGTAGTGCAGTTTCTTGGTCATGTTATTACATCAGAAGGTATTAAAGTAGATCCTTCAAAGATTGAAGCTGTTTCAAAGTGGGAGCAGCCAAAGACTCCTACCGAGATTAAGAGTTTTCTTGGTTTGGCTGGGTATTATAGAAGGTTCATTCAGGATTTTTCCCGAATAGCCAAGCCTATGACGGAATTAATGACGCAACTTCAGGAGTTACTTGACAAGGGGTTCATACAACCTAGTTCCTCGCCTTGGGGAGCTCCGGTTCTCTTTGTTAAGAAGAAGGATGGATCGATGCGCATGTGTATTGACTATCGTGAGTTGAACAAACGAACGGTCAAGAACAAGTATCCTCTCCCGAGAATTGATGATCTTTTTGATCAACTACATGGTGCTTCGTATTTTTCAAAGATTGATTTGCGGTCCGGTTATCATCAGTTGAAGGTAAAGAAGGAAGATGTAGCAAAGACAGCTTTCCGGACTAGATATGGTCATTATGAGTTCTTGGTCATGTTATTACATCAGAAGGTATTAAAGTAGATCCTTCAAAGATTGAAGCTGTTTCAAAGTGGGAGCAGCCAAAGACTCCTACCGAGATTAAGAGTTTTCTTGGTTTGGCTGGGTATTATAGAAGGTTCATTCAGGATTTTTCCCGAATAGCCAAGCCTATGACGGAATTAACAAAGAAGGGTGTGAAGTACGAGTGGACTGAAAAGCAGGAAAATGCATTCCAAACGTTGAAAAAGAAGTTGTGTGAAGCTCCTATCCTTGCCTTGCCTGAAGGTACTGATGATTTAGTGGTATATAGCGATGCTTCTATTACGGGTTTGGGTTGTGTCTTAATGCAGAGAGACAAAGTGATTGCCTATGCTTCACGTCAGTTGAAGCCTCATGAGAAGAATTACCCTACCCATGATCTTGAGCTAGCGGCGGTTGTGTTTGCATTGAAATTATGGAGACATTACTTATATGGTACTAAATGCACACTTTTCACCGACCATAAGAGTTTACAATATATGTTTACTCAAAAGGAGATGAATGTGAGACAAAGAAGGTGGATGGAATTACTTAAAGACTATGATTGTGAAATCAAATACCATCCGGGTAAAGCCAATGTAGTGGCGGATGCACTAAGTAGGAAAGTGCAAAGCTCTTCTTGTAAGTTGATGAGCATGCAAGTTCAAGCCAAGTCGGGTCTATTAGATCGAATTAAAGAAGCACAAGATATGGCATTAATGAAGGATAATATTGATAAAGAGAGTATTGGGAAGAAGAAACGACTTGTGATGGAGACTAATAGCCGTGGGTTTAAAACATACAAGGGTCGTATTTGGGTGCCACTGCTTGGTGGTAACCGAGAGTTGATCCTTGAAGAGGTTCATAGAAGTAGGTATTCGATGCATCCCGGTGTCACCAAAATGTATGCAGATTTGAAGCCGATTTATTGGTGGCCGGATATTAAAGGTGAAGTAGCTCATTTTGTAGCAAAGTGTTTGACATGTGCACGTGTGAAAACGGACCATAAAAAGCCGTATGGTTTGTTGCATCAATTAGACGTTCCCGAGTGGAAATGGGATCATATCACGATGGACTTTGTAACGAAGCTACCGAAAACGCCGAAAGGGAATGATATGATTTGGGTGATTGTAGATAGATTGACGAAGAGTGCTCATTTTCTAGCTACCCGACAAGATGTGCCTTTAAAGAAGATGGCAAAGATGTATATTGATGAAGTTGTCTCGAAACATGGAGTTCCATTGTCTATTGTCTCGGATAGGGACACTAGATTTGTGTCTAAATTTTGGAAGGGTCTTCAACGAGAATTGGGTACTAGAGTGAACTTGAGTACCGCCTATCATCCTCAAACTGATGGGCAAAGTGAGAGAACCATCCAAACCTTAGAGGATATGTTGAGAACGTGTGTACTAGACTATGGTGGAGCATGGGATGAACACTTGAAGTTGATTGAATTTGCTTATAATAATAGTCACCATGCAAGTATTGGAATGCCACCATTTGAAATGTTATATGGAAGGAGATGTAGGACTCCAAGTTGTTGGATGGAGCCCGGTGAAAAGCAGTTAACCGGTCCCGAAATTATTGAAATCTCCGCTAAGAAAGTTAATGTAGCTAAAGAAGCTTTACGTGTGGCCAGAGAAAGGCAGAAAACTTATGCAGATAAGAAAAGGAGACCAATAGAGTTTAATGTAGGTGACTTAGTGATGCTGAAAGTGTCACCATGGAAAGGAGTAATCCGATTTGGAAAGAAGGGCAAGTTGAGTCCAAGATTTATTGGACCTTTTAAAATCTTGAAACGCATTAAGGATGTAGCGTATCAGTTGGAATTACCTCCAGAATTGGATGGAATTCACAACACCTTTCATGTATCCTACCTAAGGAAGTGTCTAGCCGAGGAGTCAAGTGTGATTCCAATTCAAGATGTGAGCATTGACCCAATGAAGAAAATGGTTGAAGAACCGGTGGCAATACTTGGAAGGAAGCAAAAGAAGTTACGCAGGAAAGTGATAGATCTTGTCTTGATAAAGTGGAAGCATAATCATGGAGAAAGCTTGACTTGGGAAACTGAAGCAGTAATGAAGGAGAATTATCCCGAGTTGTTCCTTAATGATGAGATTCCGGGGACGGAATCCTCTTAAGGGGGGGGTAATTGTAACATCCCAAAACTTAATCGTATGTGTTGACTAACGTCGTTAGGTCAAATTCTAAGTCCGTGATAAGTTATGTGGTAAAAATGTGTGTTTATGTGTTTATGTGCCCTATATGTGAGATTTAATTATCTTTAATGAGTGACAATAAAGTGGACTTAAAGATGTGTAAAAGGCCTATGTAGTGTGCGAAAGTGCTTTAGTGTGTTATATGTATCCCCAATAGGTGTTGTAAAGTGAAATAATGCTTATATGAAGTCCAGGGACTAATTTTGCCAAAGGTGAAAAGTTAAAAACGGGTTTAGGGTGGGATTAGCCTAATCTAGGGTTAGTTTCCAGCCTAAACATAATTAAAAGACAAACACAAAGTATATTCCAAACCTTTCTTGAATCCTTTAGCAAAATCTACAAGTTTTGGGTCATACAATCAAGTGTTTTGCATTGAATCTGTTTGGCTATCATTGATGCAGGTAATCCACGATTATTATTTGTATTTCAGATTCAAAGGTCATATATTAACGAATTAAATCTGATTTTTGAAAGGGGTTTTGATTAAGTTAGGGTTTATATTATGTTTAAGCCAATTAATGTTCTAAACGATGTCAAACGAGTTTGTAATCGATCTTGATGATCAAAAGAGGTCTATGTATGTCAAAAACATGTTTTGGGTGAAGCCAAAGTTGATTGATTTCTGGAAAAATGAAGAACGAAGTCGTTTTATGAATTCTGGTCGAAAATAAGCTTAAATCCGTTTGCTGATGACAAATTCGTTCCTGCAAATCTAAATTCGTTTGCCCCAACGAAGTTTAACTTCGTTTGAGGCCAAATTCGTTTGATGTTGACAGCCTAAAATCATTTAGAACTAATTTCGTTTGATAGGAGCTTATGTTCGTTTGTCAAAATGAAACTCAAATTCGTTTGCTCATATGAAGTTCAAATTCGTTTGTTAAGGAAAGTCCAAATTCGTTCCAGTTAACCTAAATTCGTTTTATGAGGTCTAAATTCGTTTGGCAAACGAAGTTCATCTTCGTTTGAAGCCAAATTCGTTGTTAAATTCGTTTGCCCCAACGAAGTTTAACTTCGTTTGAGGCCAAATTCGTTTGATGTTGACAGCCTAAAATCATTTAGAACTAATTTCGTTTGATAGGAGCTTATGTTCGTTTGTCAAAATGAAACTCAAATTCGTTTGCTCATATGAAGTTCAAATTCGTTTGTTAAGGAAAGTCCAAATTCGTTCCAGTTAACCTAAATTCGTTTTATGAGGTCTAAATTCGTTTGGCAAACGAAGTTCATCTTCGTTTGAAGCCAAATTCGTTGGTTAAATTCGTTTTGAAGCTAAAGTGAGGTTTAAGAACAAAACTAAGTTCGATAAGGTCCCAAATGACTTATATTTTATATGTTAATGTACGATAGGTGTCGGGGATTACTATTAAGCACTGTTAGCTTTTGTTTGCGCGCGTACACTACTACCAGGTAAGATACACTACTTTGACACGCTGGGGGATCAACTAAAAGCTGGTTTCAAATCGTAAACACTTCCATTCGGTATCTTTATATTGCATGTGGGCATATGGGTTACTTGGGAGGTATTATGGGTTATGCAGTTGACCATGAGACCTGAGATGCAGTCCCTATTGTAGTATAATGTAGTATTGCTTAATGTAGTATGTAGCTATGCAGTTGATGTAGTTTAATGAAGTATCTTGATATGCATGATATATAGAAATGAAGTTGATGTGTGATATGCATGCTTGACTTGTACGCCTAGTTCACTAGACTTGCTAGGTTACTATGTCACTTGCACGTTTAAGGATCCAAACGTAATGAAGTTAAAGTGTATGAATGTCTAGGAATGTGTGTTACCTAGACTATATGTGTGTGAATGTTTGGGAATGCAGGGACCCAATCTATATGTGTGAAATTGAGCTCATAAAACTAATGCAGGGAAAGTGTTAAGCTTAACCCGTACTTGTCTTAAGCCGGATGAGTGCGTAGATGCAGTTGTTGCTTGGGTGGCTCCTCGCAACATGGTCTTTATAACGCAGGGCGAGTAGTACGAGAGGTTTGAGCAACCTCCACATACGGATTACTCTTGGATTGGCTTGCCACTCCTTAACGACGTAAGATGAGTAGTCTTTTGACTGATCATCCAGTCGGGTGTGATGCAGGGCACACTTATATGCAGTTAACAAAGATACGTGTGACAATGTGTGAACTAATGCAGGATAGACACATTTAGGATGATTATCCTAATTAATATGAAGTCGAAATGTAGTATATGTGTGAACGTGTGATGTGTGTTGTGCCTAATAAAACTTGTCTAATAATGAAGATTGTTTTAATTGGACAAATGCTTTTAATTAAGTGTTATCTTACTTAGCTATTCTTATAGCTAACACTTGCTTCTTTAATGTGGTTGTTCCCTCAGGTTTAGCTTGATGGAATTAGACGAAGGATGTGTGAGCTTGGGTAGATTCGTTGAAGGAGCCTTAGTTATCCATAGACGATTCTTTGCTTAGACATTTATTTACATTTCGTACTTAATGTCGAATTTATGTTGTGACTTGTGAACGGTTGTTTTATGTTGGGCAACCGTTGGGTTTTCATTTGAACTATTGTTTGATATGGCAAGTAACACCAAATAAATGCAGAAACCGAAATGTTTTTATCGGTTTTGACTTTTACAGTCTTTACTTCCGCAATTTAACACCGTTAGGTGAAAAGTTTTGAAAACCCATATTTTTAAACGACGGGTGTTACATATCTATACTTTTATACTTATATAATAAAAGAAATAGCCCCCATGTTGAAAGTTACATGGGGGGAAATGTCTAAACTACCCTTCCCATAAAAAACAACCCTAAATCTAAAACATGGCAGCTATTAAAACTCTCTTTTTCACATACACCGGCTCCCTTACATGATTTCACACACACCGTTCATACACAAGCATGTACCATGATATCCGCTGCAACGCGCGGGTACCATGCTAGTATATGTTAGATTATGTGTATGTATCACCTGGTATTCTTTTAAGGGTGGGAAAGACAAGATTACCCCTCACGTGAATGGCACGTGAGGGGGTTAACGGTGGGGAGTTGACGGTCAACTAGTCAAATGACTAAATAGGAACCTTATCCTCCTATATAGGATTTACCTTGAGGTTTCGGATCTTCGGGGATAAAACTTGATTATTTGGGTAAACCACATGGACGATTTGTGTCGATAACTCTTATTTTTTTAACAATTGTTTTTATATTTAACTAAATAAATACCCACATCTTCCTTTAAAAAAGTTTGTGATTCTATTTTTTACACCTGCTCATGACCGCAGACGCTCCCAAAAACCGATGCCGCCCATCGGGCGGCTCGAGCTACCTTGTTGGGCTATATGTGAATAATAGCCAAATAGTCAGAAATTACGACCTTTCATGAGAGAAAGAGCGTTAATATGACGTTGAATGCCTTAATGTGGTAGAAGTAGTAGTACATATGTTTAGGTTGGAGGTAGTTTTATGGTATTGTATGTGCCATGTATGTTCTCATGTCGACCTGTCCTATCTTAGTCAACTTTAACAATTAATACCTTACAAACCAAAACAAATAAATACTTAAATACAATTAATAACATTTAGATATAACAAATTACTGTATTAAGGTTTTTAATGTCAAGTCAAAATGGGCTTCTCTAATTCACCTAAAAACCATGTCTCCACCAACCCCTGTTTTCCGCCGGCGGCTATCTCCTGCCGGATTCCACCAATCTACACCCCCACCGGTCTCCATCAACCCCACCCCAACCGATTTCCAAAAACCCCCCCTTTCATCCATCGTCTTTTACTGTTGTCTTCAATCCAAGTCGCCCTAGAGGTCGATCTAGGGTTAGAGCTGCAAATCATTTCAATGGAAGATCACATGGAGAAGAAGGTTATCATTGGGCTCCAAAAGGTACTCACTTTAACTTAAATAATGGTAGTGGTAAAATCAATAATCGTGGGGGTTTTCGTGGCTCATTCTCTATAAAAAAATTAACCAAAGTCCACAAAAGATTCAGATCTAAGAAAATAGCGAAATCTTTTTTTGTCACAAATCTGCCGCCTAAGCTTTCTGCTAAGGATATGTGGGTAGAAATGAGTAAATGGGGAACAGTAGTTGACACATTCATCCCGAATCGGTTGTCAATCCCTGGGAAACGGTTTGATTTTGTTAGGTTTATTAAGGTTGACGATATCAATCGATTGCTTAGGAATCTTAACACAATCTGGTTTGATAAACATCATATTTTTGCGGAGGAGGCTAAGCCCAAAACTCGACCCACACCTCCTAAACCTATTGTAGTTTCGCCTGTGGTGAGCCAGTCACAATACCCTTCTTATGCGGATGTTGTTAAGGGTTCTAATATCGGTGTTCAAAAGAAGAGGGTCAAGATTTCTCCATCCGAAAGTAATGCAGACCTATTATCATTTTGTGGTAAATTCACTGACCCAAACTCCCTTTTACATATTCGTGGTATATGTAAATGTGAAGGTTTTTTAGATGTGGCAATTTCGTCACTTGGTGGACGTTGGGTGCGGTTTGATTTTTCTGATTCTAGCACAAAAGAGAGGGTTTTGTCATGCTCTAGGATTGTGGCTTTGTTCTCTGTTATACAATCCCTTTCAGCGTCTTTTGTGCCCAATGAGAGGGTTTCTTGGTTTGAAATTTCTGGTCTACCAATGGGCACTTGGAATCGAGATAGTATTATTAAAGCAGCAGGTTTATGAGGTAAGTGTATTTTCATCGGGGAAGACATAGACACCTTTGGTGCAGTTTGTAAGATCCGTGTTTTGATCCCCATTCAAGCATTTGTTAACGAATCAATTCAAGTGGACTTTGGAGATGAAGTCTTTGATGTGCATGTGCAGAATCCCCATTCAAGCTTCTTGGATTCCATCTTTTGGCACTTCATCTTATCAAAGTTCAGATTCTGGTTTAGAAGATGACGACTACTCTTGCAATGATAAGGTTCGACATTTTTTAGACCTTGATGAGGACGGTAATCAGGATGACTTCGGTGATAACTGTTATAAAACACCAACAGTGGTCGAGCCGGTTCTGGATCATCATGACATTATTAATAAGGCGGTGGAAGATGATACGTTTTCCATATATAAATTCTTGAACAATGAAGATTCAGTTGATAACAATAATGAAGCTCTACCGGACACGCGACGGGGGTCCAGTGAAGAGGTGAACATTTCAGTTTCCTCTGGCCCTTCGCATCCACCGGGTTACACACCCCCTATTTCAGAATGTGGGAACCAAAAGTCTCACCATCATATTTTACCTAACTCGAAAGACGAAGTGGTACAACAGATGAGGGCATCCGGAAATAAAATGGGAATGAAAATTACCGATTCGGTAGAAAAAATCTACAAAATGCTAATCAGAGGTCGCGAGGGTTATATTTAATCCATGAATCTTTTATCCATCAATATTTGTGGAAGCGGGAGTAGGAGTAAATGCAAAGCAATTCGTTTGATATTAAATAAGTATAAAGTTAATTTTTTAGGTGTCCAAGAAACGCGTATGGCTCGGTCAGACCTACTTAGACTCGCATCTATGTGGGGCAATCAAGGATTTCAATTTGCAGAATCTTTGTCTTTGGGTAGATCAGGAGGGATTGTCTCCATTTGGGATCCCGATTCGTTTGTTTTTAAGTCTTCTTTCTGTTTTACCAATGTTGTTATTGTGGAAGGAGTTTGGAAGGCTGCTAATTTCCATTGTTTCATGGTGAATGTGTATGCACCTCAACACGAGACGGATAAAGTTGAGTTGTGGAACTTTATTTCACGTTTTAAAGCAGATCATCCTGGCCCCTATATAATTTTTGGTGATTTCAATTCAGTATGTTCTGAAAACGAGAGATACGGTACTAGTTACTCGTCTCTAAATGCACACAATTTTAACTCTTTCATCATGAATGCTGAGTTGCTTGATTTTCCTATGGGTGGATATCAATTCACCCGATTTGCTACTAACGGTTCCAATACTAGTAAGCTCGATAGATTTGTTGTGTCTCCTAATGTTTCGCAGGATATTCTAGATCTTGAAGTTGTTGTATTAGACGAGGTGTTATCTGATCATCGTCCGATTCTCTTACGGCATTCTGTTAAAGATTTTGGGCCTACTTATTTCAAGATGTATAACTCTTGGATGAGAGATATTTCTTTTGATCAGTGTGTTAGGGACTCATGGAACTCTTACTCGCATTCTTCTAGCAATAAAATGTTCATTTTTAAAGACATGGAAGATTTCGGTCAATGGTTTTGCTAATCAGCGTAAAGTAGTGGTTGAGGAAATTAGCAAATTGGATACACATTGTGGGCAGGCCACTGGTTATTCCGCAGATGAGGATCGTCGTGCTGATTTGGTAGCACGTTTGCGAGAATTAGATCACAGAGAAAATCTTGATTTATGCCAAAAAGCCAAAGTCAAATGGGCGGTTGAAGGGGGCGAAAACACCAAGTATTTCCATTCGGTGGTTAATTGGAGACGAAAACTTAATTCTATTCGGGGTATTAGACTCGACGGTTTTGGCTGGAAGATCCTACTCTCATAAAGGAAGCATTTTTTAATTTTTATGCTAAGAAATTTAAAAGATTTGAAAGTGTGAAGTTCTCGATTGATAGGAGTGGTTATGCCTTTTTGTCACAAGAGCAGGTTTCTTTTCTAGACTCTAATATTACCACGGATGAAGTCAAGGCTGCTGTCTGGGCTTGTGGGTCTGACAAAGCACCTGGACCAGATGAAATATCCTTTGGTTTTGTGAAGCACTATTGGGATATGTTGGGTGGTGATTTTTTCGCGGCTGTTTCAGAATTTTTTAACTCAAGTTTATTTCAAGCTGGTTGTAACTCCTCTTTTGTTACACTCATCCCTAAAGTGGAGCCTTCTCTGTTGATATCGGATTTCCGACCGATTAGCTTGGTGGGTGTTATTTACAAAACAATAGCGAAGATCTTAGCTATTCGGTTGTCCAAGATCATCCAGTATATAGTTGCTCCTTCACAATCGGCTTTTGTGAAAAATCGCCAAATTCTTGACGGTCCATTGATGCTCAATGAGATTATTGATTGGTATAAGAGGAAAAAACGTAAGCTCCTTCTTTTTAAAGTTGATTTTGCAAAAGCATACGATTCACTATCTTGGGATTTTCTTTTCAAAGTCATGGAGGCTATGGGATTTAGTCAAAAATGGATCGGTTGGATTAAGGGATGTTTGACATCGGCTCGCACTTCAATTTTAATAAATGGTAGCCCTACAAAGGAGTTTGATATTCAAAGGGGTCTACGTCAAGGGGACCCTATGGCGCCTTTCTTATTTATTATAGCAATGGAGGGATTTAACGTTGCTCTTAATCGCCTTGTGTTAGATGGCTCCCTGACTTGTGCTTCTGTTGAAGGTATTTCTATTTCCCATCTATTTTACGCTGACGATGCAATAATATTAGGTGATTGGTCCATCATCAATATGAATGTTATTTGTTTGGCTTTTAAAACCTTATACGTCGTATCGGGTCTTAAGATTAGTTATCATAAATCGTCTCTTTTTGGTGTAAATGTTGAGCAAGCTGAAGTTAATAGTATGGCTGATTTATTTGGTTGTAAAGCTGATAATCTCCCATTCAATTATCTTGGTATTCCCGTGGGTGAAAGGATGACGAGAATTAATGGGTGGTGTTCAATGATTGATAGGTTTAATAAACGGTTATCTAGCTGGAATGCAAGACTTCTTTCGATAGGAGGTCGAGCAACCTTGCTTACATCGGTGTTGGGATCGACTGGTACCTATTATTGCTCGATGTTTAGAATGCCTCGAACCGTTTGCTCGACACTTGAAACTATCAGAATGAATTTTTTTTGGGGTGGCGACAAAGACAACAGGAAGATGGCATGGGTTAACTGGAAAACGGTCTTGTCTAGCAAAGCTGTCGGAGGTCTTGGTTTTGGCAGTTTAGAGGCGTTTAATATGGCTCTTATTTATAAATGGAGGTGGCGTGCTAGATCTCACCCGGAGTTACCTTGGGTTAAACTTATCAGTGCCATACACGGATCGTCGGTTTGGGAGGATTTTAGATGTAAAGGCAACGGAGTATGGGCTCAAATATGTAAGACTTTCACTCATATTCACAATATCACTTCTATCCCTCGTGATGTTATTAGAAAACGAGTTCATGATGGTTCTTCTACAAGGTTCTGGCTGGATCCTTGACAGGAAGGAGAGATACTTGCACTTAGGTACCCCCGACTCTTTGCTTTGGAATTGAATAAAAATGATTATGTTTCTAAAAAACTTAGTGGACCGAGCTACTCTTGGAATTGGCACAGAATGATCAGACGAGGAAGAGAACAACAGGTCTTTGATGATATGGTTACTTCTATTGGCAATTTTAAATTGTCAAATGGAATTGATGTGTGGATCTGGAACTACCGTGATGAAAAGCAATTCCAAGTGTCCAATTTCCGTCAAGCTCTTGACAGCTTCATGTTACCTTCTGATAATTTTACAACTTATTGGAACAAATGGATACCGAAGAAGGTAAATATTTTCACTTGGAGGCTATTTCGTGATCGTCTACCATCTAGGATCAACTTGGCACTCCGTCGAGTCCCCAATGTATCATTAAGCTGTCCAATATGCTTCTCAGGTCTCGACACACTAGAACATACATTCAATACCTACAGAATTGCTAGTGGCTCTAGAATTTACCTTTCTCGATGGTTACAGCTCACAATCCCAGAAAGCAATCCGTCTGATCTGCGTGACTGGGTTCAAAGCATACAAGGCTCTTCATCTTACAAGCAGCTCATCCTTTGCATTCTATCGTGTTGGCGGTGGTTATTATGGAAGAATAGAAACAAGGCGGCATTTGAACAGGATCATGACACGAGCTTGGCAATTTTTAATTCTACTATTTCTATTTCGTTTTTATGGTTATCGTCTCGTTGTAATAAGTTTAGTATATCGTGGCCTGGGTGGCAGGTTAGTCCATCTTTTCTGATGTAACCCGTCCTTCTTCTTCGGCATCTTGCCGAAGAGTTTATTAATAATAGATTTTGTTGTTCAAAAAAAAAAATAACATTTAATTTAACTTTTTATATAGCCTAGTTGGATCATTTGGGAATGATGTATAAACTTTCAGATTTAACATTCTTTTATCGAAGGACAGAAGTACTGTAATGATATTTGTATGTCATATATTTTTTATCCATATTGACGCAGACGGAATTTCTGGACAGATAATTGATCCTGTTGATTCAAAGAATACCCAGGAAAAATTCTTCTAAATTTTCGTTGATTCAAATAGAATACCGAAATTTAGGATTTTCACACTAAAACACAAGCATGTGTATAGGGAAAAAAATGAATTTTTGATTTAATCAAGTCTGGTCATTTCTCAATGTTTACAACGATATAAATAAGCATACAAAATTCGAACGGGCCTAAAAACATAAGTGGGCCGAAAGTTATAACGAAAAAAAAATCCAAAAAACCCGAAAAAACATATAAAAAGGTCCATAACTCCTAGAAACCGGCGTTTTTGGGCCCGAAGACTCCGGCAGTTTGCAGCTTGATGCTCCTCTTTCCAACGGTCGTTTCGACTGGTCATACGTCAAAATCGGAGCTCTGTAGCAAAAGTTATGCCCATTTTAGTGAAGGCCTCTTTTTGTCTTGATCTTCTAAGTACAAAAGGGTCTGATCAAGAATGCTTGGGCCTGGACCTGATCAAGAATTCTTGGGCCTGGGCCTGCATCACATATACTTGGAGCCCATTTTTGAAATTTCATTAATGTAAATGTAACACCCGACATTTAAAAACATGGGTTTTCAAAAATCTTTCACCTAACGGTGTTAAATTGCGGAAGTAAAGACTGTAAAAGTCAAAACCGATAAAAACATTTC
Source organism: Erigeron breviscapus (assembly GCA_034093135.1). Taxonomy (NCBI): domain Eukaryota; kingdom Viridiplantae; phylum Streptophyta; class Magnoliopsida; order Asterales; family Asteraceae; genus Erigeron; species Erigeron breviscapus. The sequence continues at coordinate 175,969,794 of CM067167.1, forward strand.
GGTTTCTGCATTTAGTTGGTGTTACATGCCATATCAAACAATAGTTCAAATGAAAACCCAACGGTTGCCCAACATTAAACAACCGTTCACACATTACTACATAAATTCGACATCAAAATGAAATGTAAACAAAAGTCTCCATAATAAGCAACTATGGGTAGCTAAGGAATATGCATGCTTTCTACCCACGCCCTCACGTCCTGCATCTACTAGTCCTTCAAGCTAAACCTTAGGGAACAACCACATTAAAGAAACAAGTGTTAGCTATAAGAATAGCTAAGTAAGATCACACTTAATTTAAAAGCATTTGTCCAATTAAAACATTTCTTCATTATTAGACAAACTCATTAGGCACAACACACAACACACATAACTGCATATCAATTTCATATCACTTAGGATAATCATCCTAAATGTGCCTATCCTGCATTAGTTCACACATTGTCACACATATCTTCGTTATCTGCATATAAGTGTGCCCTGCATCACACCCGACTAGATGATCAACCAAAAGGCTAATCATCTTACGTCGTTAAGGAATGGCAAGCCAATCCCAGAGTAATCCGTATATGGAAGCGGGTCAGACCCCTCGTATTACTCGCCCTGCATTAAAGACCATGGTTGCAAGGAGCCACCCAAGCAACAACTACGTCAACGCACTTGCCCGGCTAAGGCTAGTACGGGTTAAGCTTAACACTTTCCCTGCATTATATTTACGAGCTCGGTTTCACACATATGGTTTAGGTAACACACATTCCTAAACCGTCACACACATATAGTCTAGGTAACACACATTCCTAGACATTCACACATTTTATCTTCATTACGTTTGGATCCTTAAACGTGCAAGTGACAAGGCAACCTAGTAAGTCTAGTGAACTAGGTGAACAAGTCACATAAGCAAGCACACATCATGAATCTACGTCATTCTACATTTCAAGTATTGCAAGATACTACGTAACATGCATATCAAATCACTACATTACAACATACTTCATTTCACTACATTTGGGACTGCATATCAGGTCTCATGGTCAACTTCATAACCCACAATACCTCCCGTGTAACCCGAGATACCCACATATATCATAAGTTACCGTTAAGGAAGTTATATTTAAGAAACCTTTGCTTGTTGAACCCTCAGCGTGACAAAAGTAGTGTATCTTACCTCGTGACGATCAACAAGCATCGTTAATGCATCTTGTTTGTGATCCCGACTACCTACCTCGAACGCTTGTTTCGGACCTCAAACGGGCTCACAGACCCTTTATGCGGCGCATGCTTTGAATATGCGTTGCATATATGCTTCAAAAATCACCCAAAACCCTCCCAGGCCCCGATATGCGCCGCACATGGCTTTTATGCGCCGCACATGGTTTATGCGCCGCACATGGAGTGTTGGTCTAAAGACTGACTCGCGCCCTTCACCTGCAGGCGACTTTTCGACCTCAAAACGACCGAATGAGTCAAAACTTAGTTCTTATGAAATGTAGGGAATTCAAAGACCTTTCCAGAAATATAAAGTTTGACTCTTGAAGTTCTTTAATGAATTAGTTATGGCGTCTGCAAAACAGACCTACAGAATTCGTCGTAAATCTGACCACTTCTGGTAATTGACATTTTTCACCCAAATCTGGGCAAAATCAAAAGAAACATTGTTCATGTCGAATCAAGATAACACATAGACCTTTTCAAAAATATAAGATTCATCTTCTAACTCTTTTAATTGAAAGAGATACGATTTTTGCAATATTACTAAATTTCCAGATCTAGTAAACCCTTTGCTTTGCAAACAATTTCCACCATTAAACACCCATGTCAAGCCACCACGACCTGGAAACATAACATTGACCTCTTTTAAGACACAATTGATGCCTTTAAACCATCAATTGATTCCTTGGTCCCTTACAAACATAGATCTCTTGATTGATCACCCGAATAACGCGAAATCAATAAACGTTTTGCAAAATAACCCAACCCAAACCCTATGGCCTGGATCGGATCGACATGTAAGACTTATAAGATCAGATTTCAAAAGATTAACACCTATATTACCTGTAGATGATCATAAGGATGAAAGATCTTGATCAAACTTCACTTGAATCACACGTTTTGAAAGATTTTCGGCTTGCAATTTGATGGAAGGAGGCTAAGGGCGGCTAGGGCTGGTTTAGAGAATGTATTTTCTGCCAAATGACAACCCTAATGACACCCCTAACTCTCAAAACCCGTTTTTGACTTTCCTCATATGTCAGAACTAGTCCCTAAGCTTCGTAATCCTTCATTACTAGTCCAAAACTACCATATGGACCATATATAACATAAATATTTCTTTAAACACCACTACATAGGCATTTAACTACATTTTACACACATATGTTGCATTATACATTTAGGCTTTCAAGCCTCACACGTATCACACAATAACTACATTTAAGCATAAAATCCAATTTAGACTTAACGACATCCCCATGTTGACTTAACGACATTAGTCAACTGTTAAATAAAAAGTTTAGAATGTTACAGTAAATATGTAATCGCTTTAGTCTTTTGCTTCATATAGGAGGCGACATGATCTTGTTAAACACTCAAACTCAAATATGAAGCTGAACCAAAAAGAAAAAACCAAACAGAAAGCTTCATAATGTCATTAGTTTCAATTAATTTAAATGCTAGTGAAGAATTCAAGTTACTTTCATCGTCTTCGTCGATATGTATCAGTCATTGTTATAAATTTATATTCTGTTTTTGTTATTAACAAGTGGAGACCAATGTTTTGTAAAAACAAAAACCATAATAAATGTATATGTTTTTAAGGTGTTTCAAGAAAACAAATACTTGTATATTATACTATATAGCTTTTTTGAAACATTAACAAAATGTAATCTAGTACTCCCAGGAACATGAAAGTAAAAATAAAAAGGTACTACCGGGAGTCGAACCCAGGTCGCTGGATTCAAAGTCCAGAGTGCTAACCACTACACCATAGAACCCCGATCGTCTAATTTTACATTCGATTCTTCTTTAACCCGTTGTAAACAATTGATAAAAATATTGGATTATAAAAATTAGTCTTGTTGCACCAGCCGGGAATCGAACCCGGGTCTGTACCGTGGCAGGGTACTATTCTACCACTAGACCACTGGTGCTAGATATTTGATCTCCACATGGCAATATTATAACTGTTTAACCGTAAAAGTTTAAGAAGTTTGATAATTATAAAGGGCTAATGGTCTGGAAAGTACTCCTACTTTGACATTTTTGTTTTTGTGAGACTTTAACAAAAAAAACTTCTATTCGGGGGAATGAAACCGAATAAAACGACTTTTGTGGGGCTCCGAATAGGTAGCCGGTTGAATATATTTTCCAACTCATTTTTTTTTTTAATTCATTTATGGATGACATGTATATTCCATGTTTTTTTCTTTTTAATTACTCATTTCCAAATCAAAAGGTTGACCAGAAGAAGAAACTTGATATACACAACACTTTTTTTGAAATCGACATACCACTGCCTACAAAAGCCATTATCAATTAACCACCATTTTCATCCACAATGAAATCAAAATCATAAATTAAACCTATCAAAAGTGAAAATGAAACCGCAGATTTGAAATTAAAGAAATTAAGGGTTCTTATTTATATCAACCCATGATTTCAAATTTCCAAGAACCATCACCACTTTCATAGCCGCAGCCATTTTCGACCACCATCGCCGTAAAATGTCAACCATCGGATCACACGACCATACACCCATTTCTACTATCATTTTAAACTAAAATCGAAACCCAAAGATAATCATACACCCGGTCACTAAAATCAGTAAGTAAGTAAGTAACTCCCAATGCCGTCTTCCACGGGTTTTGGGTCCCAATACCGTCTTCGACGGTGTATGGGGGAGGTTGAGATGTAGACAGCCTTACCCTTACCAAAGGTAGAGAGGCTGGTTCCATGTTCTACCATAGGTAGAAAAGGCCCTCCAGCCTTGCTGGGCATGAGGATCGAACCCTTGACCTCTGTCTCCAGAGGCAAGGGCTCCAACCACTGATCCAACCCAGCTGGTTCGAAACCCAAAAATCAAGCAAATATTTTCTTGAGATCGATGTGATTAATTTCACTATATATGGGCTTATTATTGTTATTAAATAATGAATCTTGAAGAAGACCAAATCTTGATTATGATGATGATGATAATGATGGTGGTGGCTGGGATTTTGTGTATAAAGAATTTTTAGATTTAGATGTTGCAAAATTGTTGTATGGCCTGCCGGAAAACAACCAGAGAGGCAGAGAGATCTTAATGTAAACCAAACTCAGGGGAATAACAAACTCATGTATTAAACTATAATGTTATCATGTTAATACTGAAGAAGTTAAAAGAAGATATTTAAGAGTCTGATGTTGGAAAAGAAAGATGAGGAACAGGATGATGATATGAATGAGTGTTTGGATACTTTAAAATAAGGAAAAAACTGGCTAGTAACCGTACACATCAGCATAAAGTGTATGGAGTCCCACAAAAGCCGTTTTACCGGTTTCATTCCCTAGAATAGAAGTTTGTTTTGTTAGAGCCCCACAAAAACAAAAGTGTTAAAGTTTAAGTACTTTCTAGACAATTAATCCAATTATAAAATAAAAAGTAATATTAAAAAACTAATAAGTTCATAATTATGTAGTTAAAATTTATATCTTAGTACCATGAATCAAAATTGAATGTATTATTTATGGACTATTTATGATTAAGCTCTAAATAAGCAAGCTTGAGTATTTTGTTTTGGCTTAATTCATTAAGTGATTTATGAATTATTATAACTAATATAAATGTCGTGACCTATTGAGTTTCCTATCATTCTTTCCATCCTTCATAAATATGCAATATATTATAAGTTTAGTACCATGAAGGAAAATTGAATGTAGTAATTATAGGAGGGGATTCCCTCAAGTTATTTCTCCAACTTGAGTCAAGTTGGAGAGATCTTGACCCTTGAATGAAAATCAAGGATCAAGATTCAAAGATGATCTTTGAATCTTGGCCCTTGATTTTCACCTAAGGGTCAAGATTACCCTAACATGACTAAGGTAACTTGAGGGAATCCCCTCCCATTAATTATGGGCTATTTATAATTAAGCTATGATTAAGCTCTAAATAAGCAAGCTTGAGTATTTTGTTTTGGCTTAATTCATTAAGTGATTTATGAATTATTATAACTAATATAAATGTCGTGACCTATTGAGTTTCCTATCATTCTTTCATCCTTCATAAATATGCAAGTAAAATTTAGTACCATGAAGGAAAATTGAATGTAGTAATTATAGGAGGGGATTCCCTCAAGTTATTTCTCCAACTTGAGTCAAGTTGGAGAGATCTTGACCCTTGAATGAAAATCAAGGATCAAGATTCAAAGATGATCTTTGAATCTTGGCCCTTGATTTTCACCTAAGGGTCAAGATTACCCTAACATGACTAAGGTAACTTGAGGGAATCCCCTCCCATTAATTATGGGCTATTTATAATTAAGCTATGATTAAGCTCTAAATAAGCAAGCTTGAGTATTTTGTTTTGGCTTAATTCATTAAGTGATTTATGAATTATTATAACTAATATAAATGTCGTGACCTATTGAGTTTCCTATCCTTCTTCCATCCTTCATAAATATGCAAGTAAAGTAAACGTAAATCCTACATATTAAAGTAAGAAATTAGATTATTGTTAGTTACATTGGATCTGAGAATCGGGATGTGTTGATTCTAATTCCATGAAATTACGTTATCCATCCTTATATTAGTGAATTCGGGGCCACCATCACCCGTCACCGCCACCGCCGCCGTCGCCGTCATTACATCGTCACCATTGTTGTCGTCATTACATCGCCACCACCATCGCCACTGCCGCTACCTCCACACGCCACCACCACCCACCTCTGCTACCACCGGTTCCCACCATTACACCGCCGTATCGTGTCGGTACCGTACTATATTTAAAAAAACTCAACACTTTATAACCCTCATCAACAACTTGGTCATCAAACTCATGCACAAGTGTTTAACGTATCATGCGTTTTACCATTGTTAGCACCCATGGGGGTGTAACCTTTTCCCCCCCATATATGATCTTTATGTTTTCATGTATTCTATCGTTGTAAACTAATATCTTGCAGTTGTCATATATAAACAATGATTATTCCTAATACGATTGGTCATTGTATACGACACATATCCATCGATGAGTTTCTTTACTTGGGTTTCACGAAAGACATACAAATCCGACTCAACACCTACGAAACATGTCACGTCTCAAACGACCTACAACATGACAACAATAGACATTTATCGCACGACTCTCTCCCTATACATATAATGGGTGGGTGGGTGTTATGAAAAAATAATAACTTTTTTTTTAATGGCATATTGAATTTTATTTAATATGAAATATAGTTAGACTGGTGATGCACACCAACACCATCATTGCCGGGTATATTCTTTTGTTGTATTTTGTAAGAATTTTGTAGTTTTGATATGTTTTTTTTAATGTGTATTTGATTTTTGTTATTAAGCATGACACACAGTATACACTACAGGTCCATTGACGACACATCCTACAAAACGAATAACATGAAAACAATAGACGATTATCATGTCGTGCATCGCACGGGGACTCCCCCTAGTATTATATACTTTATTGGATACCAAAGAAATCAATAACACGTGACATCATCCATTTAGTAACAAAAATATTAAAAAACCCTTAGAATGAAAATACATAAAAAAAAAATCCATTAATATATAACACCGGCATTACAATATTTTTGAATCTTTCTAGTTGTATATTGTTGTACCTCACATATTAATAAGTGGTCAAACTTAATTGTTAAATGATCTCTCAAAAAAATATGGTTGCAAATAGGGATGGCAAAAATACATGTACCCGATGGAAAATCTGATACCCGAACCCGATTTTACCGGGGATGAGTACGGGTATAGCGATGTAATTGTATTCCTCGATGGGTATGGGGCTTGGGACGGGGATGGAAAACTATAAATCCCCGATCCCCATACCAAAACCTGAAAACACTATGTATATTTATTAGAATCACTTTAAGTTATTTTTATATATTTTAATCATTTTTAAGTTTAGAGCTTTTTGTTTTAATACTTTTTATGAGTTATATTTTATTCATCATTTAATTAACATAGATATTATCATATTAGTTTATACATAGAAAAAAAGGTCGAACAACACATTCTCTTAGTTATTTTTTTACTACGATTAATTTATGTTTATTCAAAAAAGGTATCCTCGATACCCGACGGAGATCCCCGATACCCCAATGGAGGCGGGTATGGGAATGTAATTTAATTCCCCGACGGGTATGGGGATTACAAGTGGAAACCAGGTATGGAGATGGGGATAAAGATACCCAATAATACCTGATCCATTGTCATCCCTAGTTGCAAACTAAGTCATTTATCACTATTCATAATTAATGAACCTTAAGTTAAATCCATAATTACGGAAAAAGGTTCTAAAGTTATAGTAAGTCTTATAAATCAAAGTTAGTCCATAGTAAATACCTTAATGTAAATAAAGAGAAAAAATTTGATTCACAAAATTTACTAATTCATAATTAATACACTATAAGTTAAATCCACAATTACAAATGAAGATTCTAAAGTTATACTAAGTCTCACAAATCAAAGTTACTCCATAATAAATATGAATATGAAAACTGTAAAATTCAAATAAAACTAAAATATAAAATAAATAAAAAACCCACAATATAAAGTTTCAATAAATTGAACTAAAGGTAAAGTGCCACATATGATTTTTTATATCCCCTCTTAGTTATATATAAAAATTTTAGGACGCGTTTATAAAAAAAATATATATGACTTTAATAAACGAATTTGCTATAGAGTGTTTATAAAACATAATATTTTATAATGTTCAAGTAAAATTAGATAATTTTAAAATGTTAAATATGAGAAAAATGACAATTAAGTGAAAATAATAATTGTCAAAAAAAAAGCAATGTCACATAAAGTCTAAAATATTCTCACTTAATAGCCTACATATATATCTATATCTATATTTTAAATTTATATTTATACATCTTTGCTTATAAACCCACGTATGTATCTATTATTACAAAAAATAATGTTTACATATTAAATATGAAGAGATTAAATAAATAATATAATTTTCATTCTAGTTATGAGATTGTAAAAGTATACCTTCTTTTGATTAAATATAAGTATTATTATATTTTGATGTCGTGGTAAAAAAAGTATTATTTTATTTATTTATAAGTCGGCTAATTTAAATTAATATTATAAACTTGATTTGACCTAATAACTAGACCAAAATATGAAGGAAAAAATGAATTCGCTTCGAGTCTTCATGATTAATCAATCAAAAGCTAATCCAACGAACCCATCATTTGAATCAACAGTAAAAATCAAAAAGAAAACCTATGGGACGGAAATAAATAGATCTGCTTATCACGATGAATTAACAATATTTAATAGCTAATAATCTACGTAGCATGAAAAAAATCAAATATTTGAAAAAATTACAACTAAGCGAAAATCATATTTGTTATTTAAATAAAAGTGCCACATATGATTTTTTATATCCCCTCTTAGTTATATATAAAAATTTTAGGACGCGTTTATAAAAAAAATATATATGACTTTAATAAACGAATTTGCTATAGAGTGTTTATAAAACATAATATTTTATAATGTTCAAGTAAAACTAGATAATTTTAAAATGTTAAACTAGAGGTTCTTATTATTGTATTTAATGTTATATATAAAAAAAATTGAAAATGTGTTTTGTATTTTATGTGTTTTATTTGATATTCTTGTTTCTTAATTATATAATATGTAAGAATCCTAATAAGATGAAACATGGAAAACAAAAACAAAATCAAGTGAATTTGAACATGTTTTTTTGTTTTTTAAAATGGAAAATGAAAATTGCATCTTCTTTTTGAACATATTTTCAAAATTTTCAAATGTTTCTAAAACTAAGAAACTCCTTCCATTTTCTAAACAACTGGAATTGAAAAATTAAAAAACAGTTTTTTGAACTTAACGCACCTTTAAATTCATGAAAGGCTTATATCGAATTTGGATAGAAATATATCAAGGATGACTGTTGTAAAAAATGAATAAATGCAGAAAATAGAAACCAACTTTAGTCGAATTCACTTAATTAGCAGTGTCCTATAATATTTTTATTTTGGAGAAACCATCTTCAATTTATTCACATAATTAGCAACGTTTTATAAACGTTTTACTCTTTAGAAACCTTTTTGTATTTATTCACATAAATGGTAACATATATATTAAAATATGACTGGTCACATTCTTATTTATGTGAATAAAATAGATATATATATATATATATATATATATATATATATATATATATATATATATATATATATATATATATATATATATATATATATATATATATATATATATATATATATATATATATATATATATATATATATATATATATATATATATATATATATATATATATATATATATATATATATATATATATATATATATATATATATATATATATATATATATATATATATATATATATATATATATATATATATATATATATATATATATATATATATATATATATATATATATATATATATATATATATATATATATATATATATATATATATATATATATATATATATATATATATATATATATATATATATATATATATATATATATATATATATATATATATATATATATATATATATATATATATATATATATATATATATATATATATATATATATATATATATATATATATATATATATATATATATATATATATATATATATATATATATATATATATATATATATATATATATATATATATATATATATATATATATATATATATATATATATATATATATATATATATATATATATATATATATATATATATATATATATATATATATATATATATATATATATATATATATATATATATATATATATATATATATATATATATATATATATATATATATATATATATATATATATATATATATATATATATATATATATATATATATATATATATATATATATATATATATATATATATATATATATATATATATATATATATATATATATATATATATATATATATATATATATATATATATATATATATATATATATATATATATATATATATATATATATATATATATATATATATATATATATATCTTTAGAAACCTTTTTGTATTTATTCACATAAATGGTAACATATATATTAAAATATGACTGGTCACATTATTATTTATGTGAATAAAATAGAAGATGGTTTCTGAAAAAGAAAACGTTTCTAAGACATTGCTAATTACGTAAATAAATTGAAAATGGTTTCTGAAAAATAAAAAATTTAGAAACATATTTTCTACCAAAGATAGTTTCTATTTTTTGCTTTGACTCAAATAGACAAGAAAAACTATTGTACACCTTCATTTTAGAATTTTTCATCCCAATTTATTACAATAATGTATGTATATCTATATTATAACTAAAACAGAAGGTTGTGAGTACATTTGGCACCTTTAATCTCTCTTCTTCCTAATTAATATACCCTTTTTTCTAGATTTTTTTTTCTTTTTTGCTCATTAAATAGATAATTATATCTAAAATCTATCATAAATCTTTTCCTCTCAAAACAAAACTTTTTAAATTTTAAAGATGTATATACTATCCTTAAAACTCTCACAACAAGTTATTATATCTACAACCTAAATAAATTCTATTAATCATTTTCCATCATTCATCTCCTTTCTGTCTTTAAAAAAAATCATGGTCATATAACTTCTCAACAAAAGAAACATATGTTTTTTTTTATCACTTTAATTTAATTTTTGGTATTTTGTTCATGTTTGTTCATTATTTAATATTGAATTGTTATGTTATTGTTATTTTTCAACTCTTTTAATTTATTTTGTTGTCAATTGTAGGTTGATCATGGCTTCTTCTTCTACAAAAGGTTTTATTCTTTTAAACTTTTGTTTTTGCTCATTAATTTGTTTTGCTCATTAATTTATTTTGCTCGCATTTACATCTTTCTTTTTTAAATTTAGAATATGACATATATTTTGTTATTTTTTGTTAGATGAAAAGAAGACAACGTTGGTTCATGTTGAAGATTTGAACCCAACACATGTTAATCATCATCTAACACATGTTATCATTTTGATTCCCTTTGATATATATATATATATATATATATATATATATATATATATATATATATATATATATATAGAGAGAGAGAGAGAGAGAGAGAGAAAGTTAATTTGAGTACAAGGGGAAAAAAAAGTACCAAGGAACAGCCACCAGCCGTCCGATCAAAGCTTTGGACGGATCAGATCAAGCCTTCCTCCTCCTTCTCCGGCTGCTGCGGCACCTTCTTCTTCTCCGGCGAGACTGCCGCCGCCAGCCACCACCTCCTTCTTCTCCGGCGAGACAACCACCACCAGCCACCATCATCTCCGACCACCCCAACCACGGCGTCGGCGCCGGCAGCAAGGGCTTCGCCCGTACCGTAGCAAACCGTCACCATCTCTTGGATCGCCGCCCATCAAATCCATACGATTCCCATATGCGTCCCTTGACGGTCAGTTTAGAACGGATGAGGGCAACGCCCGTACCGTATCCACCCGAAAACGAACCTGATTCTCGCCAGAGATGTCGCCGGAGGTGGTGGCGGTGGTTGTTCGCCGGAGAAGAAGGAAGAAGGAGGAGGTGTGGCGGTCGCCGGAGAAGAAGGTGGCCGGAGAAGAAGGAAGGTTGTACTTTTTGTACTTTTTTCCCCCTTGTACTCAAAATAACCCACCTATATATATATTTTGAGACTACCCGTCCATCAGACGGGGCTGAAGACTAATATGATGTATATAAATAAATAAACAATACAACCCACCATCCACATTAATACATACAAGTATCGCAGCCATCATATACTCATAGTCTCATACTACAAATTTTTACAACATTTAATCAAAAGACGAAATAAGGACTGACTAAAAGGATATCTTACAAAGAGAGGAGGAAAGAGCAACTAAATTTGAAAAAGACGTTGCCACTAAGATGAGGTATTGAATCAACATTTCTATTACTAGTTTATGTTCATTTCAATTCAATTTCAAGCCACCAAATGCACTTTTGGTAGCCTTTTTTCATCCAGTTGCCCTTAAAGTCAATAAAGTGTTTGTAAAAGACGAGCACTGAAATGCGGTAAGGAAAACTTGTGCATTTTGCACTGACCAACCATTAACAACCCCCAACATATTTTTTGTGTTAGAAACTTAGAAATTCTAATTTGTGTTATAATTTTTAAATGGAAGCCGTTCCTAATTAATTAACAGAGTAACCCTCAAGATGCCAAAGAAGATGAGTCCATAACTAGTTGTTTTTCACAAGATTATTGTCATAAAAATTAAATGAGATACAGTAAAACCTCTATAAATTAATAATAATGTTAGGATCGTAATATTTTATTAAATTAACGATTAGAAACTTTACGTACTACTATCCCGTTATACCAAAAACTTAGACACATATTTGACTTATCTGCATACAACTCAACTCAAAAGTAGGACTCCCAAAAAAACATTTACAGCATTTTCCGTAGAATCAAAAATGGGCTTATATATGTACATGAGCACACAAAAGTTTTTGGAAATCATAAGCCTAAACTTGTAGCTTCAAGTCAACCTTTCTTGTTTGTGCTTCCATTGTCAATGGAGAGAGGGGCCGGGGACCTTTGCTTTCCAGCAAACTTTTACTCGAATTAGTAATGGGCAAATAGTAAATACGAGTGGCCACCTTTTTTTGAGGGCAGTTTTTGTCTGTTTTCCTGTCCATGATTAGACAGCCTTAAAGGCTGTTTGAACAAATTGGAGGATAAACATTGACCCATACATACATATATGTATACATACCTTATACCTAGAGACGGACATAACATATACAATTACACGTGTATATATATGTATATGTAGAGACAGAAAGAGAGATTATCTGTTTGCACCTAATGCAAAAAATGGAAGCTTTTCTTAGCTTTCTTCCCCTGCTGCTTTGTCTCTTACTGATGTATTGCCATCCTTCTACTTCACTACCCATGTGTACCAACTTGAGTGAGTCTCTCTATGCACACATACACACTGGTTCCGATATATATATATATATAGTAATATATCTATATATTATATATATATATATATATATATAGTAATATATCTATCATCATATACATAAACAGATTACAAATCTCCAACATATATCATACACAAAACAGGTAGTATTAGTGACTCCGTATATGTTTGAATGTTTGATAACTGACGTGATATACTGATATGTGTGTAAATGTAAATGGATAAGGGGCACCTGTGATTGAAAATGAAGCTCTGGCATTTTGTCCCTACAAGGGGAGGGTGTGTTGTGATTCAACCAAAGACTCACAGCTACAGATGGAGTTTGAAGCTATGAACATCTCGGTTTCCGAACCTGACTGTGCTTCGGCTATCAAATCAATTCTTTGTGCTGTAAGTTTATCTCCATGTTTTCCATTTCCCATCAAACTGATATGTGCTTTTGTTGGTCTTTATCACAATAATTGGTTCTTTATACGTACTACTTTTGTAAGAGATTATCGGAGCTCATAACTCGACAACCTATTCCTGTTTGCCAATCTGCTTTGCAGAAGTATATTGTACATGAATTACGGTAAACTCCACAGGCAAAGAGAAACAGAGAGCTATGAATGATGCAAGACTAATTTTGTAACGGCTGCAAGTCCTGGAGCAATTTAATAAGAAATATTCTAGTACAAATAGGTTATTTATCAAGCTATGAAAACAAACCCGGATCAAGCTAGAAACAACAAATACAAAAATGGAACAGGTAACCAGAATGACCCAAAGTACATCAATCTTTGACCAGACCTTACACCAAATGCAAACTAGAGTTCTTTATTTGATATATATACCTAAACATGCCCCATTTCACATTTTGAAAAGCTGACTAGAAATATTTTTAGGAGCCAGTTTGGTGCTAGTTCCAGACTAAACTGAACTAAAAACTATAACAATACCCAGCTCCACACATTTGCAAAAAAGTTAAAGCCATGAACTTAACTGAACATACCCACATCTGGTTCAGTTTCCTGACTGGTTTTACCCACCACTATTGCCCTACACCAAAAAGGTCAAATCTTTGATGATTCCATCATCTATGATTGAGTTGCGAATACAAACTGACCGCCATAGGTCAGGTTTTTGGTCAGCAAGCAGATCTTGAGTAGTCAACCCATGAAAATTAATTTAATAGGACCTACACCAACAAATTAAGTTTTTGGTCAGCAAACCCGATCCTGACTTCCGCTCTTTCCAGGCCTCAGGCCGAGACCAAGTCTACATGAAGTATCAGACTTGCATAAGTTTAAATACACCCATAGATGCAATAAGGTGGACCAGCACCTCCCCAACTCGTCCTCTACAATCATGCATCATTACCAACAAATTAAGTATTTGGTCAGCCCAAGAAAACCTCAAGAAGTTTTGGCAAAGATTGCACCAAACTGAAGCACGATTTCGTAAGTTAATCAAATTGTAATGAACTTGTAAACACATGATTTTGAAAGTAAGCACATGATTTTGAATCACCAGGCAGACTATATAGGAGATGTTATGTTGTTGATATGATAGGCTAGAAAGCTTGCATTTTATTGCAGCACTGGAACTAACACATCACATGTTATCGAGCTGCTTTTATATGCAGACATGTGATCAGTTCTCGGCAAACCTATTCAACGTTCAATCACAAATCCGTTCAGTTCCAGTTCTTTGTGACTCTCCTAACTCGGCAGATTCTTCTCTGTCCAAACAATCTGAAACTAGTTTCTGTACATACGTATGGGAGACATGCCAAAACGTCTCCATGCATAATTCTCCATTTGCCCCTTCACTACAAGGTGCTGGTGGATTACCACAGAACACATCATCTAAGCTCACTGATCTTTGGCAATCAAGAACCGATTTCTGTACTGCATTTGGTGGTAGACCAGATGAAAGGACTCAGTGTTTCAACGGGAGACCAATACTGCTTAACTCGACCGAAAACCCTGTTCCTCCAAAAGGCCTATGTCTTGAGAGGCTTGGAGATAAAGGGTATATCAATATGGCTGCTCATCCAGATGGGTCAGACCAAGCTTTCTTCTCAGACCTACCTGGAAAAATATGGCTCGCAAAAATTCCTACACATGGCTCTGGAAAACCATTGGGATTAGATGAATCTAGCCCTTTTGTAGATTTAACAGATCAAATCAAATTTGATACCGTGTTTGGTTTGATGGGGATAGCGTTCCATCCAAAGTTTGCTGAAAATGGGCGTTTCTTTGCTTCGTTCAATTGTGACAAAGAAAAGTCATCCACGTGTTCAGGAAGATGTGGTTGTAACTCAGACGTGGGTTGTGACCCTTCAAAAATAGGGAGTTCAGGGGGAGCAGATCACCCATGTCAGTATCATAATGTGGTGGCAGAGTACACTGTTAATGGGACATCATCAGAACCTGCAAAGGTAATGCACTGACTTATTGACTTAGCACATGTATTGTGAGCACAGGCTATAACTCAAACATACTAAAGTCAGAAGAAAACAACCACAAAAGACTGGTCCTATGTAAAATTTAAGGATATGCATGTCATTATCTAAGATTGTTTATGTTTGTAGGCGACAAAAGGGAAACCTGAAGAAGTGAGAAGAATATTTACGATGGGGCTTCCATTTACAAATAATCATGGTGGCCAGATTCTTTTCGGGCCTACTGACGGGTATCTGTATATTATGCTGGGAGATGGTGGAGGTAGAAACGGTCCTTTCGGATTTGCACAAAATAAAAAATCCTTGCTCGGAAAGATTATGAGGGTGGATGTTGATACAAGACCTAGTAAGTATCTGGTTTTTATTGAAGTTTAGGCACCAGTTCCTCTGCTCCATTTAAATAACAATTGAATTTTTTTTCTAGAAGAGGCAGATGATCTGAATTTATGGGGAAATTATTCAATCCCTCGTGACAATCCCTACTCTGAAGATAAAGAATTGTTGCCTGAAATATGGGCCTTAGGATTCAGAAATCCTTGGCGTTGTAGCTTTGATTCGGAAAGACCTTCTTACTTCCTATGTGCAGATGTTGGACAGGTTTGTATAACCTCTTAGTTTTCACTTTATTCATCTTGTTACAGTATTTGTATTTTATTGTATTTTTTTAAAGCCATCTGCCTTCTCATTTTATTACTTTTCTAAAAATTACTACAACTCATCAATGAAAAAACTTGGACATTTCCAAGCAAAGTTTCTTGAAGTGG
This sequence comes from Erigeron breviscapus, assembly GCA_034093135.1. Taxonomy (NCBI): domain Eukaryota; kingdom Viridiplantae; phylum Streptophyta; class Magnoliopsida; order Asterales; family Asteraceae; genus Erigeron; species Erigeron breviscapus. The sequence continues at coordinate 175,986,266 of CM067167.1, forward strand.
TTTTGCAAAGTCTCCAACTCTCCTTGCTACAACGATACATAACACTTTTTGTGGGTCAGCATAAAGTTCACATCCATTTTATTGGCAGGATCGTTATGAAGAGATTGATGTCATTATCAAGGGTGGAAACTATGGCTGGAGTGTATATGAAGGCCATCTTACTGTTAATTCTCACCAATCTTCCATAGGAAATACAACTGATTCTACAGATCTTATCTTTCCAGCAATGGGATATAACCACTACGACGTAAACAAAAAGGAAGGTTCTGCAGCAATATCAGGCGGGTATTTCTATCGTTCTACTACGGATCCATGCATGTATGGCAGGTAAGACATGAAGAGCCTATGAACGTTTTTCTAACAAGTTTAACAACAAAAAATAAAACATCATAATTTCAACTAGACTCTTAGAAACTTCTCATTTATCCTTATAAAAAAGAGTTAAACATTCTAGTATTCAAGTTTCGATATTCTGAGAAATCATTTACTTCTTAATTATGAAAGTTAAAGGAAATGATTCTAACTATAAAAGATATTCAGTTACCTGTATGCAGATCTGTATGCCACTGCTTTATGGGCCGCTGCTGAAACACCAACAAATAGTGGGAACTTTTCCACATTTTCAATCCCTTTCAGCTGTGCTCGTGATTCTCCATTACAGTGCAGCTCGGTACCAAACACTAACTTGGCTGCTCTAGGTTACATATACTCATTTGGAGAAGATAACAGGAAAGACATATATATTTTGTCAAGCACTGGAGTCTACAGAGTAGTACGCCCAAGTCGCTGTAATTATACTTGTATAATGGAAAATGCAACAGAATTTGCAACTCCTCCTACTTCTTCACCTTCTTCAAGCAGTAATCACCTCACCAGCCAAAATATGGAGTTTGTGCTCGCTGTCTCTTTAATATTGTTCTTAGTAGGCCATATGCTGTAAGCCTGTCAGAATACAAACAAGCGTCTCAGGAGCCATGCTTTTATAAATTACATCGTTTTATTTAGCTTGGATGTGATTATGTGAATAAACAAAATAGGTTACTTTGAATTTTATATCAAGTTCTTTAATGAGCATTTCCTCCAAAGCGTACCAAGAATAATTAATATCCTACAAAAGGTATTTAAAAAACTGACGTGAATAATTAGGATTTTATTAATCCAAAATCCTTAACATAGTTGATTAAAAAATATACAGAAAACTTGTTATAAGATCACTTATTAATTCATAAGTGTCTGAATTGACCACTTGATCCAGATTCAAAAAGTTGTGACCGTAAGAAATGATTTTACTAATACTAACAGTATCAATTAGCTTTGACATAGAGAATTCAGTTGTTCAATTTTACAGAAACAAACACTAGGCACCATAACAATATCACTAAATCATACTCCGTAAGATCATAAGTAGCCTATAATATACAAGGAATATACCAGGGATGGGATTCCTTTGTTAGAAAATCGAAAACCTTAGACTTTCGACCTGCAACACAAAGCTAAGAATCAGGAATGCCAAACCACGTTGTTCAGTCAGCAGTCTTATCCACAATACTTTTCTCTATCACTTCATCACACACCTCAAGCGTCGAATCCAGATTCCCTTCATGATAGTTCATATCCATAAAGAAATTATGTAAATCTGTATCTGCAACTAAACCTTTTCTCCTCATTTCCTCAAACAGATATTTGGCGTCCAAATATTTTTTCCTCTTAATGAAACCCTTAATGAGAGCATTATAAGTATCTACTGTAAGATCATACCCCTTCTCTACCATCTCTTTATGCAAAAACCATGCCTCTTTCATATTTCTTGCTTTGCAGTGGCCTCTTAGCAGTATGTTGTAGGTGTTGGCATTCGGAGAAAGACCTTCGCCTAACATCCCTTTATAGATTTCAGTTGCCATGTGCACATCATTTCGAACACAGTACTGCTTCATAAGTGAATTGTAGGTGGTAGCATTAGGCATGATACCTTTTTCCAACATCCATTTAAGCAGCCTCTTGCCATCTTCTAGCATCCCTGACATACAGAATCCATTCATCAAAACATTGAAGGTAACAACTGTAGGCTGAAGCCCTTTATCCAACATTTTCTGCAGCAGCTCATGAGCCGTAGCCATGTCTCCTGCCTTGCAATAAGCATCCATTAGAGTTGTATATGTAAAAGTATCAGCACATATGCCTGCCATCTCCATATCTTCGACTAGCTTCATTGCTTGTACAATATTTCCAACTTTACAAAGACCATTAACAAGAGTATTATACGTATATGTATTCAATTCAAGACCCTTCGCACACATTTCTTGTAGAAGTTCGTTTGCTGTATCTATCTCTCCTTCTTTGCATAAACCATCAACCAGGGCAGTATAAGTGACAACATTGGGTGTCAGACCCATCTGAATCATCTGGTTATGAAAAGAAAATGCCTCTTTAATCTGACCTCCTTTGCAATAACCATCAATTAGTACTGTATAAGTAATTTCATCTGGTTCCATATCTCTACCACGCAATTCAAGAAAGAGATTGTGTGCGTCCGATATATTTCCTGTTCTAAAGATACCAGATATAAGAGCAGTATATGTTACGAGATCAGGATGAACATTCTTACTATGCATCTCCTCAAGCAGTCTATATGCAGCAACGACATTTCCAGCTTTGCAGAAACCGTCAATTAGGGTTGTATACACAACCTTATCAGGGACTAATTTCTGGTATATCATCTCCCTGAGAACCTTCTCTGCGTCTGCTACTTTGCCAATCTTACATAAAAGAAAAACTGCACTGTTGAGAGTAAACATGTTCGGCTTCAATCCTTTGATTCGCATTTCTTCAATAAGTGTTAAAACTACATGATACTCTCCAATCTGACAGTACCCGTTGATCATAGTGCTATAACTAACAACATCAGGCATGTAGCCCCGCAACTCCATTTGAAAGAGTAAGTTGTGAGCTTCTTTCACTTTGCCCATTTGACAAAAGAAATGAATCATTATATTATGTGACGTGGTGTCCCATTTGACACCCTGTTTAAAGAATTCAGTAAATATGTGTGGTGTAATCCTACAGTCATGGATGTTTAGTGATAGCTGGGAGAGAAAAAAATTGCATGAATGTAGAGAAATTACCACCCCGTAGTTTAACATCTTATAGAATAAGTTTTTGGCTCCATCGAAAATTCCAAGTTCCACGAGGACTTGAAAGAAGATATCAAAGACTTGGGGCTTAGAACCCCAATCCTTGTAAGTGTATATCAACTTGTCAGTGAAAAGAGCAAACGGGAGAGTGGCATCTACATTAGGTTTGGACCAAAAGTCATATATCAGATGATGAGCCAATTGTGGGTTGTTTGCAGCAACAGAAATATGAATGATAATGCAACGAGCCTCGAGGGACGGAAGTGTCCGTAAGGAAAACCACTGAAAGAGATTGAAAGCCAAGGTGTAGTCAGTCTTGAGGTCCATGAGAAGCCAAATAAAGTGTTGAGGTCTAAAGGCGGATTCGAATGGCTTGAGAATTTGTTGAATAGGTTGACTCCCGCGGCGTTGCTTAATGGAGGTGGAAATATTATAGACAAGTTGGGAATCTTTGATGGTAGGTTTTCTAGGAGAATAATCAGGAAAGCATCTGGCGGAACGGAAGTTGCGCGTGGAAATGTGAAATATGAAAGATGAAGAATATATTGAAAGGGAGAAAGGAAACCTCTTCATAACTTTGAAGAAGAAGAAGAAGAAGAAGAAGAAGCAAACTACATTCCCTGGTTTGAAGTTTGAGAGCCTTGTCCATATAGAAGAAGAAGAAGAAATCAGCAGCACATCACCTCACCTCTGGATGACACACAATACATACATTATTATTATTATTATTATTATTATTAGCAAATAATCCATGGCAAATATGCAATAGTAGTAGTATGACTAGTATCCACAAGGATAAAAAAAATGAATAAAAAAGTAGAGTGGCATTTCATCAAACAGATGGTGGTATGAGTGGCACACTTCAACTACATTCCCTGGTTTGAAGTTTGAGAGCCTTGTCCATATAGAAGAAGAAGAAGAAGAAGAAGAAGAAGAAGAAGAAGAAGCAAACTACATTCCCTGGTTTGAAGTTTGAGAGCCTTGTCCATATAGAAGAAGAAGAAGAAGCAAACTACATTCCCTGGTTTGAAGTTTGAGAGCCTTGTCCATATAGAAGAAGAAGAAGAAATCAGCAGCACATCACCTCACCTCTGGATGACACACAATACATACATTATTATTATTATTAGCAAATAATCCATGGCAAATATGCAATAGTAGTAGTATGACTAGTATCCACAAGGATAAAAAAAATGAATAAAAAAGTAGAGTGGCATTTCATCAAACAGATGGTGGTATGAGTGGCACACTTCAACTACCATCACCATCACTCTCACTATATATATATATATATAATATATATATATATTGTGAGTAATACCACCACTAAATATGAACTTTACCATTTCGTATGAATGAATGAATGAATTCTGAGTATTTTCAAGGACAACTACATAGAGATTCAGATTCAGATTCAAAAGACACGCCGCAAAAATAAGTACCTTTATGAATGAATGAATGAATCTCCTCCTTAATTTATTACGAGTAGATTCCAATTCTAACATGAATGAACCAATGAATCCCCAAAGTAGTTGATATTAGGGGGTAGGTGCAGGTACCATGGCTACACCGTCGCCACTCTATCGGGTAGCAAGAATCGGGTAGTGGATCGGCTAGTGAACCCTAGGAGAGAGACCGTTGTATACTACTATACTCTGTTCTTTCTTTTTCTTTCTTGTTCGCTGGCAAGCACAGGGAATGAGGGAAAAGAAGGCTTACAACAACATAACAAAAGTTATTGTTTTTTTTAACTTTCACTTTAAACCCTTCAACTTTTATGTTATATCAAAAGTTACTCTAAAATAAATAAGTTTAGGATAAAACTATTATTTAAACTAGTTATTGTACACGCGCGTTGCCGCAGAATACGCTTTCTGCACGACAATGTTTTGAATCCAAATTTATGTGTCAAATATTTGAACCCAAGTTTAAAAAAAAAAAAAAAAAAAAAAAAAAAAAAAAAAAAAAAAAAAAAAAAAAAAAAAAAAAAAAAAAAAAAAAAAAAAAAAAAAAAAAAAAAAAAAAAAAAAAAAAAAAAAAAAAAAAAAAAAAAAAAAAAAAAAAAAAAAAAAAAAAAAAAAAAAAAAAAAAAAAAAAAAAAAAAAAAAAAAAAAAAAAAAAAAAAAAAAAAAAAAAAAAAAAAAAAAAAAAAAAAAAAAAAAAAAAAAAAAAAAAAAAAAAAAAAAAAAAAAAAAAAAAAAAAAAAAAAAAAAAAAAAAAAAAAAAAAAAAAAAAAAAAAAAAAAAAAAAAAAAAAAAAAAAAAAAAAAAAAAAAAAAAAAAAAAAAAAAAAAAAAAAAAAAAAAAAAAAAAAAAAAAAAAAAAAAAAAAAAAAAAAAAAAAAAAAAAAAAAAAAAAAAAAAAAAAAAAAAAAAAAAAAAAAAAAAAAAAAAAAAAAAAAAAAAAAAAAAAAAAAAAAAAAAAAAAAAAAAAAAAAAAAAAAAAAAAAAAAAAAAAAAAAAAAAAAAAAAAAAAAAAAAAAAAAAAAAAAAAAAAAAAAAAAAAAAAAAAAAAAAAAAAAAAAAAAAAAAAAAAAAAAAAAAAAAAAAAAAAAAAAAAAAAAAAAAAAAAAAAAAAAAAAAAAAAAAAAAAAAAAAAAAAAAAAAAAAAAAAAAAAAAAAAAAAAAAAAAAAAAAAAAAAAAAAAAAAAAAAAAAAAAAAAAAAAAAAAAAAAAAAAAAAAAAAAAAAAAAAAAAAAAAAAAAAAAAAAAAAAAAAAAAAAAAAAAAAAAAAAAAAAAAAAAAAAAAAAAAAAAAAAAAAAAAAAAAAAAAAAAAAAAAAAAAAAAAAAAAAAAAAAAAAAAAAAAAAAAAAAAAAAAAAAAAAAAAAAAAAAAAAAAAAAAAAAAAAAAAAAAAAAAAAAAAAAAAAAAAAAAAAAAAAAAAAAAAAAAAAAAAAAAAAAAAAAAAAAAAAAAAAAAAAAAAAAAAAAAAAAAAAAAAAAAAAAAAAAAAATAAAACCGAAAAAAAAAACAACTAAATATGTAGTAATAACAATTAAAATAAAGTAAAATAATAATAATATTATTGTTATTAGTGTTTTTAGTTTAAAAATTATATAAATATGAAAAATGTAGTAAATGTTGAGATATAGTGTGGATTGATGTTGATACGTCTCACGGTGTATCAATATACCAAAGTTCAATTCAACCTCAATCTCAATCTCAATCTCAGTCTCAGTCTCAGTCTCAGTCTCAATCTCAATCTCAATCTCAATCTCAGTCTCACTCAAAATCTCAATCTCAATCTCAACTCAATCTCAATCTCAATCTCAGTCTCAATCTCAGTCTCAGTCTCAGTCTCAGTCTCAATCTCAATCTCAATCTCAATCTCACTCAAAATCTCAATCTCAATCTCAACTCAATCTCAATCTCAATCTCAATCTCAGTCTCAATCTCAAAATCTCAATCTCAATCTCAATCTCAATCTCAATCTCAATCTCAGTCTCAGTCTCAGTCTCAGTCTCAGTCTCAGTCTCAATCTCAATCTCAATCCACTCAATCTCAATCTCGATCTCAAACTCTCAATCTCAATCTCAATCTCAATCTCAATCTCAATCTCAATCTCAATCTCAATCTCAAACTCTCAATCTCAATCTCAATCTCAATCTCAAACTCTCAATCTCAATCTCAATCTCAATCTCAATCTCAATCTCAATCTCAATCCCACTCTTCGGTTCACAAATTCAGATCTTAGATCTAGAAATTTGTTACCGTTAGGGAGAGGGAGAGGTTAGAGAGAGAGAGAAGAGAGAGAAAACAAATAACCATATCGTTAAAAACGTTATATCGAAATAATCAAAACCAAATATTTAAAAGTAAAACCGTAACTATGTGAAAGTTGTTTGATAAAACCATGAAAACTCAAAAGTTAAATGTCAAGAATATAAAAATGGAAACTTTGATGTAAGGCAAAAATTAAAAGATAAAAAACTTTAGTGTGTTAAAATGAAAATTGATATAAAAAAAAATTATGCGCTATAAAAACTTGTACATTTCATGCATAAATAACTTGTAAATTTACATAGGTTTTTAGTATATATATAAAGTTAATAATAATAATATTATTGTTATTAGTGTTTTTAGTTTAAAAATTATATAAATATGAAAAATGTAGTAAATGTTGAGATATAGTGTGGATTGATGTTGATACGTCTCACGGTGTATCAATATACCAAAGTATATTGAACACAGAACAGTTGTAGAGGGGGGTGAATACAACTTTTCACAATCTTTACAAACTTTTAAACCCAAAACGTTTTAAGATTCAAACAAGGAATATTAAGAAAGTAAGTAAAGTGCAGGAATCATTAAAACAGTAAAGCAGTAAACATTCTTGAACACAGATTGTTATTTTTCAAATGTAATCCTTTATTAAGAAATAATCTATACAAAGAATTACAGGGTTGTTGCGGAATAAAGATAGCCTATAGATATCTAAACAACCCTATGAAATGACAAACAACAATCAATTAGTTTCAGCTCAAGAGAATCAGCCCAAGCTGATCTCGTACAGACTAAACTGTGTGTAAGAGCAGAGAAACTAGTGTGAAGAATGATTCTCAGGAAATGCCACACATATGCAATCCATGAATGAAGCTTTTATAGGCACAAGCACTCATTCATTAGGTGTCCGTTGCAGCTACGTGTTCTTCAATCAGTGGTCGATGAGGGAATAATCAATCGTGCCTCTTCATGGTACTTGTGGTCCCCCACGTACTGACGCACATTCTTTCATCCACCAATAGGAGTATGGACACGCATATGTAAACAACCACCAACCTGGATCCTAGGAATCTTCCTAGTCACGTCATTTGTCCTTATCTTCAAATCCAGGTTGTTATATTCACTTGATTGTCAGACACAGATTGGGCCGTTTGTCAAGGCACCAATCTGCCTAAGTGTTTCCAAGCTGACTGCTAATCCCAAGCTGTCTTCCACTAACATCTTGGTCTTCTATCTTCAATCCTCCTCTTCGACTTGGACTGAATGCTAATACAATTTGATGCAGCTTGAATAACACTTGCTTCCATAAGATATTACAATTAAGGAATATGAAGCGTGATCTGGGTCAGAGATAGATCGTAAGCTGTATCAGCTTAGTCTGACCCAGATCAGAGTACAAGAACCAAAAGATTACTAAGTGTTTATAGGTCAGATTTGTCATCATTAAATTTACAATAAACATTGGGACTCAACAATCTCCCCCTATTTGATGATGACAAAACCCAACTACACTTCTAACTATCAGCTTACAAAGAATCAAATGAAAATATGACTAACAACTTGTGACCCTTTGAATCTTTTGGGTTCTTTTCAACAAGACAACTGAATTTGTACAACTACTTGTATATTAGAGAAATACAAAGTATTACAATAAGATTCTATTCCCCAATTAACTCTACAGTTTCTTGTTTAACTTCAAAAGATGGAGCAATTGTCACATCTACCTGCCTATCTAGTCCTTCATTTATAAGGAACTGCTCATACCCATTACCTTGTTCACTGAAAGTAACACAAAATCTGTACAAGGTAAAAAGGTGCATAGTTGGTACCTCTTTCAGCTCAGCAGTCCTTTGGAATACAAGTCTCCCTCTTGTATCCACAAAATACATACCATGTTCAGGTTCAGTAATGTGCATTCCACTTCTTGCATTTTCCACTCCAGCAGGAAGAGACAGATTAAGATGACTTAGAATTCTGTCTAGAGCATCAGTAGATAATAGCCCAAGAAACTCTGAAGGATTCAAATTTCTGAGGAAGTCTGTGTGATCACCTTCAGGAGCTTGGAGTCTAACATTTCTTTTCCTCTTCTTCTTGAGCGGCTCTTCTGACTCATCTTCATCATCCATATCAAATGCTTTTAGTCTTGGAAGGCCAGTGATATTGATCTTGTATTTCACAACTGCAGCCAACTTTTTCTCAATGGCTTCCAAGACAGTCTCTTTGTGGATTCCAGGCATACCAGTGATGAGGTCATGCAACTCAACCCATTCTGTATAACCTAGATCAAGCAATTTTTCAAGATCATAGGTTTCCCAGTTATCTTCAAAACCTCTCCTTGTAAACCTTATGCTTGGAATGCTTTTTCCTTTTCGCCTTTTCAAAATAACCTGGTGGATTGGTTCTGGATGCCTTCTATAATGGATATTTTCAGTCACTTGTCTTTTCTCCAAGGCATCAAACCAACTATGGGCTTTCACACTCTGCCCTACATCTTTAACCTTCTGAGATGGTTTTGAATGAACCACCATTTTCCTCTTTTCTTTACCTTTGCTCACAACTTTCTTTTTAGAACCAATGGCTGCAAGATCTTCTTCATCTTCTTTGTTTAATTGTTCTTGAACAGCCTTGGCAATTTCAGAATCGGACTTAGTTGCAGCAACTCTTTCTCTTTCTAGTCTGTCCTCCTTTATTAATTTGTATGCCACCTCAACTGTTACCCCAAGCTGTGGAGCAGTTTTAGTTGCAGTCTCCCAATCCTTCTCTTTCTCATTCAAGATCTTCACACCACTTGACCCAGCTTCAGTTGTTCTCTTTTTGATCATAAACTGGGACAGAGTGGCTGTGTCTTCACTTGATGAAGATTCATCAATTTGCACTTTGGGAGCTGGGTCAGCTTGAGTTGGCACAGATTGTACAGGGTCAGCTTTGGAGAACTTCCTTTTCTTTTCAACCTTCTTTCCTTTTTCAACTTTCTTTTCTTTTTCAACAACAACTTCCTCCCTTATATCTCCCATATCACTAACAGTCTCCCCCTTGGTGGTATCACTCTCCTTTTCAGTTTCTACATTCTCTTTTCTAACAGTTTTACCAGACTCAGACTCTGGTCTTTTTATCTCTTCTTCCACATTCTCCTTCTCACTTTCCACATTCGAACCATATACAACCACTCTTCTATCCTTTTGAGCCTCCTCAGATCTAGCCTTATCCTGTCTCACTTTCAACCTTCTTAGATAATCTTCAATATCTCTATCAACTTGAGCTTTTTGTCTTTCAATTTCAGCTTCACTCATAGCACTCCTCTTAGTAGTCTTAGTAGTCTTCTCCCCCTTTTTGTCATCATCAGTAGGGAAAGAACTCACTGGGGTTGCAAGGAAGCCTTGGAGTGTACTATTGATCAAGTCAATTTTGATATTGGTGAGACCACGGGATCTTCTAAGCTCAACATAGTCTTCATGGAGGAGCTCAATTTTGGATTTCACACCCTTAGACACTTCAATCAACTCTTTCTTGAAATCTGCTTGTGACTTATTTGCAGATTGAAGTTCTATGGTGACATTCCTTGTGAATTTGGTTGCAGCTTTTTCAATCTGACCCAGAGTGCTCTTGTTTCTTTCATTTTGTTCATCGACTGCCTTTGTAAGCTTATCAAGAGACTCTGTCAGCTTGCTCTGGTTCTGCTGTATCACATCAACTGCTTTCTTAACATGATCTTGTAATGCAGTCTGATTAAGACACAGTTTGTCCACCTTCTTATCCGTCAAATCCTGATCCTTTTGGATCTTTTCCAAGCATTTGGTCAGCTTTGAGCTTTCAACCTTAGAGGTTGAAATGAACTCAGTGAGCTGACCCACCACATCTAAGAGTGAGATAGTGGCAGCTTGGGAAGGACTTGCAGTTGGCTTAAAAGCCACTGACTCTGGAAAGAGCAGCCTGCAATCCTTAAATTCAGGGTCATTGGGAATATTTAGAAGGGGGTGGAGGTTCAAGGAGTTTTGGAACATTTGCTCATGAGAGTGAGTCTCATGAGTGGATCTGTCAGAATTGATGATGAGTTGATCAGCCTGAGAAAGATTGACGTTTAGTTCAGGCTGAGGGCCAGTGGGAATGTGTTGATCAAGATTTTGATCAACTCCTCCACTGGCATCTTCCATCAGAGCATCCCTTGAGGATGGATGGGCAAACTCATCATCGAATGAAGAATCACTTCCGGAGATAGTGACCAAATTCTCATTGACATCGTGAGGACCATCAATGGTTCCCTTTGCTGCACAAGGGGCTGACATGACTGCCTTAAAGACACAGACTCTGCAGGTGTAATGTTTTGTGTAGATGATTGCCCTTCAACCAAGGTGTGTTGTTGCACCAAAGTATCCTCAGGGAGAATTGAGGCCTGTACCCCTCCTTGTGACATAGAAGGGGCATTGACAACCTGTGCAGACTCAGAGTGTAAGAAAGAAGGAGTCTGACCAGCTTGGGGAGAAGAAGCAGTGTCACCCATGCATTCGATACTTCTTTTCTTGGGCTGATCATCCTCAGAGATGATGTGCATTGACTCTAACTCAGTTTGGATCTGGGCTAGATCCACTGTTACCCTTTTTATGATATCATCAACCTTTTGGGAGGCTGATGATGGTGAAATCGATTTTGACACAGTCTGACCTTGGGAGGAGGTGCACAGACTCTGACTCATTTTGGATCTGGGCTGGATCCACTGTTATCCCTTTAATGATATCATCAACCTTTTGGGAGGCTGATGATGGTGAAATCGGTTTTGACACAGTCTGACCTTGGGAGGAGGTCTTTCTTTCAATACCTTCACCCTGTTTGGAGGGTTGGGTAGCAATGGGTGTTCCCTTTAACTCGTCTACACTCTTTTGGGAGAGTGCAGATGGGCGTGGTGTAATCGGCTTGTCAGCTTGGGTGGCAGGGACAGCTTTGGAACGTTCCTTAGCTTTCCCAGCACCATGGGGGATTTCAAGAGATGATGTTGCAGTATCAACCCCAGAAGCTGACACAGATGTCTTTGAAGATCTTTTCTTTTTGGCCTTGAGAGGTACTAAGTCCTCAACAAGGGGTCTTTTAGAATCGGATTTTGAGCGAATTGTCGAAGGTGTGGCTAGGGAGGCTGATGTTTTGGCCAACCCTTCACCCTCTTTTGTAGGAGTAGAATGAATAGATCCAGAAGAGTTTGAGGGTTCAGAAGCATGTGTACCTGGGTCCCCCTGATTGGCAGATTGAGTGTCAGACCCAGATCGCGTCGAAGAAGGGACAACTTCCCTTAATGCTTCTTGTTCCTCCTCTCTTTTCCTGCAAAAATCAAGGTAGATCTGCATTGCTCGGGTTAGACCCTGCACAGATACCTTGGGACTGTTGAAGATGTTATTATTGATGGACTTACATTCCACAGTCTGACCAGTTGCCAGACTGAAATCATTGTCAAGAATAGCCTCAATGATAAGAGAAAGAACCCTACCATAAGGTATGGTAAGACTCTTCTTGTTAACACGATCAACAAGGTCCTTAAAAATTAAAGCAGCGAAGTCTATTCTGGTCATGGTGACCATTGCATGAAAAATTTGCAATTCAAGAACATTAGGCTGATCAAAGCTGCCTGCCTTTACTTGTAAGGTTTTTGAAATTGTGCTCAGTAAATAGTTCCAAATGCCAGTTAAATGTTTCATTTTAACAACTGAAGCCAGTGGACCAGTATATATGTGAGTCCCTCGATAGCTGCAGATCGCTCTCGAGATCGTCTATTGTTATGTCGTGAGTGCGGAATCCTCACGAGATAACTAGTTTGATTAGTTATCGAATATATTGCTAATTATATGTATATAACCAGCCTTATGAGATCTATCTTCGTTTTCTATAAGCTAGAAACGAACTTAGTCGCCTTAGGTGTGTGAGAGATGAACTGAATCCTCAATTTAGGGTTTCCATTCATTTATATATGTTTCTGATCGATATTGGGCCTGCTGGGCTTTGTTCTTACGAACTTAGCAGCCCAGCCCATATAACGAAGATTATCTTCGTTAGTTCCTAACGAAGGTTATCTTCGTTAGTACTAAATACCATCAACATCTATGCTTAGTTATTTTCCAAGTACTTCATGTACAAGAAACCTAACATATATTATGTTTGTACTTGTATAACATACATAACAAACATCATATATAAACACATATATATAACACCAAAACATGTAATCGATCATTACCAAAACACTAAGTCCATAATCTATCAATTACACATATATAAATAAGACTAATCAAATCTAAGTTGCTGTTGTCACATCAACATGCATCAACAAACTCCCCCTTGACAACAGCATCTTCGATTTCTTCAGTCTTCAAAAATCTTTATCATCCATCAAATAACAATCGTCTGCTATTTGCATGGATATTTTCGTGTAAGCAGACTTGGAGAATCTTACGATATCGATCTTCTTCATTCTTCCAAAATGGTAAAAATGAACATTCAGTATCGTATAATTTTCTCTGATCATTTCTTGAGAAGTTAACCAACTGCATTGGATCATACATCCTTCTCAACAACATCTTCTTCTTTGAGTCTGCATACATCTTGGCTTCACCAGAATTTTGATCAATCTCCCAATTATCCATTTTATCCAAGACATCTTGTGCCCATTTCTTGGCAGGGACTTTGATCATACACTTGATATCACGTTGAATATACTCAATGCTTTTATCTGGCTTAACCACCTTCTTCTTTCGTCTTGGTTCAATATGAAACTTTGGTTTCTCAGAGTCTTTCATATTCGATCTCAACTTGAAATCTTCATGAAGATTCTTACCAACCACATCAGCAAGACCATAACCACTTGGATTGATAATCCTGTTATTTCCAAGTTCATGTAAGTCTTCTTCACACAAACTTATGAAATGTCTCTCACGCCATGCTAGATACTGACAACCTTCTGGTCTTTTAAGAACGAACAACTTCAGTTCTTCATCATAGAACCAACTCCAGATTATTGTCTTATATCTTGCAACATCTTTATCTGAGATGTGAGTCCAATACATGATGGGTTTCATAGTATCCCATGTGACTATATAATCATTAATTCTTTGCCCAGGCATAAGTCGATCAATCTCATGTAGTGGATCATCTTCTCTGAGAGGTACAGGATAATCATTTGGATCAAAAGGTCTTGTCAAGTTGATTTCCCAGTGGAAAGGAATCAAAGCATCATCAATCTTAGCATATACCACAAAGTTTAAAACTTTAGCAGAGCTACTAATTGAAGCTTGAAGCATTCTTTCCTTAACTTCTTTCCTCTTAATCTCTAACTCTTTTCTTTCTTCTAAAGATGGATCTTCAGAAGTTGAGTCCCAAACATCATCAAACCCATAAGGCTTCTTGAATATGTTTATATCCGGTTCAGGAACAAACTCACCCTCCTCAAGTTCATCACCATCAAAGAATAATTCTGCATCATCTGTATCATCTATTAAGATTACACAAAATGAACACCAGAATAAAATGAATAATCATGATAATAATAATAAAGATGAGATATAATTGCATTGAAATAAGATAGATTACATTCACATGTCGTAAACTTATTACATGCAACCTAATATACACTTTATCAATCTTTATCAAAATCATAAGTTGAATCAGAATCAGAATCAGATTCCAAGGCTGTTTGCCTTTGAATCTGAAATTCTTTTCCTCTTTCAGTTTCTGCTTCTTGATGTTTATCTAATAAGTTATCAAATACAGAATGAAAAGCATTTTCTTCGGTATTACAGTCATGTCCAAATTTTGCCTTAACTTCACGCTTTAATCGTTCAGTTTCAGCTTCAACTTGATCATCACTTAAATAATCAATCGATTTCGAAGAATTACCCGAGTCAAGTGCTTCAATAACTTCAGCATCTCGAGGAGCACTTGATCCACCCGCACCAGAAGTACCAGTCTGGGTAGTATCTCTTCCTGTCTCCCCTGAGTCTCAACACCTTTTCCTTTGTCAGAAACTGGGCGAGAATCACTCCTATTACCAGCATTATCAGCATCATCATCTTCATTCTGACGTCTTGGCTGAACTGCTGATAATCTGCAAACTTCTTCAGGAACATCTCCCCCTTGATTCTTGACCCAGTTTATTAAAAAGGTCAAAGTACCTCGAACATTTGTAAGATCAGACTCTAATGTATCAACACGAGCCTGAAGAACATCGATACGCCTAACTAGGGAGTAATCTGAAGGAATAGGAGGAAAAGTAGGCAATCTGGGCAAAATTGGTATGGCAGGAGGCAATAATGGACGCAACGTTACACTACCGGCAACAGAAGCAACCGGTGCTGTAGAGACAGCAGGAATAGCAGCAGCAGCTGCAGATACTGAAGTAGCCTCAGAAATTCGTGCACGCTTAGTTCTGCGATAAGTAAGAGGAGCAGCCAGTGTCCTCTTAGGTCCAACAGTACTTGTATCTTCATGAATTGGACTTGATGCCATATCTCTATGTTCCAATTCTTCTTGATAATCAAGTACAACTTCTTGTTCAGCACCATCATCCTGATTAACTTGAGAATCATGTTCATCATGAACGGATTGATCCGTATCAGAAAGAACAGGTGAAGAATGACATGCCTTACTCCGACGCTCTCGGCGTAAAGCACCAGGTACATCTTCTCGAGAAAAGTGATATGAATGATCACTTCCTGAAACAGCAGGTACATCATGAGCCATCTTAGTTCGATGCTCATTACCAGAATCAGCAGCCACACTATCATATTCATCTGTGTCTGCTTCAACTACATCATCACCACCATCATTCCCACTATCAGAGTCATCAGAATCACCATCAGAACTATCATCTGAACTCTCTTCATCCTCATGAGCAGAATTGTCTTCATCATCCACTAACATATCACCCTCAAAACGAGATCGATAATTTGGATTAATCAAATGACCAAACAGTGGTGGATCATTAAGACCAACCACATTTCTAGTGTTAGCTTCTAAATCAGCAAATAAACGTAAAGGCCAAGCATGTGGTGCATAGCGAGGACCTTGATCAAATACCAAATCCGGACAAAAATGTCTAACGATTGCCATAACAAAGCGAGGATATAATAGAAACCTATTTTTCGCTTTGGCATTGATTTGACCAATAAACTCTTGATAGAAGTATGTCGAAAAAGGATAAGGTCGATTATAGACCAAGGCAACCATCTGCGAAGAAATCTGAGCAGAAAGCTGATCAAATCCAGCCTTACGATTGCTCAGACTTACCAACAAAGCGTAAGCAAGATATCTCCAACGTCCTTGAAATCCACTTTTGTCAAAAGGAAGCTTTATTTGACCAACATATCCCATTCTTTGAAAACATCTACGAATAAGGTCAAAATCATAAGCTAATTCTACTGCTTCGTCTGATTCTTCACCCAAATGCAGAATTTCACGAAGCATCGCAGCATTAAAATCAAAAGTGATTCCTTCGACAGTTGCCTGAACAAAACTACGACCATTAACCATGACCTGATGAGCAGTCCTCCAGAAGGTATCAATATACTGCCTAATCAGTCTAGGTGAATCACAGAATGCAAAAGAAAGCCTAGAACGAGCAATAAAATCAAACATCTCATGATAGCGTTCACAATTATGCTGATCTGGATCAAGATTTAAGGCCAGATTGTGCTTCTTAACGAACTGACGTGGAGCAAGAGCCATTTCTGCAAAACAAATCATAATTTAAAAACAATTATAGAATTGCAGGCGTAGATGAACTTAATCAATAATTTCATAAGTTGAGACTGTACGAAATTACTCTTTAAGTTCGTTAGTTAAGATTGTACGAAGATAGACTTTAAGTTCGTTAGGTAACAAAAAAACGAAAATAGACATTAAGTTCGTTGGGTAACAACAAACGAAGATAGCTTTGAAGCATAACTAAGTTCGTTTGTCACAAGAACTCCTAAATTCGTTAGTTGAAAGGAGAGTCTAAGTTCGTAAGCTCTGTTTGAGAACCTAAGTTCGTAGACAATAAACGAAAGCTAACTTCGTGGACATTCTGAACAGCAGTTGGTTCCAAAATCAAATATTCGATTTTAATAAAATTGATTAACACTTGTTGTGCCCGAAATTAGTTACAAAACATTTGTATCAATTAAATGAAGCATAACCCACTTCGATTTTACAGACGAATTAAAGATCCAATGGATTAAAATCAAAAACGAAATTAAACCCTAGAACCTAAAATATATATAAAACTGATTGAGTTCATGTAAAAATTGGGCAAAAACAAGAATCAAGAATTGGGGATTTGAGAATGACGATGCTAGATAATATACCTGAATCACTTATTTCAACAAAAATCGAAACAACAAGTAGAAAATCAAGTGAGATCAAGTAACTTGATTGATGAAGATATAGGGGTTTATGCAGGTTAAATTCGTTTTTCTTTAATAATTTTGGCAATGAAAAAGAGAAAACGAATTAAGTTGGGATATATATATGGATGGTTAAAAGATGGGTCAAAACGGGTCGGTTAGAAGATCGGTCTAAAATAAGGGGAACGAAGTTAACCTTCGTAAACTCAAGTGGAACGAAGATAGAAGTTATCTTCGTTTAAAACCAAATAAAACGAAATTAGATGTGACGAAAATAAGTTCAATTTTCTGAAGAACAAGTCCAAACGAAGTTAAAGACTATCTTCGTAAGAACAACATTGGACTTAGAAAATTTTTCAAGATTCTTCATCACGAAACTTTCCACGATGCGACCCTTTGACCTAATCCTGTACATAGCAATAACTCGTTAAAAGCAACTTGTTCATGCCTTGTACCAAGAAGTACCACCATCTAAAATCATCATCATAATGTAAGTATTTTACAAACATTATAATCTTGAATAAAAACAAAACCCCAAGGTCTAAAAACATCAACAAACCTGAAAATAATCAATTGACATATGAACAACGTTACCAACCACGACCATGATACGGAGAGCATTTCGCTAATCATTGAGTTGCTTGACGGCAAACCATCTTGAAACACTTAAGTCCCATATTAGATGCCGTCTACAAAACTAACAAAAAATGAATAGTCCAAAAATCCAATGAAGGACTTTGTAAAGTTTCCGAAATCATGTCATAAGTCAAGGTACGAAAACAGGGTATATTGTGTTTCCCTCCAAAAAAAAAAAATTCGGGAAAAATGTTCTCGTGAAATTTTGAAATTCACCTTAACTTTTGATCTAATAATGGTAGAAATTTTTTTGATAATCGTCAAAAATTTTGCCGAAATTGCGCCAAAAACGCACGAAAATGACCCAAAATTTTTCGGACCTTTACCAAATTAATTTTCCCGCGTAAAAAACGAGATTATAAGATCATAGGCAAAAATTTTTATTTTTTATTTTTTATTTTTTATTTTTTATTTTTTTATATAAAGAATCTTCTGGTTGGAGAAAGACACCCTGTGTTTCTTCTGATCAGATGTGGAATCGTTCTCTGCAGACTGAAACATATATGAACCTCTTTCTTGAACTCTATCTTCTATGATCATCTTCGTATAGCATCGGCACAGTTAAAGAACTATACCTACGAACTTGATCTCCTGGCTTGAACATATTCGTAACAAAATATAGCTTACGAATATATGTTGAACTTAAATGACCAACTTCGTATGTAGAAAATCAACAATACATGCGAAGTTATTCTGCCAGGTATGAACATCTTCGTAAGTACTAAAATAGTCTTTGCGAAGATGATCATCAAACGAACAGAAACTTCATCTTCTTCATACTTTCGAACATAAACCCTAAACCAGATCACGATCGAAGGCAAAATAGCCTCCCCTGCTCTGATACCACTTGTGAAAACACGTTTGGAACGTGTGTTGATCGTAAATCGTGATCTATCCTAAACTAGAAGTGCGAAATCCATCTAGATTAGTTATTAGGGTTCTTGTACAATACAAAACGAATTCGTATGATTACATCTTGAAGACTACGAATCACAATCAACAAGACGACTAACAATAATGAATATGGTGGACTTACGACTGAAGGTTTGCGCGATCCTTCAGCCGGCCATGGACGAATTACATAGCTATTAAATCATCACTGAAATCTGAAACCTAAGTCCTATATTTATCTTCGTAAGTACAATCTTTCTGCGAACATATTCACTACTGCGAATATAACCATCTTCTCACGAACTTGTTACATATTGCGAAGATATGCTCAAAAACACTCTTATCTTCGTATGAAGTCTTCTGTGCGAAATTATCCAATGAAACATCAACATCTTCGTAAGTACTAAAATAGTCTTTGCGAAGATGATCATCAAACGAACAGAAACTTCATCTTCTTCTAACTTTCGAACATAAACCCTAAACCAGATCACGATCGAAGGCAAAATAGCCTCCCCTGCTCTGATACCACTTGTGAAAACACGTTTGGAACGTGTGTTGATCGTAAATCGTGATCTATCCTAAACTAGAAGTGCGAAATCCATCTAGATTAGTTATTAGGGTTCTTGTACAATACAAAGATAAGAAAACAATTACAATGGGAGAAATAATAAACATTATCATTAGTCATATGATTACAATACAAAACGAATTCGTATGATTACATCTTGAAGACTACGAATCACAATCAACAAGACGACTAACAATAATGAATATGGTGGACTTACGACTGAAGGTTTGCGCGATCCTTCAGCCGGCCATGGACGAATTACATAGCTATTAAATCATCACTGAAATCTGAAACCTAAGTCCTATATTTATAGGTACAAATGGGCTTGGCCTTACGAACTTAAAGTTCGTAAGGCATATATGTACGAATTTATTAGTTCTTACGAACTTAAAGTTCGTAAGGCATATATGTACGAATTTATTAGTTCTTACGAACTTAAAGTTCGTAAGGCATATATGTACGAATTTATTAGTTCTTACGAACTTAAAGTTCGTAAGGCATATATGTACGAATTTATTAGTTCTTACGAACTTAAAGTTCGTAAGGCATATATGTACGAATTTCTCAGCCTTTTAGAATTATTGCATCGGACAACAATTTGTGCACTTAATGTGCTCCAACAATATACAACTTCTTGTAAAACATTTTTGGCTTCAGTGTGAGACACAACAACATCATATTCATCATCAGGCATGTATGACAGCTCAAATGCAGACTTAAGCCTCTCGTAAGAAATATATACCTTCTTCTTACCGTTGAGGATTGAGCCATAGATTGCAGCATCTCCTTTCTTATTTGGCTTTACAACACAGCTCGCCCAGAATTCACACAAAAGATCTTGAAACACCCAGTCTGGTTTCTCAAGCATCACTTTCCCAAACGGATGATACCACAAGAAAGCTACTATCTCATCGTATCCTTTTGCCCATGAGGGAGGATTAACATTAGCATACACCAGACTACCAATCTTGATTTTACTAGTATCAAGATCAGCAGGAAACACAACTACCTTATCTCCAACCACATAAGGAGACAGTTTATTTGCGCTTATTGGAGTTGGAAAATGATTTTCAGATTCAGAAGAAGATTGAGAATCATTAGATAATGATGCCATTTTGAAAACAAATTTAGAAGAAATTTAAATTTAATAAAACAGTAATCAGATTAGAGAAAGAAATTAATTTGAAGAAAATATGAACAAGTGATTTGGGATTTTAGGTTAAACTGATGTTATATACAACCCAAAAATATCTTATTTGAAAAAGTTGGAGAGAGAAAGTTTTTGATTGGACGATCAACAAGTAGTGGTGGTACTTTTTTAGTAACGGTATGGACCACTACACGTGTCACGCCACAATAGGATCATTAAGTAAGCTAAATAAAATAATGAAAGAAAAACGCACTGAGATATTTAATAGCAAAAATAACCACGAAGCTGGGTCAGACTCAGCTTACCCTCTTTCATTAGTAAAACACCAAGTGTGAAAGGGTAGTCTGGGTCTGACACAGCTTACCCTCAAAATTTTGTACAAATTCTAAGGAGTCAGATTTGCTTTTACTTAGCTCACTACATTTACAAATTAAGCATACCTAGCTTACTTATAAGGTAGTTGAACCTTGATTCATCCAATGGCTTTGTGAACAAGTCAACAAGCTGATTGTCTGTTGGAATGAAGTGGAGTTCAACATCTTCTTTCATTACATGATCCCTGATGAAATGATATCTTATATCAATGTGCTTGGTCCTTGAATGAAGTACAGGATTGTTTGAGATTGCTATGGCACTGGTACTGTCACAAAAGATTGGAGTTTTTGTTGTAGTGACACCATAGTCTTGAAGCTGATATTGCATCCAAAGAATTTGGGAGCAACAACTTCCTGCAGCAACATATTCAGCTTCTGCAGTAGAGATAGAAACTGAGTGTTGCTTCTTGCTGGACCAGCTTACAAGTCTATTGCCAAGCAATTGACAAGCTCCTGGAGTACTTTTTCTGTCAATCTTACAGCCTGCAAAGTCAGAATCTGAATAGCCAATTAGATCAAATCCTGAGTCTTTGGGATACCAAAGACCCAGATTGGGACTACCTTTAAGGTATCTAAAGATTCTCTTTACAGCCTTAAGATGAGATTCCTTAGGACTAGCTTGATATCTTGCACAAAGACATGTAGCAAACATAATATCTGGTCTACTAGCAGTCAAGTAAAGTAATGAACCTATCATACCCCTATAAGCTGTGATATCAACAGATTTCCCATTTTTATCTTCATCCAGCTTATCACCAGTTCCCATAGGAGTTTTCATAGGTGAGCAATCAGAAAATCCAAATTTGTTTAAGAGATCTTTAACATACTTTCCTTGGTTTATGAAAATTCCATTTTTAGTCTGTTTAACTTGTAAACCTAGAAAATAGTTTAGTTCTCCCATCATGCTCATTTCATACTTCTTAGACATTAATTCAGAAAACTTTTTGCAAAGTCTTTCACTGCTAGACCCAAATATTATATCATCTACATATATTTGTACAAGAAAAATATCACCATTATACTTTCTCACAAACAAAGTTTTGTCAACATTACCTCTTTTGAATTTATTAGCCAATAAAAATTTAGACAAAGTATCATACCATGCCCTTGGAACTTGCTTCAACCCATAGAGAGCTTTGTCAAGCTTGAACACATGGTCAGGAAACTTTGAATTTTCAAAACCTGGAGGCTGTTCAACATAGACTTCTTCTTCCAACTTTCCATTAAGAAAAGCACTATTCACATCCATTTGATAGACCTTGAAACCCTTGTGAGCAGAGAAGGCCAAGAACATTCTGATTGCCTCTAATCTTGCCACTGGTGCAAAGGTCTCATCATAATCAAGTACAGGATTGTTTGAGATTGCTATGGCACTGGTACTGTCACAAAAGATTGGAGTTTTTGTTGTAGTGACACCATAGTCTTGAAGCTGATATTGCATCCAAAGAATTTGGGAGCAACAACTTCCTGCAGCAACATATTCAGCTTCTGCAGTAGAGATAGAAACTGAGTGTTGCTTCTTGCTGGACCAGCTTACAAGTCTATTGCCAAGCAATTGACAAGCTCCTGGAGTACTTTTTCTGTCAATCTTACAGCCTGCAAAGTCAGAATCTGAATAGCCAATTAGATCAAATCCTGAGTCTTTGGGATACCAAAGACCCAGATTGGGACTACCTTTAAGGTATCTAAAGATTCTCTTTACAGCCTTAAGATGAGATTCCCTTTTCACTGCAGAATGAATTAAGAGTGATGTTCTTGAATTCAGTTCCATTATCACTTCTTAATTGCCTAACAGGTTTTGTAGAGAATCTCAGCTTGCTTAATGAAATGATATCTTATATCAATATGCTTGGTCCTTGAATGAAGTACAGGATTGTTTGAGATTGCTATGGCACTGGTACTGTCACAAAAGATTGGAGTTTTTGTTGTAGTGACACCATAGTCTTGAAGCTGATATTGCATCCAAAGAATTTGGGAGCAACAACTTCCTGCAGCAACATATTCAGCTTCTGCAGTAGAGATAGAAACTGAGTGTTGCTTCTTGCTGGACCAGCTTACAAGTCTATTGCCAAGCAATTGACAAGCTCCTGGAGTACTTTTTCTGTCAATCTTACAGCCTGCAAAGTCAGAATCTGAATAGCCAATTAGATCAAATCCTGAGTCTTTGGGATACCAAAGACCCAGATTGGGACTACCTTTAAGGTATCTAAAGATTCTCTTTACAGCCTTAAGATGAGATTCCCTTTTCACTGCAGAATGAATTAAGAGTGATGTTCTTGAATTCAGTTCCATTATCACTTCTTAATTGCCTAACAGGTATTTTGTAGAGAATCTCAGCTTGCTTGATGAAATGATATCTTATATCAATATGCTTGGTCCTTGAATGAAGTACAGGATTGTTTGAGATTGCTATGGCACTGGTACTGTCACAAAAGATTGGAGTTTTTGTTGTAGTGACACCATAGTCTTGAAGCTGATATTGCATCCAAAGAATTTGGGAGCAACAACTTCCTGCAGCAACATATTCAGCTTCTGCAGTAGAGATAGAAACTGAGTGTTGCTTCTTGCTGGACCAGCTTACAAGTCTATTGCCAAGCAATTGACAAGCTCCTGGAGTACTTTTTCTGTCAATCTTACAGCCTGCAAAGTCAGAATCTGAATAGCCAATTAGATCAAATCCTGAGTCTTTGGGATACCAAAGACCCAGATTGGGACTACCTTTAAGGTATCTAAAGATTCTCTTTACAGCCTTAAGATGAGATTCCCTTTTCACTGCAGAATGAATTAAGAGTGATGTTCTTGAATTCAGTTCCATTATCACTTCTTAATTGCCTAACAGGCCTTTTGTAGAGAATCTCAGCTTGCTTGATGAAATGTATAATGCTGTCAGCAGCTTTACTCTTGTGTCTTAGAAAGAAAACCCAGGTGTATCTAGAATATTCATCAACAATTACCAAGGAGTACCTCATTCCAGTGAATGATGGAGTACTGATTGGTCCAAATAAGTCCATATGAAGCAGATCCAAACAATTATCAATGGTTGAGCATGTTTTAGACTTAAAGGTAGCTTTATGTTGCTTGCCTTTCTCACAAGCACCACACAGCTTGTCCTTCTCATACTTGATCACTGGAAGCCCAGACACCAACTCTTTCTTACACAGCTTGTTGATGTCTTTGAAATTCATATGAGACAGCCTTTTATGCCACAACCAATTCAGCTCATCTTGAGACTTTGACATGAAGCAGACTTCTCTTGTGACAGTTGGATTTCTCATGTCAAAAGAATACAAAGACTCGTCCCTCTTTGCAATCAGAACCACATTACCTTCTAAATCAAGAACAATCCCCTTATCAGACCTGAATCTCACCTCATAACCAGCATCACACAACTGACTCACACTGATCAGATTGTGCTTCAAACCATTAACATATGAGACTCTTCTGAAAGTAAGAGGACCATTTGAAAGAACACCAAAACCTTCAGTCTTTCCTTGAGAATCATCTCCAAAAGTAACATTAGGACCAACGCGAATCCTAAAGCTACATAGCAGGGACTTACATCCGGTCATATGCTTGGAACATCCACTGTCCAAGTGCAGGTGTTATCGTCGTGACCGCCCTGCAATCATGATAAGAGATTAGTTCATTTTGGGAACCCATCCAAGGATGGGTTCACCAGAGCTGACCTTCTGGTCTGACTCAGATTGGGGAACTAAGCATGGACTCTTATCACTTTTAGAAACCCATTGTTGCTTGGTCTGTCCTTTACCAGATTCAAAGTTCTTTTTAGCAACATTTAAAGTTTCTTTCTTAACAAAACCTTTGCCTATTCCAGCTTTCTTGGATTCAGCTCTCAATTTTCTTTGATTAACAATTTTTGGATCATACACATCCTTAAGAAAATTGGTTTTCATGGACACCTTATCAGTTCTGGACTCAACATACTTTAAGATCATCTTTTCAGAATCAGATTTGGTGTTACTTGAAACAGACTCAGATTTTGCTAGTGACTCATTTCCTAGAGAACCAGACTTCTTACTCTTTAAAAGCTTGATTTTCTCTTTAGGAACACTGTGATCTCTAACCTTTCTTTTGTTTCTCTTTAAATTATTCTTGTTTGTTTTAATTTTTGAATCTGACACAGATTGGGTGATGGTCAGCTTGGACAAGTCAAGACTTTCCTCAGGTTTTAACTCAACAACCTGATCAGCTTCAGACACAGCTTCAGCAATGGTCTGACCCATGGTTTCAGGATCCTTAAACCCAATACCAGATTTCTGAACCAACTTAATTGGTTTAGAAGTAGTCTCTTTGGTTTGGACTTTGGGTGGTGAAGGAGGCTGATAACAAGGCTCCATAGTACATACTTCAGCTATGGCTATGGCCCTATCATAATCACCATCAAAGATAGCTTGGATCTGATGAGGTATTTGTTCATTTACACATTTAGCGACTCTTTTTGAACTGACACACCATGTTTCAGTGATCTGCTTGACCTTTAAAAACTTTTCTTCTGCAGTTTTAGCTTCCTTAATCAAAATGGAATTTAATTGTTTTTGAGTTTTAACTTCAGACTCAAGTTTTTCAATGGTGTGACTCTTGGAGCTGTTATCAAGTTTCAAAAGATGAATTTCCTTTTTGAGTTCTTGATTAAAATGTTTTTGTAACAAAACCTCATCACCAAGTTTGTTCAGTCTGGACAGTTTTTCATTATCAGACAGATTTGAGAAAGAAGTTACCTCAGGTGGAGCAGTCTGACTGGTGGATGCCTGGTGAGCTGACTCTGATTGCTGTTGTATTCTGGCCAGATCTTCAGCAAATCTTTGAGTAGCTTCTTTAGCCATAAAACATTTGGCATCTTTGTACAGCTCATCATCAAATGATGTAGCACTTTCAGCCCAGTCTTTGGCTACCAGACTTTTCTCATTTTTGTTCACCTTCTCAGTCAGCTCAGCTACTTGTGCTTTCAAGGCTTTGTACTTAGTCTTGAGCTTTGAGTATTTTTCACCTCTTCCACCTTTGGCTGGCACAGCTTGAGCAGTATCTTTGGATCTACAATCACCAGCCATATGTCCAGTCTTGCCACATTTGTAACAAGTGACTTTGGACATATCAAATGGCTTCTTGGCTCTATCAACTTGCCCACCTCTTCCTTTTCCTTTAAACTTGTTAAAGGATCTCCTTCTGATCCTTTCAGCTAACATAGCAACCTCATTTGCTAGTTCATCACCTTCAGATTCTTCACACTCAGATTCAGCACAAACAGAGTTAGGATTAGACTTCACAGGAATATCATCATTGACATAAGGAATGATCTCATTACTAATAGAACTAGGGTGTTCAGTTATTGAAGCAACAAGTGCAGCAGCATACTGACTATAAGAATCACCCATAGCAATTAGTTTTTCAGCCTCTGAACATTCTTGGTTATGAAGCAAACCAAAAAGTCCAGGGAGATCAAGATCATGATATACAGAACTTAGTTTAACAGATGAAATATAATTGTTCCATTTGGGAGGTAATGAATCAAGAAATTTGCTTTTTAAAACCTCATTTTTCTTATTGATACCAACAGCAGCTAAATCATTTACTAAGGCATTAAAGCGGGTATGAGTGTCAGTCAAGGATTCATTTCTCAAAGAGAAAAATCTCTCATACCTCCTGGTCAAAGTAGTTATTGTGGATTCCATGGAGGTAGAGAAACCCTCAAACATAACAGTCAAAGTACCCCACATTTTCTTTGCTGTTGAGCACATTTTAATAGAATGGTAAAGGTCTTTGGGCACAGCTTGGACAATAAAATTTCTAGCCTTTACATCCAAGTTTGCCAACCTCCTATCCTCATCCCCCCAATCTGCCTTGTCCTTAACAATAGATTTGACTGTGGCAAAATGGTTGGTTGACCTTCCCTGACCACAGCTTCTACCACAATGGTTTGTGTAGGAACGTAAGGACCATCCGTAAGGATGTCAGGCATATTGTTATCGATGGATTCAAGGAACAAAGACATTCTACCTTTCCACCCACTGAAATCATCTTTATCAAACATGGGTGGTCGGGTTGAAGAACCATTATCAATATAAGATGACATAGCTTTACTATAAATGAAAAAATATGCAAGGATCAAGTCAAGTTAATTCTCAACCACCGCTTTGATACCAATTGATACGTCCCACGGTGTATCAATATACCAAAGTATATTGAACACAGAACAGTTGTAGAGGGGGGTGAATACAACTTTTCACAATCTTTACAAACTTTTAAACCCAAAACGTTTTAAGATTCAAACAAGGAATATTAAGAAAGTAAGTAAAGTGCAGGAATCATTAAAACAGTAAAGCAGTAAACATTCTTGAACACAGATTGTTATTTTTCAAATGTAATCCTTTATTAAGAAATAATCTATACAAAGAATTACAGGGTTGTTGCGGAATAAAGATAACCTATAGATATCTAAACAACCCTATGAAATGACAAACAACAATCAATTAGTTTCAGCTCAAGAGAATCAGCCCAAGCTGATCTCGTACAGACTAAGCTGTGTGTAAGAGCAGAGAAACTAGTGTGAAGAATGATTCTCAGGAAATGCCACACATATGCAATCCATGAATGAAGCTTTTATAGGCACAAGCACTCATTCATTAGGTGTCCGTTGCAGCTACGTGTTCTTCAATCAGTGGTCGATGAGGGAATAATCAATCGTGCCTCTTCATGGTACTTGTGGTCCCCCACGTACTGACGCACATTCTTTCATCCACCAATAGGAGTATGGACACACATATGTAAACAACCACCAACCTGGATCCTAGGAATCTTCCTAGTCACGTCATTTGTCCTTATCTTCAAATCCAGGTTGTTATCTTCACTTGATTGTCAGACACAGATTGGGCCGTTTGTCAAGGCACCAATCTGCCTAAGTGTTTCCAAGCTGACTGCTAATCCCAAGCTGTCTTCCACTAACATCTTGGTCTTCTATCTTCAATCCTCCTCTTCGACTTGGACTGAATGCTAATACAATTTGATGCAGCTTGAATAACACTTGCTTCCATAAGATATTACAATTAAGGAATATGAAGCGTGATCTGGGTCAGAGATAGATCGTAAGCTGTATCAGCTTAGTCTGACCCAGATCAGAGTACAAGAACCAAAAGATTACTAAGTGTTTATAGGTCAGATTTGTCATCATTAAATTTACAATAAACATTGGGACTCAACAGATGTATTAAACATACTTGAAAAAGAAAAAATTGGGTAGTTTGGGTACCATTGTCACCAAATTGGGTAGGATTTTGATAGAATTGGGTAGTCTGGAGTTGGAAAGCTTTTATTAGTTTGAAGTGATGTGGCAATTTTGGTAGAGTTGGGTACTTGGGTACCACTCCTTCCCCACTTAGTAGATACATATATGAGATGACCGCTCATAAACCTCCAATGACTTATTATCTAACAAACTCAAGTTCCTGTGGGTGGCAAGTTCCATTAAGGATGGTGGCAATCATGCCTCTCCATGCCTAGCCATTTACCAATAATATTTTGCCACATCATTTCATGCCTAACTCATGTCTAGTCATGGCTAACCCATGGCAACCATGTCTATTCATGTCTCACCATCCCTCACTATTTTCCTCCAATAATACTCACTCTCTTTCCTATATCTCCTCAATTCAATCATTATTCCTCTCTCCCTCTCTCTCTCTCTCTCTCACACACACACACACACACAACATTTACTACATTTTTCATATTTATATAATTTTTGCCTAGAATCCATGTCTAGTTTCCATGCCTAAGCCTTGGCATCGGCATTACCGCTAGACATGGGGCATGCCTAGCCCATGCCGCTTACCATTGCCACCCTTCTAATGAAATATTTAAAGTTTGCTAAAAGTATCAATGCTACTATTTATAAATTCTCCAACCCCTTAGAAAAAATTATATGATATGTTTGGCACGAGCTTTTCAAGAGCTCTAGCTAACAGCTTTGTTTAAAAGTTACAACTTACATCTCCAACTAAAAGTTATAGTTCTAATCTACAACTACCAGCTACAACTAATTTTGCCAAACATGCTCATAAATAAATTAGTTTAAAAATGACCCAATTGCCCTTCTAATGAAAATTTTTTTTGAAGGAAATCTAAACAATTATCCAACTTTCCTTTAAAGAATTAATTTACACCTTAAACTTTTATCTTACTAATTTACACCACAAACCTTTATCTTTTAAAATATTTTCACTACCATTTTTACATCAATTATATTTTCATCAACTTACATCATTCGACACCGTCACCACCACCAATAGTCACCGCCACCACCAGACCACCATCGCCGCCACCACTGCCATATTGTACGAGTACCGTGCTAGTGATAAATATACGCGTTTTTATATCAATTACCTTTACAACAATAACTACTCGTCGTATGTTGTCGCCACCACCATATCGTATTCATCGTCGCTGCATTATGTGAGTATCCTTCACGCTCAATATTCTCAGACTCAACAGACTTTTTCACTTCCACACTTTCAGCTTCAACTCCAATTATATTCTCATCTTTATCAGAACTTGTCTCAATATCCACAACTACTTCCTCCCATATTTCTTCTTCATCTTGTTCATGTTGTTCTTACTCTTCTCTTATTTCCTCCTTTAGTTCTTCTTCTTGTTCAGGATAAACTGTTTGCAAAATGATTGAATAAATAAATTCATCATCAATATTTATCAATCTTAACCTATTGAAAGTATCATCATCATCATCTCCACTGTCATTATAATCATTATCACTCATAGTAGGAGTTGGAGGACCACCATACTATGGAGATCTAACTGTTGTTGTTGCCGCTATTATTACTTTGATCGCCCCGCTTTTTATTTTAATTTTTGTTTTTAAACCATGTGATGCGGTTCAGTTCGAGGAGGATTTTATGCAGAAGTTGGCACATCAGAAGTTTCAGCGGAAGCGTCAAAGTTTGGCCAGGAAGGGTCGTTAATTGGGTTAAAGTTTTGGACTGTTTTGTCATATTTTTAAAGTTTTAGGACTTTGTTTCGTAATTTATTTACATTCTATAGGTTAGGGTTTACCTATTTAAAGACTGCATGGATGTTTCTGTGAGGCAGTTTTTTGATCATTAATAAAGATATTCGAGGTTTTCCTCAACCCAAATATATTCTCCCTGTTTGGCCTCCACGTACGCTGCATCAGATTGGTATCAGAGCCCAGCCGATCCTGAGTTATGCCGCCCCGCCGAGAACGCCGTGTTCCCCATGATGGTCTGATGATGTTCCTATTGATGTCCTACGCAGGCAAAACGCTGATCTTCAGTGACAGGTTGAATTATTGACTGAACGGATGAATGACTTCGTCAACTTACACCGTCATGATGATGATGTGACTGTTACGGATGAAAACCCGTTTGGTGCTCCCCGAAATCGATCTCCGGGACGTTCTGCCAACCGTTGGGAGCAGAGTTTCAAGGTCGAGATCCCTACCTTCGATGGCTCTCTCAAACCAGAGGAGTTTATCGATTGGCTTTCCCAAGCTGATGAAATTCTTGATTTCAAGAATGTCCCTGATGATCGTCGCGTGCCTCTTGTCGTGATTCGTCTACGTGGTCGTGCACAGGCTTGGTGGCAACAGTTGAAACAAATTCGTGTTTGGAGCGGTAAGACTAAGATCTCAAGTTGGGAAAAGTTCAAGAAACATGCTCGAGCTGCATTCTTACCCTACAATTTCGAAAGAGAATTGTACCAGCGCTTTCAGAATCTTCGTCAAGGATCTCGATCTGTCGATGAGTACACAACAGATTTCTATGAGTCCCTTGCGCGCCTTGATCTTAATGAATCCCCTTTCCAATTGGTTTCTCGTTATATTGGTGGCCTACGCCTCCAATTACAGGATGTTCTTAATATGTTTGACCCTTTAACAGTTGCTGAAGCGCACCAACGTGCGTCCCAGGCAGAAAAACAGTTGGCCAGACGTAGCACAGGTAGTTTTCGACAACCTTCTGGATCAACTAGTGCCCCGAGCTCTTCCACATAGGCTGTTCGGAGTACTTCTGAGCAATCTGCCCCTCCACCCACTCGTGGTAATTCCACCCCTGCCCAAGGGTGCACTAGCGGCTTGCGGTGTTTTAATTGTGGTGAGTTTGGTCATCGGCAATCAGATTGTCGAAATCCTAAAGCTGCTAATCGTGGACTTTTCACGGAGGCTCAAGAGTCAGATTCTGCCCCAATTTCAGATTCTTCTCCTATTTATGATGAGTACCCGGAGGATGTTGCAGAAGAGTATGTGTCGGGTGATATTGGTCCTCTTTTGATGTTGCGCAGGGCATTCTTAACTCCTCGTGCTCCTGACACCGATTGGTTGCGTCATACTCTATTTAATTCGACTTGTACAATTGGTGGGAAGGTTTGCACTTTTATTATTGATGGTGGGAGCTGTGAGAATGTGATTTCTGAGGTTGTTGTTTCCAAACTCAACCTTCCTACTGAGCCGCACTCTAAGCCTTATCGCCTTTCTTGGCTCAGTCAAGGTACGGATGTTGTTGTTTCGAAACGTGTACTAGTGAATTTTTTCATTGGTTCTACTTATCATGATACTGCTTATTGTGACGTGGTTCCTATGGATGCGTGTCATCTCTTACTTGGTCGTCCTTGGCAATATGATAATACTGGTCAACATGATGGTCGCTCTAATACGTACACTTTCCTTTTTTGTGGAAAGAAGATTATTTTGGTCCCAAATAAGCCCAAAAGCGATTCTGCCCCAACAACTCCATCCTTTTCTCAGACGACCTTGTTGTCTCGTGTTCCTTTTGAGGCTGCTATGGATGAGTCTGGTGTGGTATGTGTTTTACTTTCTTATCCAGTTTCTCATGGTAGTCAGGTCATACTTCCTGCGGTTGTACAACCATTATTACATGAATTTGCGGATGTGTTTCCTGAATCTCTTCCGGCAGATTTACCCCCTTTGCGTGATATTCAACATCACATTGATTTGGTTCCGGGTGCTGCTCTCCCCAACCGACCCCATTACCGCATGAGTCCGAAAGAGCATGCGGAGTTGCGTAGACAAGTTGAAGAATTATTGGCTAAGGGCCACATTCGTGAGAGTCTTAGTCCCTGTGCCGTGCCTGCTCTCCTTACACCAAAAAAAGATGGTACTTGGCGTATGTGCGTTGATAGTCGAGCTATTAATAAGATTACAATGCGTTACCGCTTTCCTATTCCCCGGTTGGATGACTTGTTAGACCAATTGGGTGGTGCTTGTGTGTTTAGCAAGCTGGATCTCAAAAGTGGCTACCATCAGATTCGTATTCGTATGGGAGATGAATGGAAAACTGCTTTTAAGACTCGTGAGGGTTTATATGAATGGTTGGTCATGCCATTTGGGTTATCCAATGCTCCTAGCACTTTCATGCGTGTGATGAACCAAGCTCTTAGGCCTTTTATTGGGAAGTTTGTTGTCATTTATTTCGATGACATCTTGATTTATAGTGAGAATCATGCGGTGCACCTTGAACACTTGCGCGAAGTGTTACTGGTTCTCCGACGAGACAAATTCAATGCTGCTACTCCTAAGTGTACATTTATGACGGATTCCATTCAGTTTCTTGGTTATGTGGTTTCTCACGATGGTCTTAAGGTCGATCCAAGCAAGGTCCTTGCTGTTGAACAATGGCCCCAGCCTTCCTCAATCACGGAAGTTCGTAGCTTTCATGGGTTGGCATCCTTTTATCGCCGTTTCATTCCTCACTTTAGTGGTATTATGGCCCCTATTACCGATTGCATGAAAGGAACCAAGTTTCTTTGGACTGCTGAGGCCAACATGGCGTTTCACGAGATTAAACGTCGACTTATCTCTGCACCTATCCTTGTGCTTCCTGATTTTACTCTCCCTTTCGAGCTTCATTGTGATGCGTCAAAAGCTGGGATTGGTGTTGTCCTTAGCCAATCTGGGCGTCCCGTTGCTTATTTCAGCGCGAAGCTTTCGGGTGCGAAACTTCGTTTTACTACTTATGATGTTGAATTCTATGCAGTTGTCCAAGCAATCAAACATTGGCGTCATTATCTCTTCCAGCGGGAATTTGTTCTCTACACTGACCATGATTCCCTCAAACATCTTGGGAGCCAAGATAAGATCTCACATCGACATGCGTCCTGGACTTCTTTTCTTCAGCAGTTTACTTTTGTGATCAAGCATAAGGTTGTTTTTTCAAACCGTGTGGCTGATGCTTTGAGTCGTCGCCATGGCCTTCTGGCGGAGATGCGCATTCATGTGCCTGGCTTTGACTCGTTTGTGGACTTTTACATGGATGATCCATTCTTTTCTCAAGTGCTTACACAAATCCAACATGGTGAACCTACCGATTTTGTGTTGGAAGACGGGTTTCTGTTCCACGGCCTTCAGTTATGCATTCCAGCTTGTAGTCTACGGTTGAAGATCATTCAGGAACTTCACAATGAGGGTCATGTGGGTCGTGATCGTACTTTTAAACTGATTGCAGGTTCATATTTCTGGCCGTCAATGCGAAAAGAAGTTGGTCGATTTGTAGCTCGTTGTCGTATTTGTCAACTTGCCAAGGGTTCGTCTACCAATGTTGGGCTATATTTGCCCCTTCCTATTCCGACGCAGCCATGGTCTGATGTTAGCATGGATTTTGTCCTTGGTCTTCCTCGTACTCAGCGTGGTAGTGACTCTATTTATGTGGTGGTCGATCGGTTCTCTAAAATGGTTCATTTTATCCCATGTAAACGTACATCTGATGCTGTTTCTATTGCTCAACTTTACTTTCGTGATGTCTATCGCCTTCATGGTCTTCCGGCTTCCATTGTTTCTGACCGGGATACTCGCTTTGTGAGCCATTTTTGGCGGAGTTTGTGGCGTATGGTTAACACTCAACTAAACTTCAGTAGTGCTTATCACCCTCAAACGGATGGTCAAACTGAGGTTGTTAATCGGTCTTTAGGCAATTTGTTGCGCAGTTTGGTTGGTGATCATCCTAAGTCTTGGGACTTGAAGTTGCCGCAGGCTGAGTTCGCTCACAACCATGCTGTTAATCGTACTACGGGGTTCAGCCCTTTCCATGTGATTTATGGCTTGTCACCGCGGGGTCCTCTTGATCTACTCACACTGCCCAGCAAGGTGCGTCCCCATGCTACTGCAGAGGATTTTATTTCACAGCTCCATCAGGTCCATCAACAGACGCATGACCATTTGGTAGCAAATAATGCTAAGTATAAGGAACAAGCGGATCTCAAACGCCGTACTGTTGAGTTTGAAGTTGGCGATTTTGTATGGGCTATTCTGACTAAGGAGCGTTTTCCAGCCCATGAATATAGCAAGCTAGCTGCAAAGAAGATTGGTCCCGTGGAGATTGTGGAGAAGATTAATTCCAATGCTTATCGTTTGCAGCTTCCTAGCCATGTTCGAACTTCTGATGTCTTTAATGTGAAACATCTTATTCCTTTTGTGGGTGATTCTTCTTCTGAGGATGACGTTGCGGTTCCAGATTCGCGGACGAATCTTCTCCACCCTGGCGGAAATGATGCGGTTCAGTTCGAGGAGGATTTTATGCAGAAGTTGGCACATCAGAAGTTTCAGCGGAAGCGTCAAAGTTTGGCCAGGAAGGGTCGTTAAGTGGGTTAAAGTCGCGTTTTATCACTTTTGGACTGTTTTGTCATATTTTTAAAGTTTTAGGACTTTGTTTCGTAATTTATTTACATTCTATAGGTTAGGGTTTACCTATTTAAAGACTGCATGGATGTTTCTGTGAGGCAGTTTTTTGATCATTAATAAAGATATTCGAGGTTTTCCTCAACCCTAATATATTCTCCCTGTTTGGCCTCCACGTACGCTGCATCACCATGACTTTGAGCTCGACCATCATTTTTGTTCACATCGGGTTTTAATCTCTAAATTAATCCATTTACTGATGGTTGGTGACCTTTATTATTATTATTAGATTTTTGACTCGTGCGTTGCACAGACTAACATAAAATTCTAATGAATAACTCAACAAGACTCAATATATTAAAGCAACTTCTATTGAAGAACGAACATAATTTATTTATGAAATTCAAGTAAATTTTCAACAAAGGACAATATAATAAACATTATTACAAGGAAAAAATGTAAATATAAGGGTAGACGTAGTGCTTCCCCACTCCTCCCCACTTTTTTATCCCTCGTCATCCCTTCCCACAAGTAGGGAATGTTTCACCGTTCTCTCCCTATATCTCCCCATGTAAAAGAAGACAAAAAAAATAAAAAATAAAACAAATAAAGTGAGACGATGGGGAAGAAGCGGGGGAACACCATCACCATTTTGCTCCTCACGCGTACATATAGGGAGGAGCGGTGTTCCAATCGGTCACCATCTTGCTCCTCTACGTATTTCGTCCACCCTCAAATAATTAAACATAGAGTATATAAAAACAATTTCAACTTAGATTAAGACAACAAATCCATTCCATGTGATTCTCTTCTACTGAACACCCCTTAGTTGCCATAAACAAGGAGTGTACGTATTAATATGTATGTTATTTGCTTTGATAGTTTGACGGGCATTTGATTGTTAAGTTGTAATGTACGAAATGTCAAACAGGCTAAAATGCTGCCATATGGGCTATGAAATGCGAAACGGGGCTAAAATGTTGTCATACGAGTTATAAATTGCCTAACGGGCTAATGTGTTGTTATATGAACGATGAATTGCCAAACGGGCAATTGCAATACACTAATACGCTATGGGTTACTGTTTGCCATTTACGCAATGTTTGTTGCTCGTGCAGTTGTGCTATGATTTCCGTATAGGATATTGAATTGTAAAAAGTAACTCTCAATGTCGTTTTTGACGGTGTATGGGGGAGGTGTTGGAATAAATATGATTCGATTCAAGGATAAATACTCACCAGATGATCCTGTGGAACATGTAAAGGCATTAAACATAGTTGCCATTGATTTCGGGTTCCCAAAACAAGGTGATTGAGTAATAATGGGATGAGAAATTCGGCTGGAGATTATACACGAATTTACCAGAGGAGAGGCACACGAAATTTAGTAAG
Organism: Erigeron breviscapus; assembly: GCA_034093135.1. NCBI lineage: Eukaryota > Viridiplantae > Streptophyta > Magnoliopsida > Asterales > Asteraceae > Erigeron > Erigeron breviscapus. The sequence continues at coordinate 176,022,162 of CM067167.1, forward strand.
ACATTAGTATGTGATTAACATTAACTAAGGGTTTATGACTCTCTATTTATAATGAGAGTTTTTACACATTCAACCCCTTTGGTGAGTAATGTGTGCACTGTTAGTCCTCTTAGTTACAATCACCTAATGGGAAACCATATAGTATGTCTTTAAGGGTAAATACGTCCATCATATATTTACTAGACATAGGGATTTCAGTTATCGTCAATTATCATATCATGAATGATAAACGATCAGTGACGGTCACACTAACGTGGTTCCAACAGGAGGTTGAGATGTAGACAACCATAACCCTACCAAAGGTAGAGAGACTGCTTCCAGGTTCTGCCAAAGGTAGAAAAAGACCTCCAGCCTTACTGGGCATGAGGATCGAACTCTTAACCTCTGTTTTCAGAGGCAAAGACTTTAACCACTTAATCCAACCCAGTTGGTTTAGGGCTATTGAATTGTGTAGGGATAGTCGAAATTATATATAATTGTACTCATGTAATTCACTACATATAGTTCGGTGATTATATTATTATGTTTCTGATTTATCCAACATGTTAGATTCAAGTAATTATGTTCTATATTTTTGATTTATCCAACATGCTGATTGAAGTAATTATGTTCGATATTAATAAAACTTCATGTGAATAGTAATTTGGCGACGTCGCGAGTTTCGAAAGAATCACTACGCATCTTGTTCCATTGTCCGGATTTCGTTGGAACTCAATCCGCTTGGATTTTTCTCTTTTAGGTTTTTGTTAGATTCGCGCACATTTTTTTCCTTTTCGGATTTCAAGACACCGTTCCATCATTCAACTTTTGTCACGTCGCATCCCGTTTGGGTTTTTTCTTTCAAATTTTTTCTTTGTTTAATCCACATCGCGAGTTCCAATTCGACCACGTCATATCCTGCTTCTTCGCTCTAATTTCGCCACAACTCAATCCTTTTCCTTTTTGGTCTCCAAAACACTGTTTTGTCGATTCAACTTTTGTCGCGTTGCACCTGATTAGGTTTTTTCCTTCGTGTTTTTTCTTTGTTTTCTTTTTACGTCTTTTTCATTTTCCGTTTTGAACTAATATATTGGGAACTTTCAGTCAACTTTTTGTGTATGTGTCATTTTTAATTTTTGACACAGCATCAATAATAAAAAGTAATCGCAATGACGGAAACTATGCAACGCGCACATGAAAACTAATGTGGTATTGCCCTTAAATAAATATATATTTGATATGACAAACTTTTGAACAAACCTATTCATGATAAAATGGTTTTTTTTATAACAGCGGAGATATATTAATAAACGTGACCGTCTAGCAAGTTACTAGAGATCACAACCAAAGTACAATATTACAACAAAGTCACCAAGAAAAAGAGCGTACATAAGATAACGAAAAAAATAACAAACTCAGGGCCTTAACTGCAAAGATCACAAAAGGGATGAAAAACTCGTATTATTACAGATAAACCGGGACAGGAGAAAAACCCCCACCAAACGGAGGTCACACCACCAGTTTTCACCCCGTGGTGTTTTTTGTTTCAAAACACGCCTCAATAAATGTCGCAAGTAACATCAACCAAGTGAGCCTAAATCCATTATCAAAACGTATCACCCACCATAAGAGTCGAATCAACCAGAAAGCTAAACTCGAATCTTCAATCCTCACTATCCAATCCGTCCAAGAACTATTATGTTTTTTGCTTCTATTCGTGATCCACAAAAAAGAAGTCGCTACAACAGAAGTAAAAACCTCATTGTTTTTCTCCCGGACGTTATTATGAACAAAATTATTCCTAGCCTTACATATGAACCACCACCAGACGAACAGAATAGCTTTCAATCTAGAATCTATCTTGGGATGCAATTGGAGTGCGTTCACTCAGTCAGAACGACTTTTGGAGACATCATAGGAAAATTTAAAATGGTTTTTAATTAGGCGATTATAAGCTTAACTCAAATACAATGTCATAACAAAACCGTATCAACTTGAAAATTTAGCCCGTAACGCGGGCCCGAACCAACTAGTTCAAAGTAAAACTTGAAGAATAAAGTGACCTAGTGAAGTAGAAATCGAAAACTCGACATAATAAGGGAATGTGTGTATAGCTCTTCATCTACGCTAGAGTATGTCGGGCAAAGAAAGGCGTCTCCCAATCTTGCTTTCATGACACCAGAGTTGGTTTAGATTTGGATTTCAATCAGATTATTCTCTTCTCTTATGATACGTCAAAGTTTTTTTAAATGTTGGTGAATGTGAGTGTTAACATGTAGAGAAATTCTAATCAATGTTTTCAACTGCACAGATGGGGTATATTATATATGTTAAAAATCAGAATTTGTTTGTCTATGAGCGATGAGAAATACATTCGACCCAAGTCAACCATACCATGACTATGCTACGACTTGTGAACAGATAACTGTTTAATTAAGCACACAAGCTCATTTAAAAATTCACAATTAACTTTTTAAAAGAACACTACAAATTTTGAGGTTTTGCAAACAAAGATAATAATAAAAAACTATCTGACGTAGAGCTCTATGGTAGGAAATAAAAGACCAACAAGAACAAGAACAATTTGATATGTTGTTATCACCCACCAAAGTTGTCCCCGGATGACTTTTCCGTTGCAAACTATGAAACACTGATTTTACTAGTTTGTGTTGTTAGTTATTGCCCTTTTTCAAATGTTTTTATACTCCTATATATATGCCTCATCAACATTGTATACGTTCAATTCAAAGTTTAATTTCAATAGATCCTTGGCTTTGAGATCAAATTTGAAGTAGTACGTACTTAAAAAATGACGACGGATGATGCTATGGCATTTCCAAGAGTTGAAAGTTGCAGTTCAATCGGACGGGATAATCATACAGTGGTGGCTGATATGGATGGTACCCTTCTAAGAGGTCGTAGTTCCTTCCCTTACTTTGCATTGGTTGCTTTCGAGGCCGGTGGGGCTCTTCGGCTTCTTATGGTTCTTCTATCAGCTCCATTGGCTGGACTCTTGTATTACTTCTTGTCGGAGTCGGCTGGTATTCAGGTTCTTATATTTGCCACATATGCTGGAATTAAAGTCTCCGACATTGAGTCAGTGGGCAACGCAGTGTTACCTAAGTTTTACTCGAGTGATCTCCATCCAGAGTCATTGCAGGTGTTCTCAGCTTGCGGGAAGTGATGTGTACTAATGGCTAACCCAAGGATTATGATGGAAGGCTTCTTAAAGGAGTTTATGGGAACTGATATAGTTTTGGGAACCGAGATTGGAACCTATAAGGGTCGAGCAACAGGGCTTGTGCTCAGCCCTGGCGTGCTGGTGGCTGAACAGAAAGCACATGCCCTTATAAAGGAATTTGGGGATAATCGGCCTGAAATTGGGCTCGGTGACCGCGATACTGACTTTCCCTTCATGAAACTGTGCAAGGTACTTAATTTACCCTAACATATATCATGCATGCCTATATCATATGTTTTAGTTAGATGTCATATCTCTGAGCTAAACTTTTGGTACATGTGTTAAATATATCATGTTTACATATATTATATATGCATGCTTGCAGGAGGCTTATATTGTGCCATACAACCCAGAAGTGAAGCCGGTAACAAATGATAAGTTACCGAAGCCGATAGTTTTTCACGACGGACGGTTGGTTCAAAAGCCCACCCCACTAATGGCCATCCTCATCGTCCTATGGATTCCCATCGGTTTCATCCTTGCATGTCTCCGTATTGCTGCTGGTTCCCTCCTCCCGATGCCACTGGTCTACTATGCCTTCTGGGCATTTGGTGTTCGAGTCACTGTCAAAGGCAACCCTCCTCCCCCGGTCAAGAAATCCTCTGGCCAAACAGGTGTCCTCTTTATTTGCTCCCACCGTACTCTTCTTGATCCCATTTTTCTGTCCACGGCCCTTGGTCGTCCCATCCCTGCGGTCACATACTCCGTCTCTCGTCTATCTGAAATCATCTCCCCGATCAAGACAGTCCGATTATCACGTGATCGAGCCACAGACGCGTCCATGATTAAGAAGCTTCTAGAAGAAGGAGACTTAGCCATATGTCCGGAAGGTACCACTTGTCGGGAGCCATTTTTACTTCGGTTCTCAGCCATGTTTGCAGAGCTAACGGACCAGCTTGTTCCGGTGGCAATGGTGAACAAGATGAGCATGTTTCATGGGACGACAGCTAGAGGATGGAAAGGGATGGACCCTTTTTACTTCTTTATGAACCCTAGTCCTGCTTATGAAGTTACCTTCTTGAACAAGTTACCGTTGGAATTAACATGCACAAGTGGAGGCAAGTCTAGCCATGAGGTGGCTAATTATATACAAAGGGTCATTGCAGCAACACTTTCTTACGAGTGCACCTCCTTTACCCGCAAGGACAAGTATAGGGCACTCGCTGGAAATGATGGCACCGTGGCTGCTGAGAAGCCTAAACCAAAGCCAGAGGATGCCAACAATATTATGGGTTGTTAGCTCTACAAGTATCAGTCTTGTGATTTCTAAACTTAGGTGATTAAAACTTTTCACAAATTGACCGGGAAACAACATATAATCCCTTTCTTTTTCTTTGTTATTCCTCAATATAAGAATAATAATGCAAATTTTGTACTCGTAATTTTGAATCACTTGCATATATAATCATCATTACCTTCTGTATAATATATGCCTTTAAGATATAGTTTCTATTAATAACTAATAAAATCGTTGAGTCGAATTTGGACTGATTTTTGCAATATAATTGCAAATTGTACTTGGCGCTTTTTGTCCAAAACCATTCTATATCTCACATTTTAATCAGCTGTTTGACATGAAACTAAGAGTATCATGTATTAGAATATTAACCGCGTACCCCCAAGTCACCAAAGCTTCGATTTTCTTCCTTTCTTCTGTAGCTTAGTGCTTATATCATGAAGAGTGCCAATTACTCCAAACAATAACCCGGAAGTTCCATGTATGTATGTTGAAAACCTACATAATGACTCAACAATAAGTGAATTACCATCAATTGGGCTACTGTATGCGCCTAATTTTGACTAACACCTGAATTAAAACCGACCAAATAAAAAACATCGCTTCAAAAGATGTAGTTAACAAGTCGCTGAAAGTACACTCCCAAGAGAAAATTCTACTGTCCTGACTTAGAAACGTGCATGATTGAGGGGATAGGGGCTCCTCAGTTAACCCCAATACGTGATGATTAAAACGCACATCATCAAAGGGATAGGGCTCCTCAGTTAACCCCCAACATGTGCCAATGTGGGTTAGCCCACTTGGTAGAGGCTTATACCTCTTGGGTAGAGATCCAGGGTTCAATCTCTATCATAGGTATATTTAGATGTAGATGTAGAAATGGTGCAATGGAAGAATAAAATTTGGTGATGTTCAAGAGCTCAACCTAATTCATTTGACTAACATGTTTTGATATGTTTCAACACACAGTTGACCGATAATCTTTAATATTTTGATCAAGTTGTCGAATTCCCCTTAGCTGGCCATCTAACATCTTTGATACGAGTATATATTAATGCTAAATTATAGGCTCATTCATTGTCAGTGGACCAAAAACAAACCATTCATAAAGGCATGTGTTGTGGTGTTTTTACCAGAAGGGGTGACATTAAAAACAAAATACAATGACAAAAGAAATACCCATGTTTAACATGTAAATACTAGGTTTCGGAACTTTATTTGGGGCAACATAATAATAGCCGTAGTTTGCAGGTTACCACCAAACGACACAAGTATATCTGCGGAGTAAGAGATCAAATTGAAAGATTTTTGCATGATTTGAATATATGTGACAATGAACTCATATCCCATTGACCAAGTCTGTCAAAGACTAATAAAGGGGCCAAAAATAACAGCCTATCAACATCATTAAGACCCTACAACACTCGAGTCTTGTAGCACTATGATAATGGTGCATGTACAAATAGTCAAGCAAAGTATAAAACATGCATACGACGACTACCTCAAACAATGTCTTTAGGTGCTATCATCTATCATTTACATTACTAGGCATCGAAGAAAAAACGTTACCTTTCATGCTTGTGTAGTTGAGCATTCTGAATCCAACTGTTGTATATACATGTCGGGGTCATCCTATGTAACAAGAAATCAATTGCAGTTCACAGATATATTACAATAGTAAAAAAAATGATAATAATGCATACTCTGTTTTCTTGCTTAACTTATATTTTCTTTAGCTTCAGCGCCAAGGTTTTCATACCTTTTCTTCGACAGCAATTGCACTTGGAGCATTAGCAGCAAGCTGAGATTCCGAGTGAACTGAGCTTGGAGGGGGGAAACCGGACTGCCCATTGTACAAACAGAGATTTCAGTTTTACTCTTTAGAAGTCTCAAATACATGAGATTGATAGGATATTTTTTAGAGAACAGATGATGATGGTGTCCTACTTGCCTCTGACACACAAGAGTTGACATTATTATTCTCCGTCAAGGGACCAGCAATATGATCATGTTCCTTAAATGATGGTGAGGCTGCATTTAGCCATATATGTATCATTTATCTGCACCTTTCTTAACTTTAAAAGAATAAAGAACATAACAAAATACCATAAATACCTTCAATTTTGTCAACAATTCCTCGAGAAGCCTCCTGATGAGAACTTGCTTCACAATGCTGGATATCATGATAAATCCTACTTCTCCAGTTACCAGGTTAACATGAGAAAAGCAGCTACCAGATAAAACTAAATGTCTAAATTTGATTCATGTACCCAGATTTTAGGAATTATAATTTTACAAGATAACACATGAGGATGCAAAACCATGGTGTATTGTCTTGGCTTTTAAAGTTTTCATTAAATAAATTTATTTTTGTTTTGCATCTGACCACAATATAATTTTAAGTAATTACCCATATAACCATATTCAAGTTTCTTTGTTATATAAAACAAAGAGAGATCGCCATGTTTTGTCCTAATGTTCATCAATATGTAGCAGACTCAGTGTGTGTGTGTGTGTGTGTGTGTGTGACGTGATGCACTTATAGCGTTGAGTGGAGCACGTGGTGCACTAAGTCCTACCTGTCGTCTTCTTTGTCCTTCTCTGTTGCATCTTTCTCTTGGTTTGCCAGTACTATAGAGAAAGAAACTCTATCCTGCATTGAGATTGGTATTAGATAGTCGAGGCTGACATCATTTGTTATGGACAAATTATATAAACCAAGAGAAATTATATTTTTATAATAACATCAAAGGTAAAGTAAATATCAGCAACAAAGAGGTACTATTATCTAACCTCTTCATCCATACGTGACATAGTGTCTTGAATGGCCTTAAAAGTAACTTCCAACATCCCTAGTTCAGAGCGCAGGGCCTGATAAGTCGAGAAATAAAGTTATGGGTTTGTCAACGGAACAATTGTGTGAAACAGAGACTAAATTTGTCTTGAGTGCTTACTTTGTTCTCTGAAATCAAAGTCTGAATGATCCCTTCCTTCACTTGAACAGTTTCCTGAAGGTAAGGTTAGTTAAGAAAATTTGGCATTTTCAATTGGACGCTAAGTGCATTAATCAGGGTGTTTTATAAGTATAAACATCTACTACGATAATGGTATGGATATCTCTTCAATCTTTAATTGGCATTGATCAGTTATTTTACCCATCTCCAGTTGTGCCTGGAGTTCTGCAATCACCCTGTCCTTTCTTTGGAACTCGATCTCATTATTTTTCAGTTTAGTTTCAAGGTCACCGATTTTTTCTGCACAGAAAAAAATAAAAGTGCACCCTCAATAGTGATGTGTTATCAACATTTATTCACTAAAAAGGAAATATATTGAAAAAAACTGCATTACCAATGAATAACTTCTCAAATGCACATACTTTGTCCATCTCTATCTTTAAACGAGCTCCTGAAGATAATAAGATAGATACAGTTCAAGGAAAGCTACTGAATATTAATTAATAAAATGATAGAAGCAATTGATCATACAGGTGAAATTAAAAGTAGACGTGTACCGATTTCCTCTTTCTCATTGACAACACTTTGTGCATTGTCCAGTAGTTGGTTGACAAAGTATGCCTCTTTTCTTATCGATTCGATTGATAATAAGTGGGAATTTATCTTCTCATAAAGCATGGCAATCTTTTTATCTTTGGATTCAATGGATCTTTTCAGTTCACAAGTAGATTCCTGCATATACCAGCAGATGAAGCTTGAACAATAGAAAACCACATCTGGAGTTAAATAGGAGTTGCTGGTACCCAGTAGCTAACTAACTAGATCCCCGCGCCCTTTATGCACTGACCATATGTCGATAGATCAACAGAAGCTGCTCTATTCATAAAAAAGGCAAAGTAGCCATATGCATTTGATTTGAGCTTAATTGTATATGAATAGACATAATGCAGACTGTGCGTCCCTAAAGTAATGGTGAATGCAGAATTAAGAAAACATAATGCCCAAATCCGGAAAACACGTTTGTACATATTATTGTGCAAGAAAAGGCTAATCTATAGTGGTATACACATGTAATAATTTTATTTGTGATTAAGTGTAAAGGACTAGTAGTTGAGGGAGGGCATGAAGTATAAAATATAGCGGCAGATAAGAAATTTTCAGTAGATAAAGACATGCCTGGTAAGCATTGAGAAAGGATTCTTTAGCTTGAAGAATGGCGGTTATCGTATCGGTGAGTTGTTTATGTTTGGTTTGAAGCAAATAATTTTCATCTTCAAGGAACCGCACCTGTCATTTAATACCAAGTGTGTGTGGGTGTGTGGGTGTGGGTGTGTGTGTGAGGTGAGGTGAGATATAAATAAATGAAAAGTAATATTACAGGTAGAGTAGTGTAGTTGATTGAAAGAATGGAAAAACCTTGCGTTGGAGTTGTTGGTGAAGGTGCGTGGATGATGATAACTCAGCTTCCAGATGTTTAATCTTTCTTCGTAATTCTTCTTCTTGATCATCATTGGAATCGTGATCATTGTCATCATCATGGCTTTGCTTCTGCTTCTTCTTCGTCTTGTTCGGTTTCGCAAAAAATAAAGATAAGAAAACATATACATATACATATATATATAGGCTAAATGATAACTGATACTACTATAGTTTTGTTGTTAGTCGAAAATCGAATAATGTACAGCTGGGTCCATCATATTGAACTTAGAAGATATACAATTAAACAAACAGGTTATTATAATCTAGTTGTAACAAATGAGATTCGGGCGTTAAGCTTGCAGCATTTTTTTTATATCAGTTATTATTAACTATATATGCGTTAAGTTGTTATAATAAAGCTGAAGGAAGCTATCTTAGAGACAGAAGTAAATTAAAAATTAAATATTTGGGAACAATAATAATAATAGTAATAATAATAATAATAATGATGATAATGATGATGATGATAACAATAATAAGATGAAGAAGAAGAAAACCTGGAAATGAGTATCACGTTGTTGTTGTTTTTCCTGAAGCAAAACTAAATCAAATTAAAAAAAAATAAAAAAAATGTATATGTATATAAATATAAAGAAAGAAGAAGAGGAAGAAGAAGATAAGGGATTATTATTTACTAGTAGTAGTGTGATAAGGGTTTGGAGTTTGAGTTTGAATTTTGATACTTTCATCATCATCTCCATCTTTGAATTCCTTTCCTCACCTCACCACAAGACGCTCACTTACTTGAATTCAATTTTCCTGGATAACATTCATTCATATTCATATCTACCAACATGCGATCGCGCGTTGGACAGGATTAAACCTTTCCTAATAATATGAGGTATTTATATCCTTTTTTTTCTTTTCTTTTCTTTTCTTTCTTAACCGCCAACGAACAAAAGACGACTACTCGTTTCTTAAGCAGAGGTCACAAATACGCAAGAGAGGCAACTACCCAGTACCCACCATCAAAATTGAAAAAAGGGAGATTTACATATATATATATATATATCCCATTTTAAAAGACATAATTAGATATATATCCAAAGCAGCATTGTATTTATATAGAGGGCAAAATGTACGGGTCGGATCGGGTTGGGTGGCGGGTCAAAACGGGTCCGGGTCAAAATGGGTTCGGGTCAATACGGGTAATCTTGAAAACGGGTCAAAACGGGCCGGGTCAAAATGGACCGGGTCGAAACGGGTCATGTTAAATGTATCAAATAAATATGTGTATATTAGATTATTATTATACATATATAAACATATGTATAGATGTATCAAATAATTATGTATATATAAAGTGACTATATATATAAATTTAACATCCAAAAATGTATAAATGTAAATAATAATAATAATATAATAATAATAATAATAAAATATATTCAATTTATGAATGAAAGTATATATAAAGTGCAGCTTAAAAGAAATCAAAAGCCAATTTAAACATGTGGTATGAGTGTCAACTTATGATTGAATGTAAAATTAATTCTTACAAGACTTAATGGAGGGGGGTCCCACAAGGCCACATGAACTAAAAATGAAACGAAAACGGGGAAAAGGTTCAACCGCTTTGAGTGCTTGACTATGTGGTACAAATCGCATATACAGTAGTACAACAGTTAAACTTTAGTCTTTCTTGTTCTTTCAGTTGATAAAACGGACTGCAACTCCACCCGTAATCATTTTTACACCGCCCATTTCAACCCGCTGATAAAAAGAAACGCCTCATATTTGATCCACTATGACCCGCGTGAAACTTACTTACAACCCAATAAGATCCAATTGTTTTTTAATATTGCCCAGAATAATCCAAATCTCATCATACGGGTTTATTTTGCCGGCTCTATATTTATGCATTAAAAACTTGCACTTTGGATATATATATGTAATTATGTCTTTAAAATGGGATATATATAAAAGGTTAATAAAACAACAAATTTACCATTGATTATCTATGCTACTTTATACTAATTATCAACCCCTATTTTTGGAAAGTGTTAGAAAATAGTTAGATGCAAAAGTACTAAATTACCCTTAATAAATACCCACTATAGAAAAAGTTTTTATAAATTACCAAATTTGCTCTTAATGAATTAATTTACACTCTAAACCTTTATTTTAATAATTAACACTTTAAGCCTTATCTTCTATTTTTTATTTTATTTTATTTTATTTTATTTTATTTTATTTTATTTTATTTTATTTTATTTTATTTTATTTTATTTTATTTTATTTTATTTTATTTTATTTTATTTTATTTTATTTTATTTTATTTTATTTTATTTTATTTTATTTTATTTTATTTTATTTTATTTTATTTTATTTTATTTTATTTTATTTTATTTTATTTTATTTTATTTTATTTTATTTTATTTTATTTTATTTTATTTTATTTTATTTTATTTTATTTTATTTTATTTTATTTTATTTTATTTTATTTTATTTTATTTTATTTTATTTTATTTTATTTTATTTTATTTTATTTTATTTTATTTTATTTTATTTTATTTTATTTTATTTTATTTTATTTTATTTTATTTTATTTTATTTTATTTTTTTTATTTTTTTTTTTTATTTTATTTTATTTTATTTTTTTTTTTTAGTTTTATTTTATTTTGTTTTATTTCTGTTTGTTATTTTATTTAAAACCTATATAAAAATTCCAATATATAATTCTTAAAATAAATGAGTGGCAAATTTGCCACTAATTTTTTTAAAGGCTCAAATTTGCCACTACATAACCTTAAAAAGAGTAAATTTGCACTCGAAATATATTGACCAAATTTACCATTCATTTTTAAAAAAAATCTATATATTTTATTTTATTTTATTTTAGTGTGTATTATTTTGTCATACTAGATAACCTAAACCATCTAACCTTAAATTTAGCTAGTCTCCATTTTTCAAAATACATCAATGCATAACATAATTTTTAAAATTAAAAAGTAAAAAAGTATTTAACTTTTCGCATTTTTTATTTTATATCTTTTCACGCAATTTAGCACCCAAACGAACAATTAATAATATTTATTGACAATATATAAAAAGGTGTTGGTTATTGTAAAACAAGTATATTAATATAAAACAAATAGAATAAGATAATGACCATTGGATCATGATAAAATTAATGCACGATAATTCATGAAACGTTAGGATATACATTGATGCACGATGAATTTTAAGATGTAACTATATTTGTTTTACTTTAATATTTGCCTTATTTTATTTAAAACCTATATAAAAATTCCAATATATAATTCTTAAAATAAATGAGTGGCAAATTTGCCTCTTTTAAGATTATTTAGTGGCGCATTTGAGCTTTTTAAAAAGTTAATGGCAAATTTGCCCTTTTGTCATATATTCAATAGCAAATTTGTTGTTTAAACCTTGAAAAAATTACTTAAATGGACTAACCAGTGATCTGTACACTACTACACCATTAGTTTTTGGATGTATACCATCAAATATATTTTATAGTATTATACTGTACAATACTGTAAAACACGTTGGATGATAATTGCCAAATTTGGGGTATACATATCACCACCCATATATCTTAACTAGATTAAACTCATGCTTTGCATGGTGAATAATTGTTATCACAAAAGTTTGTTATAAATAAATAATTCATCTTCAAATTTTTAAAGTATAAGACTATAAATATTGTAACAACAATGTATTCAAACGTAAATTTACTTATTTAAGGCAGTTACATTATAAGTTAATATATATTTTAATATTAATCAATAAATTTGTTTTTTTAATAAAATCTAAATAATGCAACTATGTAACAACTAATCAAATAAGGAATAATTTATTTTATTAAAAAGTAGTGCTCAGGCCCGTCCATTTCATGGGTAGTCTCAAGATATATAAATCAAATGTTTAAAAAAAAATCGAAAGCATAATAATATCTAACCTGAACGAAATTAATGGACATCGTTATATGTAACACCAATCTAAATTCACAATGAGGTTTAGGATTTGATGGGTTTAGATCCGTTGGTCTGGTTCAGGTTTCTGTCAATGAACCTATTTAAATCACCCTATTTGACCCTTTAGACACTACTAGAAAAAATGCCTTTAATGACACCGATTTGGCGTCATAAAAGTGGTTAGATGACATAAGCCAAATTAAACAACCTTCTAAAGATATTACCTAATAATTATGCCGTAGATAATGATGGCCTCATGGATAAGGAAGCCTATTCTTCCCTGTAAACCCGAATCGAACAGCTTCACATACACAACAATAAGACATAAATTGCTACAAAAAAAACCCAAAAACTTAAAACATAATTAAACTCTAATTAATTTACAAAATAAACAAACTCATATCAAAGAAAAGTCACATAAAACCTTTCATGATGACGGGTGGCTATAGTTTCTGCCGCTGCACCCGATGGTAGTGCAACCAAAATATAAGACCATACACATAATAATATTAACTGAATGAATAATAATGTCTAAGAATACATGTCAAATATATATGGTTAGTGCTGATAATTCAAATTTAGATAAACAAAATTTATTTTAAAAAAAAAAATTGAAATAGCATAACAAACTAAATTAAAAGAGATGGACAATATTAATAATAAGATAAGAATTCAATGTCAAATAATAATGATTAAACATGAACAAATATATATAAAAAAACCTTTTTTTGTTGAGTAAGTCGAACCTTTTTTTTTTTGAGAATGCGTGAGGGTTGTGGAACCCTTTTTTTTTTTGAAAATACATGAGGTTTTTTTCCAATGTTGTATATATATAATAATTTTTGAGAGAGTTTTAAGGATAAAAAGATTTGTTTCTTATTTTTTAATACAATATAGTCGGCCTAAAATTAAAAATATATATATATATAAGAATAGGAGAATGCTCTATAATATGAGGATTAATTAGAGAGAGCTTTAGGCCTAAAAAGAGGATTAGGGGTGTCAAGTGTACCCAACCTCCTCTTTTAGTTATAATTATAGATATGAAAATATAAAATATATTATATATTCATTATTTAAACAAATAGTTATATCTTAAAAAATTGACACATAAGCAAAAATTATAGTTGTCTCATAAATAAGGTTGACACGTAGGAAAAAAACTATCATCTTTTAATTATATAGAGATTTAAACACTTACAAAATATTTTATTTATGTTTAGTTAATGAATCTATAAAACCTAACTTTTATGATAAGAAACAGCTTATGCCATATGAGTATATGACAATGGTGAATCCAAAAGTTGCACCACAAGTGGTCACTTATGTAAAATTGAACATATACAAAATGGGGCTATTAGAAGATTTGTGTTGTAACACCCAACATTTAAAAATACGGATTTTCAAAAACTTTTCACCTAACGGTGTTAAAGAATGCGGAAAAACATTTCAAAAGTTCAAACCATAAAATCTAGTTTGATTTGTTCATAAAAAGGTGGTGTTACTCATCACATCATAGAAATAGAATAAATGGAAATCCTACGGTTGCCCAACACAAAACAACCGTATACAAGTCATATCAAAACATAAATGTCATAAAGGAACAAATGTCTAAA
>CM067167.1:176037608-176220773 GCA_034093135.1 Erigeron breviscapus
GATAGAAAATCTACTTCGGGAGGATGTCAATTTTTAGGAGACAGATTGGTGTCATGGCAGTGCAAAAAGCAAACATCTGTTGCCAATTCTACCTGTGAAGCAGAATACATGGCCGCTGGGAGCTGCTGTTCACAAGTATTATGGATTCAGCAACAAATGCGTGACTACGGTTTGAATTTCTCTAACACTCCTATTAAAATTGATAATAAATCTGCTATTTCCATTACCAATAATCCTGTTAAGCATAGTAAAACGAAGCATATTGATATTAGATATCATTTTATTCGTGACTGTGCTGAAAAGAAATTAATCCATCTTGAAAAGGTGTTGTCCGATGATAACCTAGCGGATTTTTACACTAAGGCTTTTGATCGATCGCGTTTCGAGTTGCTAGTCAAATTGACTGGAATGAGAAACCCTGAGCTACTGTCTCTCAAGAACCATCTTAAAATCAGAAAAAGAAACACAAAAGTATAATAATGGTTTAAGGGGGAGTCGTTACTGCAAGAGACATGACGAAATCAGGTGGCATTTAAGTTTTCTCATTTGCTACATCTGATCTCTTCTGTAGTAATTAGTCCTTCTAACACCTGTTCAATATACAGTATTAAGCATGACTATTATAAGATTTGTTAGAGTAATTTTGATGTTAAAATTACTGTGATCGATTTTATAACTTTATGCTCCGTCATGTATATTGTGAATAAAAAGGTTCTATTGCACGAGAGATAATGCTAAATAGGGTATCTGGTTTCTAGGGGGAGTCAACTGCGTTCTTATTGAACACTGAATAAGCGTGTGTCGTGATAAGGATGTAGTGTAGTTCAAGACTCTAATTTAAGTGTGTTTGGTACACCTTGAATTGGGTCTTGCATGTAAATTGCTCGAAAGATTAAGTTTAATACTTAAGGTTTCGGTCAAAATAGGTCAAACTGAGTCACTTAGTTGATATATTTGACAGATATTTTGATTTGCAATTTACTTTGAATTATTGAATAGAAAATGCTTATTGTATGAATTAACATGATAATTGTTTAGATTCTAATCTTAATTGGGAGAATCTATTGTTTGTTATCTGTTATATTTCTGTTTAAGTGTTTCGGATTCAATTATTCAATTGAGATGAATACATGTATTGTATGGATCTCATGAGTTTGTTTGTGTGTGCAGAACTATTTATCTTAATTGGATGTGTGTCAACCATTAAGATAAAGGATCTCTTAAGTGTATGAAAATTGAGTCTATCCAGTCCGGAATGGAGAAAACTCAAGCTTGTTGGTCGAGCAGAGTACACTTACACACCGACAACTCACCAAAATTCAAACGGAGACGAAGATATAGATGGAGAGATTGTTTATTGTGTTATTCAATCTTATTTCTCTATTTTTGTTGTATTTGAATTTATTAAAACAGCATTGTTGTGTGCAATGTCGGTCATTGTCAAATACTTAACAATGGTACTTGGTAATTCATTAAATATTGACATATCGGGTCTTGATTTAATGATTTTACATTGTAAGTTTGTTTAAGTAGTGACAACTATCGAGAATTTCTTTGTCGAGAAAAATACGTATAACAATGATACAAAATAGGTTTTTGTATCAGTCTTATCGTGTTCTCTAAAAGAATTCCATTCGTTAATCATACCGGGTTCGAGAAAATTCTTGGTGAATTTTCAAAGTGTTAATCAAGTTCGTGAAGGTTGACTTTTTGGAAAGTCAAGGTTCACATGAATTGAAATATTAGGCTAAGTGTAATATGCGTGTTTAGCCAGGTGGACATCATATGCGTGTTTTGCAAAATGGGCTCAATATGTGTGTTTGTCAAGTGGGCTTACTTTGCGTGTTTCATTGATGGGCCTTATATGCGTGTTCTGGCATACTGGGCCTCATATGCGTGTTTCAGTGTCTGATTAGGGTTTGCGTGTTGTATTGGGTATAAATAGGATAAAAATACGCATTTAATGATTTATTTCAAATCATTTGCGTTTTTCTCATAAAACCCTCTCCATTTGCGCGTTCCCTGTCCGAGCACTGTTCACACTTCGATTCATAAGACTTGATTTTTAGTGTTTAAACACACAAGAAACACTTCCATTAACACTTATAGAACAAAGGTAAATGATTAACAATATTTCTGGATCCAGATTTCGTGTTTAATGGCCAAATATTTAGGGTTTTATTTTTCGGTTAATAAATCTATAAATGGGACTATAAATACGTTATGGATGAAGAAATGGAACTCTAAAACTGATAAATCGGACATATACGAACATATTCGTACCAATTTAGGAGTTTTTAGTGTTCAAATCGACTGGATAAGATTTTGGAGATGATTTTCTGCATTTGCGTGTTCATACACCATTTGCGTGTTCTTATGAACCCAGTTCATCTTCAAGTTTTTCCAGATTTTGCGTGTTGTGATGACGTCATCATGAAGAACACGCATATGACCGATTTGCGTGTTCTTATGTCAAATACACCATTTGCGTGTTGTGACATATGCGTGTTTAATGACTTAAAAAATTTTAAATTGGAAAAATTTTAGAAAGTAAAATATGAAACTAAAACACGTTTTGACCAGTCAAACCTGACACCATATGTGTGTATTGTCACCATATGTGTGTGTATAAGGAAGTTGTTGGTTCTAGGACTTCGGAAAATTTTCAAAACGGGAAAATTTTCAAAATAAGTCAAATTAGAAAGTGCACTTGCCTTATAAAATTGGACTTTAAAAATTTATGAAAACAAATGGTTTTGGTTAAATTTAGTAAAGTTCAATTTGTCGATTATTAAAACTAAAAATGTTTTGGAGGATTATGAAACAAACGGTTTCACTATCTTGGAAAACATTAAGAGTTTTAATTTCGACGTGTTGATTCGATAAAATTGGTGATGTTTTGGAAGATTATGAAATAAATGGTTTTAGTTAAATTTAGTAAAGTTCAATTTGTCGATTATTAAAACTAAAAATGTTTTGGAGGATTATGAAACAAACGGTTTCACTATCTTGGAAAACATTAAGAGTTTTAATTTCGACGTGTTGATTCGATAAAATTGGTGATGTTTTGGAAGATTATGAAACAAATGGTTTCACTATCTTGGAAAACTTTAAAGTTTGAATTTATTTGTTGTTGCTAACCGTTTATTTGTTGTTGTTTGTATCTTTTTGCAGATGGCCGAGAGACACTTCCACAAGAATCATAACTAGTTGATTGTCCTGGGCGTGAATCAAGGCAATGCTGGGAGATTTGTAAGGATTCTTGAGTTTCTGCAGCAATCAAGAATCAGACATGTTCTCACTTCAGACCCAGTTATCTATCTGACTTATTTAAGTCAATTCTGGGAATCTGCACGATTGTTACCTGGTGCTGTCCCAAGCATTGAAGCAAGGGTTGTTGGTGCATGTTTCTCGGTGACAAAAGCATTCTAGATGTGATGTGTGTTTTATATTCAAGTCTTGTAATTTATCTTGTAAATTACCATTTGTCAATGAAATTACCTTGGCATATATTGTTGATCACATTGGGATCATTTTATATATGTTTATATGTTTGTTTATTATTTATGTTTTGCAGGTACTTGACATGAATGTAGACATTACATGTAAAGGGTAATTAAGTTAATGTTGGTTCTGCGTTTAACAACAGTAGAAATATTAACTTAATACACTTCCAACGGTAATATAGTCGATGTTGGTTCTACTTTTACAGCAGTAGGAACATTGGCTGAGTTAATTTTGGTTCTGCGATTTACAGCAGTAGGAACATTAACTCAAATATTCCTAATTGTCATTTGAGAGTTCTTGGGAACAAGCAAAAGTTTGCTTGTTCAGAAGAACACTCAAATGGTTTGAGAGTTTCTTGGGAACAAGCAAAAGTTTGCTTGTTCAGAAGAACTCTCAAACAGTTTGAGAGTTTCTTGGGAACAAGCAAAAGTTTGCTTGTTCAGAAGAACTCTCAAACAGTTTGTGTGTTCAGGGAAACACACAAACAGGCCAAACCCTAATGGGCTTTATGGGC
Source organism: Erigeron breviscapus (assembly GCA_034093135.1). Classification (NCBI taxonomy): domain Eukaryota; kingdom Viridiplantae; phylum Streptophyta; class Magnoliopsida; order Asterales; family Asteraceae; genus Erigeron; species Erigeron breviscapus. The sequence goes on from CM067167.1 coordinate 176,041,630, forward strand.
CTGACATGGAAACACTCAAACCCATAAGGTTTTGAGTGTTCCTGGCCCTTGCCTATAAATAGGGGTGTGTGTTTATGCGTTTTTACAACAAGAGTGTAGAGAGAGAAACGAGCAAATCTTGAGAGAGAAACTACTAGAGCTAAGAACACTCTAGTAGATCTTGAGGGTGCTACTCGTCTCACGCACGAACCGCAAAACACACACCCGGTTTGGTTGGCTCGTAGACTTAGATTACCAAGTTGGTAAGGTTTGTCCGGAAAGCCGCCTCACTATATTAACCAAATACGGGTGTTTATGTTAACGCATATATATATATATATATATATATATATATATATATAGATATATATATATATATAGTGATATATATATATATCATAAAAAGGTTGATATAAAAACCGTTGGTTATCTCGAGGGATTCCGCACCTCGACATATCCTTAGTCAATCTCGGTTCGATAGAAGAAGAAGATCCGAGGGACTTACAACTGGTATCAAAGCCAAAGGTTTTAATACCTTGGTTCGAGATTGATTACGGTTTGGATATCCCTTATTTTGCGTGTTCATAAGGTGGAGATTGTTTTCGGGTGCGTTTGAAAGAAAGGTTCAAACTTGACGCCAAAATAAGACATATCTCTATCTTAAAACTGTTATCTCAAACTTTCCGGGGTCAAGAAACAATATCGAGTTCGGGATCTAAAAAAGATTGAAAAACAGTTGTTTTTGCGTGTTCTTGTGTACTTGCGTGTTTATAAGTTGAACCACATACACAATGGCAGCAAATTATCTTAACCAATTAATACTAATGGACCATGAGACCGGTAAGGGTAATTCACCACCCAAACTAATGATCATAGACCAATACTTTTCTTGGAAAGGTCGATTCAAATTCTTTATGCAATTCACGGACATTCGAATGTGGACCTGTATGACAGAAGGATATAGTGCCCCAACATATGAGGATAGTGGTGTTAACAAAGTATATGCTTACCAAGACATGACTGAATCTAATAAAAAAATGTATGAGGCAGAAAAAAAGGCACTATCATGTTTAAAAATGTCATTGCCACAAGAAATATTACATTTATTTAATGGATTCAATACATATAAAGAACTTTGGTTAGCATTAAAGAATCATTGTGAAGGGGATGAAACACTTAAAAAGAATCGTAGAGACCTTTTAAAGCATCAGTATAATGTATTTAATGGGTGATGATATACCCTATACGGAGCCCTACCTCCGTATGTAAATCTGCTATTACGGAGGCTGCTTTCTGCCAGAAATACGGAGCTCACCTCCGTCAGAACGGAGCTCCGCCAAATATGGAGGAAATCTCTTATTTCTTCCTCCTAAAGAAAAGGATTTACCCAAATCTCTTCCTAATAACTAGGGTATCCCCCTAAAAACCCTAGCTTATCCCCCAAGATAAGCTCCTCTTATAAATAGAGGTCCTCCCCAATAATTGAGACATGTTCTCTTCACCCACATAATACCTAAGGTGGCCGGCTTCTCTACGGAAGAGTCTCCACCGCCAACACAAACACCTCCGATCCAATGGTGTTAAGCTTCTTAAAGCTTTACACCGGTAGGGAATCGCCAATAAATCGGTCAAAACCCCCTACTTGTTCCCGATCGAAGGTCCATGCGATCCTTGGATCAAACAAATTGGCGTCATCCGTGGAACCATGACTTATCGGCCCCATCCTCCCTCTGAGTTTTTACGAGAAATCACGACCAAAAGTATGTGTGCAGAAGATAAAATTTCCAACGAAGACTTACAGATAAGTGTTTCATACCTATTGTTTCTTTTTGATTAATATGGAACATTTTATCCTCCAACTCGTTGTGGGTCACTGAGTTTTGCAAATAAAATATTAAACATGATAATATGATTGTCAAACTTTTCATATAAAAATCATACAAACTAATCGATTCAGTTCTTTAATTGGCCATTCAAACACAAGGCTTTTCATTATTTGAACTCCAACTTTGAATAGCAACAACACAAGAGTATTATTATTATCATTAATACATCTCAAACCCACAACGCATTCTACATATACGCATACATAATATGCCGAGATTATTACTCTACTTAAAAATATCGGCATACAAAAAAATAATAATAGCATAATGCTTCAAAAACATCAGACTCTTTGCAAAATCCTTTGTATTGTCGTTTTGGATTTCTTTCCCACCAGGATATATAAAGAGGGAACAGCAATAGGCAACTAAAAGATTTATGGTGACAAGATGTCGCCGCTGCATAACCATTGCAAGTCACCGCGGATCTGACTCAAGACCATTCGGAGAAAGCGAACGACGTAAATAAATCAAATATAATCATTATCCAAATATATTATTATATTAATATTTGTAGAAAAAGTCTCATTAATTTACACTTTTTTGTTTTCCATCAATAATTTACACTTTTTATCCTGAATACTTAATTTATATTTATTTTTAGCCATCAACTTGAGAAGAATTTTTAAAAAAATTTAATCATTTACATAATTAAATTTTTTTTAACATATGAAATATTGTCTACAAACAATTATTTCAAAAGATGAAATACAATATATGTGTTCAATGTTCTATATATATATTCTTTTAAATTTGTTTTTACTTACATTTTTTACATTTAAATTTATATATTTAATAATTTATCTTATCTTTAAAATGTTATAAACAATCCGCGTAATCACATCCATTATATAAACAAATATAGATTTACACATAAAAATATCAATGTCGACTACATGACTAAAGATAAATATTAGCTTATACGTATAAAATATTATAAATTGATACCTATAAATGTCGTACATTGGTATCCCGATACAATATTGATAATGTCGTCCAATTTAATATTACATTAGATTAAATTTTTATAAATTATAAATATTAATATTTAATATAAACACAATATGAACTCTAAATACCTATCACAACATTCTTATCCTAAACACAATAGGAATCACAGAACATGGGACTATCATATAACAAAACACGATTTACAACAGAGGGTTACTTGAATACTAAATCCAAATCAATATGAACTCCATTCAAGATTCATTTATCATTCAATCAAAAAGTTACAAAATTTTCTCCCTTTTCATATATTAGTTTTGCGTATTAATGTTTAAAGTTACAATTGTCACTCAAATCAAGAGTCCTAATTGTTATCAAAGAATATGAAAACAATCCTAATTGTTATCTAATTATCATAAGACATGTGATTGAAAATAAACCTATTCGTGTTATGGGCCCGCATCATGATCAAAGACATATACTTGAATGTCAAGTACACGATCACAAGTTTGTTTATATTTTAATTCTTAATTATCTTTCATAATAATATCACATTATGAGTACAACTGGTTTCAAAAAATTCTATAATAGAGGAATTATTGTAGCATGTGCCTTGACTACGACAAACAATTTTATCAATATGTCTCAGCTAATAATGACAGTGACGAACTTCTGATTATTGTACTACAACTTGCAAAGTATAACACTTGAACCGTATATCTTTAAAATTACAAGCTTTTATAACTTAAATGTATGAAGATATAATATTGATAATATCGTAAGCCCGTGTCCAGTGTTGCTGGACACGGGTCTAAAATCTAGTAATAATAGCATAATGCTTCAAAAACATCAGACTCTTTGCAAAATCCTTTGTATTGTCGTTTTGGATTTCTTTCCCACCAGGATATATAAAGAGGGAACAGCAATAGGCAACTAAAAGATTTATGGTGACAAGATGTCGCCGCTGCACAACCATTGCAAGTCACCGCGGATCTGACTCAAGACCATTCGGAGAAAGCGAACGACGTAAATAAATCAAATATAGGATCCACAGATCCTGAATGTCCCTTTAAAAACATATTATATATATATATAGCTTTGAGGTCATAAACCTTGATGAAAGTTATCGCAAAAAGCAACCATCTTCGCTGCTATCAATAAACCGACAAATGAGCCTCGGGAGATGCCTAATAACGCGATCGAGAACTCCCCATTAGCTGTCTTGCTTCGGTTCAGAAGAACATATTATGTGGAAGAAAAAGCTGGCTAGCAGACCGAAGGTAAAAAAAAAAGAAGAAAGAAGAAGAGAAGACTTGGAACGACGAAAACCCGTTTTTTGACCTACCAGAATTTATTCACGACCAGCTTCCATAAGGGTTGATCTCCGACCTTAGGACCAGATGCCATAAGGGTTGATCTCCGACCTTAGGATGATCCCCCATGGGATGATTAAGACATATTCAAAAGCCATCAGCTATGAATTACAGAAGAGGAACGTTTCCAAAAATTTTAGAAGTGCTAAACTAGCGAAAAAGTCGGAAAATCATAACACGGCCCGAGCCATTATATTATCCAAAAAAAAAAAAGGGGGGAGATTCCATCGTGATGATGCTCAAAGATTTGAAGACTCAAACTCAAGGGAAGGAAGTATTGGTCAAAAAAAACTAAAAACTTGGCTCGGGAGAAACTCAAGAAAGATTGACGAAAAAGCCGAAGAACCGCACTACAACGGTATTGTCATTGCTGGCCACCGAGGAGAAGATTTCCGACCATGGAAAACGCCAATGAAGCGAATAAGACATCGATGTTCCCAAATTTTCCAGAAAATTGAAAACGAAGGGAAGCAGGAAGGACGACGGTGGTGAGGCCACTTCCGGTGGACAACCCACCAGCCATTTGACCGTGCTAATCATCTCTAAAAAAAAAAATAAAGACGAAAGCGGATAGTGAAATTCAGAAACAATGCAAGGATAATTGCTAGGAAGAATGGTGCCATGGAAAACAAGGGTGTCGAGCTTAAATTTCAATTTGGACTATAATATGACGTTCATGGGTGTCAAGACACAAAGATGCTCATATGCACGTTAGCATGGTGAGAACTTGAATCCCAACTAAAACATTCATGGGAATACCGAGCTCAATAAAATGTGTCACAAGCACGGATTTTGAAAGCACGCATTCGTATTGGTTTTGCAACTTGTAATCGACTAGCTTTGCCAACAAGATAAGCTCAGAAGAATCATTTACATGAATAGAAGCCCATATTATCAAAGGTGCGAGGACCTGCTTTGATTTCATGATCGCTGGTTGATGCATACTACAAGAAGTTGATACTTCTAAATACTTATAATCACTAATCGCGAGACTGAATGAGGACAACTAACAACCGGCAGAAAAAAGATTGGATTTGCAACATATTCAGAAACTATGGCCATCACCCTTATCTCTTGTGGGGCCCGCCACTAAGGTTGCAAGTATTTAATTTTTCTTCCAACTAGGTCATGACATGTGGCATGACAATATCCACTTCTTTGATCTTGAGCGTAAGAGAAACTAGAAAAAAAAAAAATAACGGGGCGCGTAACACCACCGGGGCAAAAAGGGTACCCCCACCAGCACTATTAGCGGCGACGTCGCCGCTAATAGTGCGGGGCCCACTGACACATTGAAGCACTATTAGCGGCGACGTCGCCGCTAATAGTGCGGGGCCCACTGACACATTGAAGACTACGATGCCTGTTACAAGCCCATGGACCCCACACTATTAGCGGCGACGTCGCCGCTAATAGTGTACCATATTTTCTTTAAAACGCGCCTGCTCCCCAGACCCATCTTCTTCCCCATCGAAAAAAAACGCACCAAAGGTTAATAAAAAAAATAATTTTCCGGCAAGCCACCATTGTGAGTCCATATTCCGGCCCTGAATCCTCTCACCCTCTATATCAAGAATCCGACCACCCACGCTTTTGCTCGCGACGAAAATCCGCCCCGGTTAATTTTCCGGCGAATTTTCAGGCGAAAATCCGGCCGGACCAATTTTCAGACCAAGTATTAGCGGCGACATTTCTGGCGACCTACTTTTCCGGCGACCTACTTTTCCGACGTTTTCTTTGTATGTTTACTAAGACTCATTTAATTTTGTATTGTTGTTATAATTTTTAATATATGTTATTATTAGTTATAAAAATGTTATAGTATTATATTTAGAAATTTTACGTTTGTAAGTTTGATTTAAAGAAATATGTAGGATATGATTGTTATGAATTATTGGTAGTTTATGATTATTCTTAATATGATTGTTAATATTATGTTAGAAAAAACCATTTTGTTAATATGATTGTTAGAAATTAGTGGTAGAAAGGTTATGATATTATAGTTAAAAATGATATGATTGTTAGAAATTATATGATTGTTAATATGATTTTTAGTATTATGTTAGAAAACAGTTGTTAGTATGATTGTAATTGTTAATGTAGTTGTTATTAGGTTAATATGATTGCAAATATATGATTGTTAGAAATTTGATGCTTATTGTTAATATGATTTTTAGTATTATGTTAGAAAACAGTTGTTAGTATGATTGTAATTGTTAATGTAGTTGTTATTAGGTTAATATGATTGCAAATATATTTCATGGATAGAAAATTGTGGTAATTTTAGGAATAATAAGTTGGAAATAAGATTTGTGTCAAAAATATGCATATATTTCATTTGCGCTTTTTTTAACCTTGATAATTGTTTTTATTGATTTTTAACTTGTATATAACTTATGTAGGTTAAAATGGCTGCTGTTCATGGCGGAGATGGTGGCAATGACCCTCCAAATTGGGGGTGGAATCCCCAATGGGGCTGCAAGCGTAGCGGGGGTAAGTATATATAAATGTATGTAAAAAATATATGTATATATATATATATTTTACATTTATATATATTTATTATTTAATTTTGCTTGCTTAGGTATATATATATATATACGTATATAGATATATATATATATATATATCATAGCATTATGCTAGCACATTGTTTGAAGTGCATTCTTCCACGAGATACAGGAAAGACAACTCCCTCAAATGACGATGCTTTATGGAATTATTAAAACTCGCATTGGGATACCTAAGCCCTAGAGTCCATCGGTAGAGAATTTGCTCCCGACGGCATCGCTAGATAATATATCGCGATGATTAAAATAAAAGATCGTTGGAATAATTGATATATTCAACTCATCCAAGCTTGCCAGAGATAACAGAAAAAGGAGAGAAAGTGATTTTCTACAACATCAGAAGACTACAAAATTTACTTTGATCTCCTTCCTCCAACTCACCTCTAGACGAAACATATCATATCAGCAAGAAAGATGTCATCCTCAAATGCATAGACGGTCGTAACACCAAAGGCAGACGACCACATCACACTTACTCTCCGATATTCTGACATAGCTCTGCACATAACGAAGGCTATATCATGATCTCCGAAGCTCCTAGAAGACTATATCAAGCAATTGGCGACATTTGCAAAGCACGCCGAAGGAGGAACATTCAATCAGCGGATAGCCACAATAACCTCAACCAACGATCACATCAAAAGACGACGGAGCCGAAACCTTCCGACAACAAAGCTGCTTGAAAGGTACACATCTCTGTCACCACTATAAGACCCTACGTGGGCACCAAGCAGATAACTCAGTGCCAGATGCTTACTGAGCTCTGCTAACATAAGCGAAGTTGGGTCGCTACCCTTCGCAAATATTATAAATAAGTACGTACAAATAAATTTTAAATGTTCAAGGGGACGCCCAGAGAACAAATAAAGACAACGTCATAAGGCGACTGCCATGAGACAATCACGTCATAAGGCGACTGCCATAAGACAATCACGTCATAAGGCGACTGCCATGAGACAATCACGTCATAAGGCGACTGCCATAAGACAATCACGTCATAAGGCGACTGCCATGAGACAATCACGTCATAAGGCGACTGCCATGAGACAATCACGTCATAAGGCGACTGCCATGAGACAATCACGTCATAAGGCGACTGCCATGAGACAATCACGTCATAAGGCGACTGCCATGAGACAATCACGTCATAAGGCGACTGCCATGAGACAATCACGTCATAAGGCGACTGCCATGAGACAATCACGTCATAAGGCGACTGCCATGAGACAATCACGTCATAAGGCGACTGCCATGAGACAATCACGTCATAAGGCGACTGCCATGAGACAATCACGTCATAAGGCGACTGCCATGAGACAATCACGTCATAAGGCGACTGCCATGAGACAATCACGTCATAAGGCGACTGCCATGAGACAATCACGTCATAAGGCGACTGCCATGAGACAATCACGTCATAAGGCGACTGCCATGAGACAATCACGTCATAAGGCGACTGCCATGAGACAATCACGTCATAAGGCGACTGCCATGAGACAATCACGTCATAAGGCGACTGCCATGAGACAATCACGTCATAAGGCGACTGCCATGAGACAATCACGTCATAAGGCGACTGCCATGAGACAATCACGTCATAAGGCGACTGCCATGAGACAATCACGTCATAAGGCGACTGCCATGAGACAATCACGTCATAAGGCGACTGCCATGAGACAATCACGTCATAAGGCGACTGCCATGAGACAATCACGTCATAAGGCGACTGCCATGAGACAATCACGTCATAAGGCGACTGCCATGAGACAATCACGTCATAAGGCGACTGCCATGAGACAATCACGTCATAAGGCGACTGCCATGAGACAATCACGTCATAAGGCGACTGCCATGAGACAATCACGTCATAAGGCGACTGCCATGAGACAATCACGTCATAAGGCGACTGCCATGAGACAATCACGTCATAAGGCGACTGCCATGAGACAATCACGTCATAAGGCGACTGCCATGAGACAATCACGTCATAAGGCGACTGCCATGAGACAATCACGTCATAAGGCGACTGCCATGAGACAATCACGTCATAAGGCGACTGCCATGAGACAATCACGTCATAAGGCGACTGCCATGAGACAATCACGTCATAAGGCGACTGCCATGAGACAATCACGTCATAAGGCGACTGCCATGAGACAATCACGTCATAAGGCGACTGCCATGAGACAATCACGTCATAAGGCGACTGCCATGAGACAATCACGTCATAAGGCGACTGCCATGAGACAATCACGTCATAAGGCGACTGCCATGAGACAATCACGTCATAAGGCGACTGCCATGAGACAATCACGTCATAAGGCGACTGCCATGAGACAATCACGTCATAAGGCGACTGCCATGAGACAATCACGTCATAAGGCGACTGCCATGAGACAATCACGTCATAAGGCGACTGCCATGAGACAATCACGTCATAAGGCGACTGCCATGAGACAATCACGTCATAAGGCGACTGCCATGAGACAATCACGTCATAAGGCGACTGCCATGAGACAATCACGTCATAAGGCGACTGCCATGAGACAATCACGTCATAAGGCGACTGCCATGAGACAATCACGTCATAAGGCGACTGCCATGAGACAATCACGTCATAAGGCGACTGCCATGAGACAATCACGTCATAAGGCGACTGCCATGAGACAATCACGTCATAAGGCGACTGCCATGAGACAATCACGTCATAAGGCGACTGCCATGAGACAATCACGTCATAAGGCGACTGCCATGAGACAATCACGTCATAAGGCGACTGCCATGAGACAATCACGTCATAAGGCGACTGCCATGAGACAATCACGTCATAAGGCGACTGCCATGAGACAATCACGTCATAAGGCGACTGCCATGAGACAATCACGTCATAAGGCGACTGCCATGAGACAATCACGTCATAAGGCGACTGCCATGAGACAATCACGTCATAAGGCGACTGCCATGAGACAATCACGTCATAAGGCGACTGCCATGAGATAATCACGTCATAAGGCGACTGCCATGAGACAACCACGTCATAAGACGACTGCCATAGATAGCTTAATCAGCATCTTTAAAAGGCAAACGCCAATAGATAATCCCAATAAAAAATTCAAGAAGAAGGTTACTCATCGGAGCTACCAAGGAAGACACAACTCAAGACACGGACTTCAAGAGATACAGATTCAGGAGACATGTAACCCACAACAGAATTCGATTTGAAGTAACCGATTATTACGAATGAGCACCTCTTACATCTTAGCCGATCCACATCGACAGCTCTTAGAAACTTTATAAAAAGTTTTTAAGAAAAATTCGTAATGGCTATATGCGAAGCTGTCGAGGCGTGAAAAGCAAAAGATAGAGAGCCATTTGAACAAAAATGCAAGACCATGCTGAAACTTTCTAGCACGACATTTATTACGAAGCAGCTGCAGAGAGAATAGAGCATGTTAATCGAAGGAATATTTTAAAAAAACCTTCCTGAAGGCTGAATGACAAACATCAGAGACTTCAACAAACGAAGACGATTTCAATCCAGCCCTTACACATCAACACATTGAAGAATTTGAAGGGCTCAAGTTTGTCTTCAACAAAAAAAAAGGGCTCTCCAAGCACTAAGAGACTCCCGGAATCTACGATGGTCAGCTTACATATGGCAAAAATAACAAGAAATATGCACAAACAGTTTTATTGTGCATTTGAAGATAACAATGGAGTAAAATTCAAACATATTTCGGACGACGATTCAACATTGATATGTTGCCTAAGCACATTTCTCGTTGAAGGAGAACGCAGTTACAAGAAGATCATTAAGAGCAATACTACCTTCAGCAACAAGAACCCGGATCAATCCTGCCTCAAACATCCCCCTATTAGAGTCACACAAGCCAGATATCTTCTCAAAAATCCTAAACAAGTACGCAGCTCAAGAACCGATTATCCATCCACAACATTGAAGACCTTTCTCATCAACAGCGGAGCCGAAGCTATATACTACATCACAGCATCACCGACCCATCATCAGAACCTTCTCAAGAAAAAGTGACGCAATTAAGGAAAACATTTCACATATGAGATTAAGAGCTTCACCATCACCTACGGATATGACATACGCAAACAACAGACACTTGGGCGACATAAGGAAGCATCCTAGCTTTATAACTGGCTTAGACCCATTATTAGGGAAATAAGTTTGGAAATAGCTATAAAGTACACAAGGGATACATAGATTTTGAAGCGACCTAGGAAGCTTCGGGAGAAGTACAGGAAATGAGCCTCAGAGTATTATGAGTTTAAAGACGAACTATACCTACGAAGAAAGCCGACGATGACAAACATCAACTCCGATGGACATGAAAGTCTCATCTTCATATCATCATGCCGACAGAAGTTTCCAGCAGTCCAACCATGACATCGAGGTAATTCCCCTAATTATTATAGAGGAAAAAGCCGGATAATCAAATGTTTTAATGGCCAAAGGACAAAGACGGAAAGGTTAATACCAGACGAAAGACATCAATCACGGAGAGCTTACTCGGATCTGCAGCCAGTTGATTTTTCTTGGAGTCTAACACGACAGCCTCTTGCCAGTCTCTCCTATTAGACTGGGGGGCTTGATGATATACCCTATACGGAGCCCTACCTCCGTATGTAAATCTGCTATTACGGAGGCTGCTTTCTGCCAGAAATACGGAGCTCACCTCCGTCAGAACGGAGCTCACCTCAGAATGTCCCAGATCTTATTACGGAGCTCGCCCATCAGAACGGAGCACTCAGTCAGAACGGAGCTCCGCCAAATATGGAGGAAATCTCTTATTTCTTCCTCCTAAAGAAAAGGGATTTACCCAAATCTCTTCCTAATAACTAGGGTATCCCCCTAAAAACCCTAAAACCCTAGCTTATCCCCCAAGATAGCTCACTTTACTCATCCAATGGTCTTTGGGACGCCATTTTTTATAATAAGAGGTTTGCAACGCCTCTAATATGCGTTTGCCCTCGGGCCCATACATTCGCATGTACCCTCCGAGGTCAGATTCAAACTCCTCGAGCATCTGCGTACGAACCCACTCCGAACCGTAATCCTCATCTAGCCCAAAGCAACCGCGGTTGCTCGAAATCCACAACTACCATCTCCTTTGACATTCTGCGCCGACAACGTAAGGTCGAATGTACGTTGGCAGCTCATTTAGTACCCATGTGATGTTTCGGGACAGTCTAGCGTTCATCGGTTCCGCAATATACCCAACCCAACTGGTGTCTGACTTTGCCTCTGACTCTGGCTCTGACTTTGCCTCTGACTCCTTTATATGCGATGGTGCCCGGAACAAGTCATCAACAAAGCTGGCATATGGCTGCTCAGATTGGACCCCATATGATTGGGAGGGTTCCCCCAGCCATATAAATTTTGGAGCCCGTCGAACCCATAGGATTGAGACGGGTCCCCGAATGTATATTTTTTCTCAAGACCTGGATATGGGTTGAGGTTTCCGAATAAGTCTGGATTCTCCTTGACCCACTCGGATTGGGACGGCTCGCCGAATAAGTTTCGTGTCTCGGGGAGACGACATGATTGGGACGGCTCGTACATACTGTGTCGCGCACCCTGCGGGTCATCAAACCGTGATTTGGTGGGCGCGTACTCACTTTGTCTGGCGGGCTGCACAGGTGGGGACCTGTTCAGATCGGGCACCTCTTCAGTCCTCGGGCGACTGGACTTGCATTTCCGAACCCCAGGTGGCTTTTTGTTAAGATCGGGCACCTAAACCATGAATATAAAACAATTACTTAAAATCAATTACTTTTATAATTATTCTTAAATCACTAATTAAGCTTATGATGTGTTTGGTCTACCTTTGGCGACTTTTGTTTCGACCCGACCGGTCTACCGCGTGTGCTCTTCTGAACAATGGGATCTTTCAGTTGTGAGTTACCCGGCTTAAACATGTCCTTTATCTTCGACAACCAATGTTTCCGTTGGGCCTTGGGTTGCTCCACCAAGAATGTCGTAAGATCACCTACCACTTCATGGACAACTTCTATATCGTCTTCGTCTTTTAGGGATGTCGATGGTGATAAGTCAAGCTTTCTCCAAAACGGGTCTATCACATTCGGCTGAATACGAGTCTCTGCATTTTTTTATATCAATAAGTATAAGATTTTATGTAGGTATGATTAAAAAATATTGTATTAAAACATACTAACCACGGTGCATGTACTCGGCAATCTTGCAGGCACATGGTAGCCCACAACTATACCGAACCTTGCACCCGCACTTTTTCACATGTTTTTTTAGTTGTTTGTCTAAGCGAACGATTTCATCAACCATGATGTCCAAAGCTTTATGTGAAACCGTTCCCAGCAGGGCCTTCATACAGTTGTAATTATGTTTACCCAACCGGGTTCCCTTGCTATACCCCAGTTGGCCCCTTATTTCAGTATCTTGACCGATAATGACAGAATCAACACATTGCAGGATTCTAGTAAATGTACATTTCCCCTTCAGCTCTTCCTTCAGATGGTGGTGCTCAGCCTCGACTCTGTTTGTGGTGTGGTTCTGATAGTTGAGATGTTCATCGACCCAACATGACACAAACTGCTCTCGGTACGGGGACAACCAATTATCGTTGAGGTAGTTGTAGACACCTGGATAAGCTCCCAATTTTTTCTTTAACTCCTTCTCGTTTGATTTAAACTCGTCAAGAGTCCGAGATTCATAGACTCTTTTCCACCACACGTTAAGCCTTTCAATGTTAACATCTTTCTTCACCCGCAATGCTGGTTCACAGTGTTTGGTTATGTTTTGCCATATGTGGTACCTACACAACAGGTGTTTCGCTTGCGGCATAACAACCTTCAATGCTCTCATCAGGGCCAGCTCCCTGTCAGTTAAAACCACACGAACGGTAAAGCCTTCAACAAGGGTGGACTTCAGACATTGTAACACCCATTTATAATTCGCCTCCTGCTCGTTTACGATAAAAGCATATGCTAACTGAAGGTCCGGCCCGTTGAAGTGACGCCGACAATCTCAACAAGCGGCATGTTGTACACGTTGGTTTTGTACGTGGAGTCTATTTCAATAACCCAGGGAAATGCGCGCCATAGGGTCATTGATGTTGGATGCATGAAAAAGAGATTCTCCAACCGTCCATTTTTACTATTTGTAGTAAACTGGTAAAAGTAATTTTTCTCTTGCATCAGTGAGAACATAACCTGCGACAGGTGAACAAGATATAGTAAATATGTCACTTCCAACAACGGAGTACGTAATCACTAATATGATGTTTGTACCTGCATTGGAGTATGTCCTGCATGGCCCGCCCTCCGTCTCGATTTCAGAAAGTTGGTAATGTCTCCTTTTCGAGTCAGGTTTCCTGGAAATTCATTTTTCATGTTAACCAGGATCTGGCGTGGGAACATACCGCGATCAGATAGGTTTCCCACATATTGCTTTTCTTCTTCCGTCATCCGTCTCGCGTATGCATTCCCCTGCAGATCGGTAGCTGGATCATGATTGTGTTTCCAGTCCTTGACAGTTACCCTCCAACCACCATCATACCCGGGGCGGCCTTCCAAAGTAAAGGGACACCCTATCTTGTTGGACGTTTGGGTGGCCCAGTTAACCTTTTATCGCGTGGTCCACCGTGGTGACATATTAGTGTCACCTTATTGACCACCTTTAACGAGTTTTTGTTCGACCTCCGTGTGACTAGAACATAACCCAACTCCAGTGCTGTTCTTTTAGCCCACTCCGTCAATTCTTCGACGGAATCAAACACCTCCTCGGTTTCTAAGTCTCCAGGTTCGCAGTCAAATTGACCTTCTGCATCAGGTGACTCAAACTCATCATCGGGCACTTCAATACGTACGTTTTCTGGGTCTGCCCAAATAGCCTCAAAACTATCCATCTTAAACAAAAATGCGAAAGAAAATTGTGATTCTGTTTGTTATCGAAATGAAGAAAGAAAATAGAACATGTACTTTGAATGCCAAACGAAATACGGATTATATAAGCCAATTTATATAATTGTGAAATTGTGATTCATTGCTTGGGTCGAGTGAGTAAAGATTTGAAATCGAAATGAAGAAAGAAAATAGAACATGTACTTTGAATGCCAAACGAAATACGGATTTATATGATCGGCAGTCATGGGTCCAAGGCTGACGAGGTGCCACGTGGCACGTATTAGCGGCGACGTCGCCGCTAATACGTGATACGTGGCACCTCGTGTTCAGTAATGCTGTCAAGATTGTCGAGGTGCCACGTGGCACGTATTAGCGGCGACGTCGCCGCTAATAGGTGTTACGTGGTACCTCGGGAACGTGCTTCGTCAGTCATGGTTCCAATGTTTGTCGGGTCCCACCATTAGCGGCGACGTCGCCGCTAATACCCTGGTGGGGTTGCCCTTTTACTGGTGGGGTTACCCTGTGCCAAAATAAAAAAAAGCATCAAATATAAAAGTGTACATGATTGGGGCACACATAGCCATCTAAATCGCAGAAGACGACAAGACATGCATTGGGAAGCGATCGTATGAAGGAAAAAGAAAAACTCATAGCATTATGCTAGCACATTGTTTGAAGTGCATTCTTCCACGAGATACAGGAAAGACAACTCCCTCAAATGACGATGCTTAGAGCACAAAGACGCGTATGGAATTATTAAAACTCGCATTGGGATACCTAAGCCCTAGAGTCCATCGGTAGAGAATTTGCTCCCGACGGCATCGCTAGATAATATATCGCGATGATTAAAATAAAAGATCGTTGGAATAATTGATATATTCAACTCATCCAAGCTTGCCAGAGATAACAGAAAAAGGAGAGAAAGTGATTTTCTAATGACAAAATGGAAGATATTTTGACGATATTCGCAAATGGGGTATGCAGGGCACTCTGGATACCACCAAATACAGAAGTACCTACCTCCCGGCCCGCAAGATAACAAAGGCTGTATTAGTGGGAGGAGACATGGAAGATAACTTACTACACAAACCAGACGAGAAGCATAAATGCCAGATATGTCACTTCAAATACACGAACCAAAGCCAATACGTGTACAAAGACGGTCGTAACACCAAAGGCAGACGACCACATCACACTTACTCTCCGATATTCTGACATAGCTCTGCACATAACGAAGGCTATATCATGATCTCCGAAGCTCCTAGAAGACTATATCAAGCAATTGGCGACATTTGCAAAGCACGCCGAAGGAGGAACATTCAATCAGCGGATAGCCACAATAACCTCAACCAACGATCACATCAAAAGACGACGGAGCCGAAACCTTCCGACAACAAAGCTGCTTGAAAGGTACACATCTCTGTCACCACTATAAGACCCTACGTGGGCACCAAGCAGATAACTCAGTACCAGATGCTTACTGAGCTCTGCTAACATAAGCGAAGTTGGGTCGCTACCCTTCGCAAATATTATAAATAAGTACGTACAAATAAATTTTAAATGTTCAAGGGGACGCCCAGAGAACAAATAAAGACAACGTCATAAGGCGACTGCCATGAGACAATCACGTCATAAGGCGACTGCCATAAGACAATCACGTCATAAGGCGACTGCCATGAGACAATCACGTCATAAGGCGACTGCCATAAGACAATCACGTCATAAGACGACTGCCATGAGACAACCACGTCATAAGGCGACTGTCATAAGACAATATCACAGATAAAGCCTTGGCGACAAAAAGTCAATAGGGCAAATCTTGTGCAAATCTGAGCATTGTGGAATAGTCTTGCAAAGGCAAAAGCAATAGATAGCTTGATCAGCATCTTTAAAAGGCAAACGCCAATAGATAATCCCAATAAAAAATTCAAGAAGAAGGTTACTCATCGGAGCTACCAAGGAAGACACAACTCAAGACACGGACTTCAAGAGATACAGATTCAGGAGACATGTAACCCACAACAGAATTCGATTTGAAGTAACCGATTATTACGAATGAGCACCTCTTACATCTTAGCCGATCCACATCGACAGCTCTTAGAAACTTTATAAAAAGTTTTTAAGAAAAATTCGTAATGGCTATATGCGAAGCTGTCGAGGCGTGAAAAGCAAAAGATAGAGAGCCATTTGAACAAAAATGCAAGACCATGCTGAAACTTTCTAGCACGACATTTATTACGAAGCAGCTGCAGAGAGAATAGAGCATGTTAATCGAAGGAATATTTTAAAAAAACCTTCCTGAAGGCTGAATGACAAACATCAGAGACTTCAACAAACGAAGACGATTTCAATCCAGCCCTTACACATCAACACATTGAAGAATTTGAAGGGCTCAAGTTTGTCTTCAACAAAAAAAAAGGGCTCTCCAAGCACTAAGAGACTCCCGGAATCTACGATGGTCAGCTTACATATGGCGAAAATAACAAGAAATATGCACAAACAGTTTTATTGTGCATTTGAAGATAACAATGGAGTAAAATTCAAACATATTTCGGACGACGATTCAACATTGATATGTTGCCTAAGCACATTTCTCGTTGAAGGAGAACGCAGTTACAAGAAGATCATTAAGAGCAATACTACCTTCAGCAACAAGAACCCGGATCAATCCTGCCTCAAACATCCCCCTATTAGAGTCACACAAGCCAGATATCTTCTCAAAAATCCTAAACAAGTACGCAGCTCAAGAACCGATTATCCATCCACAACATTGAAGACCTTTCTCATCAACAGCGGAGCCGAAGCTATATACTACATCACAGCATCACCGACCCATCATCAGAACCTTCTCAAGAAAAAGTGACGCAATTAAGGAAAACATTTCATATATGAGATTAAGAGCTTCACCATCACCTACGGATATGACATACGCAAACAATAGACACTTGGGCGACATAAGGAAGCATCCTAGCTTTATAACTGGCTTAGACCCATTATTAGGGAAATAAGTTTGGAAATAGCTATAAAGTACACAAGGGATACATAGATTTTGAAGCGACCTAGGAAGCTTCGGGAGAAGTACAGAAAAATGAGCCTCAGAGTATTATGAGTTTAAAGACGAACTATACCTACGAAGAAAGCCGATGATGACAAACATCAACTCCGATGGACATGAAAGTCTCATCTTCAGATCATCATGCCGACAAAAGTTTCCAGCAGTCCAACCATGGCATCGAGGTAATTCCCCTAATTATTATAGAGGAAAAAGCCGGATAATCAAATGTTTTAATGGCCAAAGGACAAAGACGGAAAGGTTAATACCAGACGAAAGACATCAATCACGGAGAGCTTACTCGGATCTGCAGCCAGTTGATTTTTCTTGGAGTCTAACACGACAGCCTCTTGCCAGTCTCTCCTATTAGACTGGGGGCTTGATGATATACCCTATACGGAGCCCTACCTCCGTATGTAAATCTGCTATTACGGAGGCTGCTTTCTGCCAGAAATACGGAGCTCACCTCCGTCAGAACGGAGCTCACCTCAGAATGTCCCAGATCTTATTACGGAGCTCGCCCATCAGAACGGAGCACTCAGTCAGAACGGAGCTCCGCCAAATATGGAGGAAATCTCTTATTTCTTCCTCCTAAAGAAAAGGGATTTACCCAAATCTCTTCCTAATAACTAGGGTATCCCCCTAAAAACCCTAAAACCCTAGCTTATTCCCCAAGATAAGCTCCTCTTATAAATAGAGGTCCTCCCCAATAATTGAGACATGTTCTCTTCACCCACATAATACCTAAGGTGGCCGGCTTCTCTACGGAGGAGTCTCCACCGCCAACACAAACACCTCCGATCCAATGGCGTTAAGCTTCTCAAAGCTTTACACCGGTAGAGAATCGCCAATAAATCGGTCAAAACCCTTCCTTGTTCCCGATCGAAGGTCCATGCGATCCTTGGATCAAACAATGGGTTAAGAAGTGAAAACTTAGATCAACTAATTACAAGGTATTATCATTTGTTAGCAGAGTTGCAAGCATTTGAGGTTACCTACTCTGAGGAGGAAAAAGTCGAGAAATTTTTGAGCTCCTTGCCGGAAAAGTGGAGTAATTACATTACTACTTTGCAGGAGAAAGCAGATTTCTCAGACATGTCTTTGACTCAGATAGTTGCTAAGTTTAGGGGACAAGAAATGAAACTAAAAGGGAGGGAAGCAGGATATAATAATGCTCAGATTCCCGAGCTTTATTACGGTAGGCCTTCGATCAATGTGGGTCCAGGTTCCTCTGATGGAAGCACAAGTGCCTTCCTGAGTGAAGATGTTGACTTACAGAAAATCTCGTTTGACTCTGAGGGAACATATGTCTTGTTTCAAGTCAGAGCAACAATCAAGGCAACCGTCAGTATCCTACCTCCAGTGCTAGTTCCACCGTGCCTATAAGTGTCAAATGTGCGGATAGTCACTTATTGTTCTTGCGTCATTCGTGACATCATATGAACAGTTTATCCAAGGAAAGGTTCAAGATCCTAGTCTTATAGATGAAGACTACCAACAGATTGATCCTTTGGACTTGGAAGAGATTGACTTACAATGGCAATTGGCCATGTTGACTCTTCGAGCTAAACGATTCTTATCAAGAACAGGGCGAAAGGTTGTGGGTTCTAAGCTTGGCTTTGATAAGTCAAAGGCAAAGTGTTACAATTGCGAGGGCTTTGGACACTTTCTCTCTTAGGTGTTTTGGGGGAATAATGTTATGTGTGTGTGAAGAGAACATGCCTCCATCTTATGAGGAGGACCTCTATTTATAAGATGGGTAATCTTGGAGGAAAAGCTAGGTTTAGGGTTTCCCTTGTTATTAGGAAAAGATTTGGGGATCCCTTTTCTTTAGGAGGAAGGAATAAGAGATTTCCTTCATATTTGGCGGAGCTCCGTTCTGACGGAGGTGAGCTCCGTTCTGACGGAGGTGAGCTCCGTTCTGACGGAGGTGAGCTCCGTTCTGACGGAGGTGAGCTCCGTATTTCTGGCAGAAAGCATCCTTAAGCAGCCTCCGTAATAGCAAATTCACATACGGAGGTAGGGCTCCGTATAGGGTATATCATCAAGCCCCCCAGTCTAATAGGAGAGACTGGCAAGAGGCTCTCTTATTAGACTCCAAAAAATATCATCTTGGCTGCAGATCCGAATAAATTCTCTAATCTTGTTGACGGTTATCATATCAACCATTCTGTCTTTTTCCATTACGCACTGCTTTATCCTTGTCCATTAAAACATTGATTATCCGGCTTTTTCCTCTCTAATAGTTAGGGGGAATTACCTTAATTTCATGGCTGGACTGTTGGAAACCTTTATCGGCATGATGATTTGTAGATAAGACTTCCATGCCCATCTGTGTTGGTGGCCGATGATGTAGTATATAGCTTTTGCGCCGCTGCTGTTGACTTATTGTTGGATATTTGTGGAGATCTTTGGCTTGTGTGATGCTAAGGCAGGGTTGATCCGAGCTCTTGTTGCTGAAGGTAATTGTTCTTTATGGTGTCTTAATAATGTCTTATGACAGTCGCCTTATGACGTGGTTGTCTCATGGCAGTCGTCTTATGACTCTCGTTCGTAATAATGTCTTATGACAGTCGCCTTATGACGTGGTTGTCTCATGGCAGTCGTCTTATGACTCTCGTTCGTAATAATGTCTTATGACAGTCGCCTTATGACGTGGTTGTCTCATGGCAGTCGTCTTATGACGTGATTGTCTTATGGCAGTCGCCTTATGACGTGATTGTCTCATGGCAGTCGCCTTATGACGTTGTCTTTATTTGTTCTCTGGGCGTCCCCTTGAACATTTAAATTTTATTTGTACGTCCTTATTTAAAATATTTGCGAAGGGTAGCGACCCAACTTCGCTTATGTTAGCATAGCTCAGTAAGCACCTGGCACTGAGTTATCTGCTTGGTGCCCACGTAGGGGCTTATAGTTGTGATAGAGATTTGTACCTTTCAAGCAGCTTTGTGGTCGGAAGGTTTCGGCTCCGTCGTCTTTTGATGTGATCGTTGGTTGCAGTTATTGTGGCTATCCTCTGATTGAATGCTCCTCCTTCGGCGTGCTTTGCAGATGTTGCGCCTATTGCTTGATATAGTTTTCTGGGAGCTTCGGAGATTATACTATAGTGTTTGTTACGCGCAGAGCTATGCCAGAATATTGGAGAGTAAGTGCGATATGGTCATCCGCCTTAGGTGTTACGACCGTCTTTGTAAACGTATTGCCTTCGGTCTGTGCCTTTGAAGATTACATCTTTCTTGCAGATATAATATGTTTCGGCTGGAGGTTGGAGATCAAGATAAATATTGTGGTCTTGTAGATGTTGTAGTGTGCTTGCGAAGGATTGTATGTGCGTCATAGAATATCCATTCTTCTTATTATGTCTATAGTATCTTTCATTTGCTTCATTGTAGAAAATCACTTTCTCTCCTTTTTCCGTTATCACTGGCAAGCTTGGGTAGGTTGAATACATCAATTTCTCCAACGATCTTTTATTTTAATCATCGCGATATATTATCTAGCGATGTCGTCGGGAGCAAATTCTCTACCGATGGACTCTAGGGCTTAAGGATCCCAATGCGAGTTTTAATAATTCCATACGTGCGTTTATTGGTGAAGAGCTCTTGCAACTTCGTCTTTGTAGGAGCTCGTGTCTCTTTGTCTTCATAAAATCTGGCGGTAGTGGCCTCTATTGTTTAGTAGGACCGTCATGTATCCATTGATGCACGTGATGCTTCCATTTTGGCGTGTCTTGCGAGTGGTGTACTAATTGTTGTTGAATTGCGTTTTTGGGAGCGTCGGGCATTGTAAATGCATCCTTCATAACTTTGTGGAATTGTGCTAGAATACCCAAGAGCAAGCATGGAGTGGCTGTCCACGTGCAACGTTTCATTAATGCATTTAGGGGTATTGACTCTACTCTTGCAGCTTCAGTTATCTTTCTACGAAATCTTCATTCTGATCGTAGAGGTCGACAATGTTTCCCCGTGCTTATAGATAATATAAATGGCATTATTTTTTCCTTTTATTACCTTTTAGGCTAGTGGGAAAGAATAAATGGTGCCATAATCTTCAATTCCACTTGCTAGGAGAAATTAAATTGTTGCCACATCCATGGTCATGTACAAAAATTAAATCATCCACTTCTTGATTTATGCATGACTTTGAAAACCACTGCATGACATGTATTTCTTCTTTGAGATAAGCGTTTCATACTTCTATATCTTGTAAAATCTTGCTGACATCTTATGCTATCCACCTCCTTTTGTCGTAATATCGATAGTAGGCTAGCTTCGCATGTTGTCTAAGCTTACATAATATTTGGGGCGATGCAAATATATTTTTCTGGATCAGTAAGTCGCATGAAGGGGACTCACGACGCCCCTATTTGCTAGATCATATTCTACCTTTGTAACTCGCGTGCATATATATGCATGGTTATACACAAAAGCAACATTACGGTCACGATTTCGATAGCCATCATATCACGCGAGTGAGCAACATAACTTACAGACTTTGGCTCTCGTCTTGATGGGTTGCAAAGAACATGACGTGTCTTCATTGGTCGGACCATATGGCATCATATGGTGGTGGTGCAGTGGTGGTCATAAGGGTAGTTCGCCGGAAGTTTGTGTTTTTCGGGTTTTTGGTATTTTCCAGCAAAGACGCTATCTGAATCTTTTTTCTAGGTAACTTCAGCACTTGTGGGATCCTTCATTGTCTTGGTCGACCTATTTGGAATCTGGTGGTTGTCTGGTGGTGGCCAACAATGGCTCTATAGTTCTCAAGAAGTACGTTTTACCGCGTTTTCTTTGCCTTGCTTGCAGTTTTATGAACCAGAGATCCCATCAGTCGATTCCTTATATTTGCATTCTTTTCAACCTACTTAAGGCCAGGTTCAACCTATATGGCAGCGTGTCCAAGGCTTGGTCCATCTCATGGTGGCGGATGGTGGTATGGCCACAAATTATTGATTTTTCGCTACCGTTGGTTTTTTTCCCCCCGAAACTTTGTCTTGTAAATCTCCAGCACTTGTAGATGATATAGACTTATTTTCATGATATGAAGCCTGTTGGTGGTCTAGCGGTCCTCGTTGGAGGCTGTTTGGCTGCGGACCTCAAATGGGAAGTTTTTCGGTCTTTTGCTTATCTTTGCAAACTCTCACGATCCGGGTCTTTTACCACATGGCTTCTGGTCATCAATCAGGTCTTTCTCAGCCTCTTGGACTCGACGTCCGAAGTGATCATTAGTGCTGAAGGTCGACACTGGCGGTGTCAACTTAGGTGTCTTCGGTTGGTTTTTTATGTGATTTTTCGCTCCTTTCGATGAATTTTTTTTTGAAACGGTCGTATTTCAAGGGTGTTTTGTCAAACAAGTTTTCGATTTTTTTTTTGTGCAAATGGGTAAACCGGTAATAGAAATACCGGTTTCGGATTTTTGACCCGAACCCGGTATTTCCATTACCGGGTTCAATAAAACTTGCCTGAAACCGGTATTTCCATTACCGGTTTCAGGGTGATGTGAATACGTGCAGGGAATCGTTTGACCTATACAGTGTGATTGTGACATTAGCCTGAACCCGGTTTTGCCACTACCGGGTTCGAGCCACATACGACAAAAAATTGCATGCAACTTGGTTTATATATACATACTCCATCCCATTTCCTTAACATTTAAAAATAACGTATCCCACTTAAAAAAAAAACAGTTTATATTTACAGAAATGGCAGGTCAATCATCTTCTGGTGGTGATTCATTCCCAAATATTACACGGTTTGGAGCCTCAAACAGCGTTTGGAGTCACATGAGTGATGATAACACCGTAAAGAGGCGGTGACATCTATAATTGAGCGTTTGAAGGCGAGAAAGTCGGACTATGAGGCTGAGATTGCAGAACGTGCAACAGTGGTCCAACCGACCAAAATAGACAGGAGGTACGAGGCCTACCTGCAGCAGAAGGTCCAATGGTTGCAAATAACCATTAACCATCTTACTTTTGCCGAGTCCTCAATTAGGAGCACGATTCAGCACGCGTATACCTTTACTGGTGAATTTTGCTCAGTTGGTAGTCGCCCTGATGGTTACGTGACTGACCCGGGAGAGGAATACGTAACAGGAAACCCTGAAGCTGCAGCCCCAGCCTATGAGCCCGGTGAATACATTCACCATAATGATGGTGATAGTTCATTCGACTCCACTGATTCCCGTTTTGTTAATTCGGATTATGACTTATTTATGTAATCGTTTTATGTAATCGTTTTTATGTAATCGTTTCGGTTTTAAATAAAGTAAATTGTTTCGCCATATATGTTTTTTATTATAAAGTGACAAGGATACCTAATAAGAAAAAACAAACATAAATTTGATATTGAAAGTTGTCATGTTACATGAAAACACCTAGGAATTCAGAAAAAAACGGATTAAAACAACACACACAAAAACGGAAATAGATAAGTGACAAGATTATTGTCATATTCATAGTTGAGTGCATGTCTTCCTATTATGACCCAATCCGTTGCAAATGCCACACCTAGCTTGTTGTCTTGAGGTTGAAGATCTGCTGGTAGAACTCTCATCCATCTCGTTCCTGTACCGTCTGGTACGTCTCCTACCCCTATGCGTGACCAGTTTTGCCGGGTCTCCTTGGATCTTCCAATCTACCTCCGGCCAGTAATGCAAGTCTCGGAGGGGGGCAAGTGCAGCATTATACTGATTTATCCACGTCCTAGTTGTGTACCTCTTACTAGGAAGATTAGCAGCTCTCTCCTCTCTATATCCGCAAACAGCAATGACATGAGAACATGGAAACCTTTGATGCTGCCAAGCTCCATAAGAGCATTTTTTCCTATTCTCCGCCATGACAACATTGTATGTGTACTCACCTTGTGCATTTCTTTGGTTTGTTCTGACCGTGTAATTTCCTGTCCGTTCATCATACACTTCCACCCTATGGCTTGTTGAGGCTCTTTCACGCATCTGAAAAACCTCCCACATTTTGCGAGCTAGTGGTGGGTTCCAATTGGTGGCCTTCCGGTATTGCTTGACAAAATGGTCTCTTGTCCAAGTAAAAGTCGACTCAATTAAAGCTCTAATAGGTAGCATACGAGCCTTTCCAAGGATATTGTTTTTGCATTCGGCAATGTTTGTCGTTAAGTTACCCCAACGACGAAGTCCCGAGTCGTGCTTTAGAGTCCACTTATCCAAACCAATGTTTCTCAAATACGGCCAAACCCCCTCTGCTTCACCTCTGACTACATCCACCGCCCAAGAATACTTGGATTGTTGGGATGTGGAACCGATAACCCAAGCCAAGTTTTTGATTCTCTTGTCCTTGAAGTGAGAGTTGACATTGCTACAAACGTGCCTCAAACAATACCTATGATGCCACCCAATTTCGTTCACTGCATTAATTATGCCTTGGTGACGGTCTGAAATGATACACAAATCACCCTGCCGCTGCGATCCGACATGCTCTTGAAAGAGATTTAAAAACCATCCCCAACTTTCGTTAGACTCTTCATCAACCAAGGCATAAGCGACAGGCAACAATTGTCCATTGGCGTTCTTCGTCACTACAGTTAGCAACTTACCCTTGTAGCTGCCTTTCAAATGAGTGCCATCGACAAATATCACTGGAATACAACGTTGGAATGCCCTAATTGCCGGTCCAAATGCCCAAAATACAAACTTGAATGTTTGTATATGGCTTGAACTGGTTGGAGAATGGAGCCATTCTACAACAGTGTCTGGATTAGCACGTTGTAATTCAGCAATATACTTGGGCAATGCATCAAAGTTACTCGGCCAAGTTCCATACAACCTTTCAATAGCTATCCTTCTTGCATTCCACGCCTTGGTGTAGGTCACATCGACATTGAAAGTTGTTTTTACTTGCGCCTGGATGTGTCTGACTTTATAAGTTAAATCCTCCCGCACCTGGTCCAAAATTTTAGAAGCTATCATACTTGCTGTCATACATCGGTTGTTGTTATTAGTCACTACTCCATAGCAATTGTGACTCTCCACCCACTTTAAGATCTGAAACAATCCTAACCTGTTTCTGCTAGATCCAACTACAACCCACCTACACGGGACCCGGTCCATAACACCACGATAATTCTTCCCCCTGGTCATGCACTGTGCTTTCCAAAACTGTGGCCTCGTATCTTGAACAATTAGTTCTCTGTTTTCTCTTATGTTCCAAAGTCTTACAGCGTATACAAGTTCCGCCTTGCTTTGAAAAAACATTCCTTTTTCTATCACATTTCTTTCTTTCGACCAAAAGACCACATCTTCTTGAACTTCATTGAATGGCATTAGACGATCTTCATCATCATCGTCAAGATTAAGCTCTTTTATGCTAGTGGAATTGGGAAGCATGAGAAGTCCGTACTCCACATTCTAGCTTCATCCTTGGTTTTCAAAGAAATGAAAGATGTTGTTGTTGCTCCAAAGGACCTTCTACATGTGCTCCTTCATCATCTTCATCTCCAGATACATCCCCATCAACGCTATATCCGTCGATGGTATCATCACTTGTATAAGGTGCCTCATCACTAGATCCATTAACCAATGGTGCAATTTCATCATCTTCAACATGTTCATCGTCTTCATTGTCTTCATCATTGTCATTGTCCTCATCATCGTCATTGTCTTCATCATCGTCATTGTCTTCATCATCTTCGTTATCTAGTGACTGGTTACCCGCTTGAAAAAAACATTGACTTTGAGTCAAGCTTAACAGGTTTGTAAAAGTAAGCTCGAACTTCACTTCAAATTGCGCTTCACCCAGATGATAAATCATTGCCAAAGTATTATCATCCGTAATTAAATTTCTAAAAGGACCCTTAAATTCATACCATAAATATAATTGCAGTTTGAAGTCTTGTTTTGAAACACCAAAACAACTGTAAGTGGCATCACAAATTTCAGCATAACTCATTACGTGAAAAAGAGGAAAACTTCTTCTTTTTGATGGATCTGCATTTTGAAGGATCCCATTTACGAATGATACACAATCATCCCATATTAACTGAACCACAATTGGGTTGAATGATGAAGATGCCATTTTTTGTGTGTATAAATATAGTTTTATGAAAGTGTTTATGAAAGTGTTGGAATACTGATATATATAGATAAATGGTTTACAGATAAATGTACTATATATAGATAAATGGTTTACATGTTCAACTAGGGTTTCACCACAATTTGACACGTGTTAGGGTTCGGCCGAACCCGGTATTGCAAAAACCGGGTTCAAGCTAGTTGGTCTCCTCCACTGTTCCAGTCAATATTCGTCTGCAACATGTCACATCACTCTGAAACCGGTAATGGAAATACCGGTTTCAGGCAAGTTTTATTGAACCCGGTAATGGAAATACCGGGTTCGGGTCAAAAATCCGAAACCGGTATTTCTATTACCGGTTTACCCATTTGCACAATTTTTTTTTTCCGAAAACTTGTTTGACAAAACATCCTTGAAATACGACCGTTTAAAAAAAAAAATTCTTTCGATCCATCTTCAAATCTTTTTCCAGCAATTCTTCAACATCTTCTGATCTTCCATGGTCTTGAGTTGCATCATGTGACATCTTTTTTAGTTGTCTATTCCTTATATAGCGGTGGCGAATGATGGTTGGTGTTATGGCTGTTTCGGAAAAGGGGTCATGACTTGGTGTAGGTTTTTCGATAAAGTTGCTCTTGAAAAACAACCCTGTGTGTGTGAGGTCTAGAGTCATGGGTGTTTCCCTATCTTTTTAGTCACCCTATAGAGCGTCTTTTGGTGGTGAATAGTTGGGCCAACGGTGGCTGATGGCGTGGACAAAAAACGGTTTCTTGTCATTTTTCTTGGTTGATCGAATCTTCAAAAAATCTCCTGCGAATCTCTAGCTTTTGTAGAATATTTTTGTAGTAATATTTGGATGTTACCCCATCATTTTCCATTCACCCCGAACACCCTTAGCATTATAGTGATGATAGCCACTTATAGTGACGTTTTCCGATTTAACAACTATTTTTTGCGGGTTCCGGGTTTTTGGAGACTAACGGGCATTACTAAATATATATATATATATATAATATATATATATATATATTATATATATATATATATATAATATATATATATATATATTGAGATGCCATCGGGACTCAGGTTTGATTGGGTTGTTTACTTTCTACATTAGGCACAACCTCATGGTACGTCGAAACAACGGTAGTTGATGGTAACACATTGATGTTTTCATGGTGGAAGCTGGGTTTTTGATGGTTACAGCTTCTTTCTAGTTTCTGTTGCAGATCGTACCTGAGAGGGGCCCTTGAACACTTCCGGTGGTGATAGTATGCTGGTCCAGTAGTGTATGACGGAGGCTGTGCGACGACAACACCACAAAAAGATTTTTATACGAGCTTTTTGGTGTTGCTTCGATGCGTATATGTTTTTTCTTCCGGATCTGGATTGGCGATCGACACTTCTCCTTTGGACGTTTGTTTCTAGTTCGCCACTGGTTCTAGCGGTGGCTGGTGGTGGCCGCCTTCCATACCCTATGATGGTTCATCCACAGATAAATTGAGGATAATAAGGGTAGGAAGCGGCTGCTGCGAGCGATTATGTATCATGCGAGTTCTTCAATATCAAGTTTAGAATATCAACTATTGAATGAGATGATATTAGTTATAGTGAATAAATGTCGAGCTCCAGTCTTCATGATCATTTAATATGCATGATGGCTAGCACTTTTGTTAATTTGATTTAAGGGTAATGGGACGGTGGTATGAATAAAAAAGGATCTCGGCAGTTTTATTTTATATGGGGAGGGTTTTATTTTGTGATTGTCATGTAAAGTGACATGAATTGTGATTGGCCATCAGGTCTATCTAGAAAAAATAAAGTGATTGACTTATTGACTTGTGTATTGTTTTGGTATGGATCTTTCTGGGTATGAGATTTGGTGAGGTATAAACAGGGGTAATCGGTTTGTAATAGATCTAATTTGACGGCAGGTGTGAGGTGATTTTTGTGGGCTCAAAATTTGCGCAGGGAGTAAATAATTAAATATTATTTACATCTATTTTGTGATTCAGGGTGTATATGATTTTTTTTCTTTTTCTTTTTTAGTATGAATTTCAATAGGAAGAGGTATATATGTTGATTTGAAAATAAGGCCGGTGGTTTTAACCAAGTGGCAGGGACGAGACATAGAGTGTTAGGTCTCACGGATGACGCCAATTTGTTTGATCTAAGAATCGCATGTATCGTAACCATTTTCGCATCATTAGTACCACATATTCGGAGATGACGGAGGATGATGTCGCGTGGTTTCGTCGGTGTTTCTGCCGCCCTACCGATCCTGAGATTAGGGTTCCGGGACGGGCATAATCGATTCTTGATGCGCCTCCTGGCTTCGTAGGTATGTATACCGCTCCCTTTTCCGGTGGTAATCTTAGGTTTCCTTTGTCCCCTTGGTTATTAGGGTTACTTGATTACCATAATCTGCATTTATCGATGGTTCACCCCTTAGCGATTACTATGATAGTATCGTTTATCATTATTTGTCATGCATTCGATATAGAACCCAGGATAAGTTTATTTGGGTATTTTTTTAGGTTTGGTATTCGTGACGGTTGGGTCATGGTTGAGGAGAGGCCTGGTAGGTTATTTTTTGATATAGGGGATTCTGATATGTTGAATTGGAGGCCGGGGTTTTTGTTTTTCAGTGAGGAATATATTCACCCGCTGTTCAGGGGTATATTGGATAGGAATAGGTTGGTGCCAAGGTATCGTTTGAAGATAATGAGCGTGCTTGGGATTCTCTTGACAATGAGTTGATTCGTCAGGTGCGTAGTTCTTCATTTGAGTTGGTTACCTATCCCTCTGTGATTCTATATCTTGCTGGAATTACCATGTCATGGGAGGGTTCTCCTGATCAGCCTGTCTTGATATGGTGTTGTGAAGGTACCATTCTTCTTTGCTGCTTTTTTCTGCCAATTGCATTATGTTGCTTTCTTCTGATGTCTTTACGTTGTGTTTGCAGAGTTGACACTTAGAGAGGTTGTGACCATGAATCCTCGAGGCATGGTTGTTGGTAGGAGGCCTTTGTCTCCTTCGGATGGGGAGGGTCCCCTTTTTGCTGGTGTTGATGTTTCTGAGCCTCCCGAAGAGGCAGAGGGTGAGGGATGGCCCATCTGCTTCAACGGACCCTATGGCTGCAGGTCCTTCTGTCATTATCCTTGATTCTTCTCCCATAAGAGATCAAGTTGCTGTTACTACTGCTGCTCCAGTTTCTGATGCTGATCAAGGTACATGTTTCTCCCTGACTCTGTTATTTGTGTTCGCATAAATCTGATTTGTATGTTTTTTCTTTATTTAGCTGGGACTTCTGATCCCGGACGGAGGCCTGGGAAAGAGCCAGTTGATGAAACTGGAGCTACTACAACTGAAGTTAGAGCTTTCGCAGCTGGAGCTGGAGCTGGAGCCATAATTGGTAAGTGGCTGGATATTACGTGGATATTTCAGTTGTTGTTCCCCTTTTTCATATTACTTATTGCAATTCTTCGTAATTTTTTCAGGGGTTCCTCTTCAGAGTGAATTGTCTGACCCTCAGCTTTGCCGAATGATTCTGGATATGCTGGTTCCTGATCACCTTAGGACCATGCTGGATACCATGCCTGCTCAGAGGCTTGCTGAGATGACTAACCAGGCTCTGTTTGCCGCTGGTATGATTGGTTCGGCTAGTAGTGCCAGAGTGCACTATCTGGAAGAAGATCTGCGGAGGCATAGGGCGGAGTTGGCTTCTCTGAGGGCTGCTCCGTCTGCCGGTGATGATTTTTCTTTGGTTGATTCTTTGCGGAGGGAGCTTGCTGATTCTCAGGAGGCTCTGTCCCTTGCTACGCAAAGTTTGGATGCTGCTCATGAGAGAATTTCTGCTCTTGTTTCTGCCGGGCCTGCTGCAGTGATCAATAGATTGGAGTTGGAGTTGGAAGATTCAAGGAACTCCATGCGTCAGGTTATTTCTGGCGTCATTCCCCATGTCTTCCGGATGTTGATGGCGAGTCCTGAGTTTGATCAGAGTCTTTGTTGTATGGATTTCTGCATCCTCTACTGGTCCAGAGTTGTCTGTCCTTTCTTCTTCGAAGGATCCTTCTGCTGCGGTTTCCAGTTATCCTCTGGGTCCTTTTTGAATTATTCTTCTATTGCGTTTGTACCACGGTACGGAGCTCTCACCTTTTGTATCCTTTGTGAATGAAGAGAGCAGTGTTTGCATCCCTCCGTGAGATTTGTACTGAACGCAACCGTGTATCGTGGATGCTATCATGTGGAATTTCTTCATTCCTTCTCTGCCCAGGAGCATCTTATAGGGCGAGTTTGCCTTTATTATGACTGCCAAAATTTTTGCGGTTCTTCGCCAGGGGAATCCTCCGATAGTGGCATCCAGCCATATTTCTCCCAAAGGGCGGATGCACTCACTGGCGAACCCTACCACTCTACTGTTTGTGCTGCCCTGTTTGCTCCGTTAATTTGGCTTATCCCGGGGGCGAATTATGCTCCAACCGGTCTTAATGCCTATCAGAGTCTTTGTTGTATGGATTTCTGCATCCTCTACTGGTCCAGAGTTGTCTGTCCTTTCTTCTTCGAAGGATCCTTCTGCTGCGGTTTCCAGTTATCCTCTGGGTCCTTTTTGAATTATTCTTCTATTGCGTTTGTACCACGGTACGGAGCTCTCACCTTTTGTATCCTTTGTGAATGAAGAGAGCAGTGTTTGCATCCTCCGTGAGATTTGTACTGAACGCAACCGTGTATCGTGGATGCTATCATGAGGAATTTCTTCATTCCTTCTCTGCCCAGGAGCATCTTATAGGGCGAGTTTGCCTTTATTATGACTGCCAAAATTTTTGCGGTTCTTCGCCAGGGGAATCCTCCGATAGTGGCATCCAGCCATATTTCTCCCAAAGGGCGGATGCACTCACTGGCGAACCCTACCACCTCTACTTTTGTGCTGCCCTGTTTGCTCCGTTAATTTGGCTTATCCCGGGGGCGAATTATGCTCCAACCGGTCTTAATGCCTATCAGAGTCTTTGTTGTATGGATTTCTGCATCCTCTACTGGTCCAGAGTTGTCTGTCCTTTCTTCTTCGAAGGATCCTTCTGCTGCGGTTTCCAGTTATCCTCTGGGTCCTTTTTGAATTATTCTTCTATTGCGTTTGTACCACGGTACGGAGCTCTCACCTTTTGTATCCTTTGTGAATGAAGAGAGCAGTGTTTGCATCTCTCCGTGAGATTTGTACTGAACGCAACCGTGTATCGTGGATGCTATCATGAGGAATTTCTTCATTCCTTCTCTGCCCAGGAGCATCTTATAGGGCGAGTTTGCCTTTATTATGACTGCCAAAATTTTTGCGGTTCTTCGCCAGGGGAATCCTCCGATAGTGGCATCCAGCCATATTTCTCCCAAAGGGCGGATGCACTCACTGGCGAACCCTACCACCTCTGTGTTCAGTGGGGTAATTGTTTCTCGCAGTTTCTTTGGTAGTTGGAGGAAACTTTTCTCATAGATTATGTCTCGTCCACTTCCTGTGTCCACCTGTGTGTTCTTCAGGCATACACTGCCTATGTTTACTTTTATTAGCACCGGGTCTATCGATGCCTTGTCATCTAATTCACCGAAGTGATAGTGTTGCGGTCCCTTCCGGACCAAGGTATTCGATAGTATCCTCCTCTGGTGTTCTTCCGGTTCTACTTTTCGAAGCTTGGTCTGCTTCTTTTCACCAGATGTGCTAGCTTGTTTTCTCTTGCCGCGTTGTCAATCTGTCTTAACAACTCTCTGCAGTAATCCATACTGTGCCCATATTCGTTGTGAAAACAACATAATTTATCTAGGTTTTTGGTTCCTCTTCCGGATAACGGCAGTGGTCTGACAAATGTTTTTGCTATCTCCTCGAATGACAGGATTTCCGACGGAGTTTTCCGGAGGTTACTAATTGTTCTTTTGTAGCTGTTGGTCCTACTGTATGTAGGGTAGGGTTCGTCTACGGCTACGTCCTCGATTATCTCGGTTGGCTTCCCATTCTTCTTTATCATCGTTTTCCATTTAGCCATGGCTTTCTCCGCTATTTCTTCTGCACTTTTCCACTCATGGAATATATCCACCAGTTCTGCATAGCTTTTTGGCTTGCTGAGGCATAAATTCCGTATTAATTCCTTCGATCGGAGGCCATGTATGGCCCCAGATATCCTTTCTTTTTCTGATATGCGTACTAGGTTTCGGGTACTGTCCCCATATCTTTTTAAGAAGTCTTCTGCCACTTCTTCTTCTTCCTGCTTTATGTCGTGTGCCAATAGGTGAGGTCCGAATTCTTCTCTCAATTTGAAGTTGAAGTCTTTGTCACTTTGTATACTTTCTTCGGGTAGGCTTTCAAACCATCTCCT
This sequence comes from Erigeron breviscapus, assembly GCA_034093135.1. Taxonomy (NCBI): domain Eukaryota; kingdom Viridiplantae; phylum Streptophyta; class Magnoliopsida; order Asterales; family Asteraceae; genus Erigeron; species Erigeron breviscapus. The sequence goes on from CM067167.1 coordinate 176,074,745, forward strand.
TGTTTTTCCATGTAGGAGGTAAAGAATGACATGGCAGATCGCCGGACCATTCCATCCTTTTATCTTTACCGCTTCGTCGATATTCCTGTGGAACTCATCGACATCGGAGGTACCATCGTACTAGGGTAGTTCTTGTATTTCCAGTATCTTCACCGGAGGTACATGTTGGCGTAAATCCCTTGCGAACTGTAGGCATGACCCCTTGTATTTAGGCTCTGCTCCTTTTTCTTCAACCTTGTCCCTTTCGACTCCGGTTGTTGGGTTTGCCTTAAGATTCTGTGGGGTCATATACCATATGGGTAGTACCATGATGCCTGCACGTTTCCTGGGTAGCTTCCCTCAAAGGGTGGTGTTCCCATGTACTGGATCTGCGGCCCTCCGTACGGATAAAAATATCCTCCGTAGAAGTACGATGGATGTGTTCCTGGCGACAGGTACGTCCCTGGTCCAAGCGTTGTCTGCATGGCACCCGCTGCCATAGTCCCTACGGAGGTTCCCTGATAAATCGGGTACAGCGGGTATGCATGCATTGGACTCTTTGCTTTTCTGGGATTTCCTGTCTTCTTTTTCTCACCCAGATCCTTTCCAGCTGACTCTTGCCTGTCCTTGTCTGCTGCTATGGGCCCGTCTCCGCTATTTTGAGCCTGGTCTTCATCTTCTTTCTAGAGTTCCGGTGCCACCGATAGTGGGTCACTTTGTGCGGTGCACACAAGGTGCGGTACAGCGTTCTCCCTCGGATCTGGGGCTGGACTTCTTTCGGTGCTACCCTCCTTTATATCGAAGATGCCGTCTGCTGCCTTGCTTAATGCCATTATCTGGCAGGCCGGCTGACCTGCCATTTGGTCATCTTGCAATTGGTGGCTGCTTTCGGTTTCTTGCTCGTCTGGGGAGCTAATCCTCCCGACCAAGAGGGTTTCATCACCGTTTTTTCCTTGGTCACGGGCGGTATCTGACTTGTATTGTTTTGGAAGGGGATTAAGGTTTGACATAATGCTTCTTTTTTGATCGTGGTTGGATTCGATTTTTGGAGTAGGGGTCCCACGGATGGCGCCAATTTGATTGATCAAATAATCTCACTATCGCTCAACCGAAGGTATGAGTTCGGCTTTGGGGTGTTTGTTGGCGATTCCCTTCTGGTCAGAGGGCCGTAGGCCGCTTTACGCCTATGATTGTTTACTCTCAGCCGTTAATGAGACTGAGGGTTTATTTACGGAGGTCAGATGTATTAGTGATTAGGGTTTTTAGTATTCGAATCAACTGGTCAAGATTTGTGGGTACATTTCTGGTTTTGCGTGTTTGTGATGACGTCATCCAAACAAACACGCATTTGACTGATATGCGTGTTTCTGAATAAAAATTTTTAATAAGTAAAATATGAAACATAACTCGCATTGACTAGTCAAACCCGACACCATATGTGTGTATTGTCACCGTATGTGTGTGTATAAGGAATTTGCTTGTTCTAGGACTTAAGAAAATTTTCAAAACGGAAAAATTTTCAAATGAGTCAAATTAGAAAATGCAATGACCATATATAAATTGGACTTTAAAAATTTTAATAAGTAAAATATGAAACATAACTCGCATTGACTAGTCAAACCCGACACCATATGTGTGTATTGTCACCGTATGTGTGTGTATAAGGAATTTACTTGTTCTAGGACTTAAGAAAATTTTCAAAACGGGAAAATTTTTCAAATGAGTCAAATTAGAAAGTGCAATACCTTTTATAATGGGAAAAATTTTATAAGTAAAATATGAAACATAACTCGCATTGACTAGTCAAACCCGACACCATATGTGTGTATTGTCACCGTATGTGTGTGTATAAGGAATTTGCTTGTTCTAGGACTTAAGAAAATTTTCAAAACGGGAAAATTTTCAAATGAGTCAAATTAGAAAGTGCAATACCTTTTATAAATTGGAAAAATTTTAACAAGTAAAATATGAAACATAACTCGCATTGACTAGTCAAACCCGACACCATATGTGTGTATTGTCACCGTATGTGTGTGTATAAGGAATTTGCTTGTTCTAGGACTTAAGAAAATTTTCAAACGAGAAATTAGAAAATTTTTAAATTGGAAAAATTTTTAACAAGTAAAATATGAAACATAACTCGCATTGACTAGTCAAACCCGACACCATATGTGTGTATTGTCACCGTATGTGTGTGTATAAGGAATTTGCTTGTTCTGTCAGAAACCCTCCATATTTGCGCGTTCTCCCATTTGCGTGTTCATCTACACAGATTTCGATTCATATAAACTTGATCTATTCGTGTTTAAGACACAAGAAACACTATCATTAACACTTATTGAACAAAGGTATACGATTAACAAGATTTCTAGATCCAGATTTTGTGTTTAAATGGCCAAATAGTTAGGGTTTTATTTTCGGTTATAAAATCACTAAATGGGACTATAAACACGTTATGGATGGAGAAATGGAACCTAAAAACTGATAAATCGGACCAATAGGATGCTATTCGTACCATGTTTAGGAGTTTTTAGTGTTCAAATCAACTGGTCAAGATTTGTGGGGACATTTCTGGTTTTGCGTGTTCATATGGGCTTTGCGTGTTCTTATGAACCCAAAATTTGAACCTTTAATCTTCCAGTTTTGCGTGTTTGTGATGACGTCATCACAAACAAACACGCATTTGACTGATATGCGTGTTCCTGTGTAAAATACACCATTTTGAGTGTTTGTCACCATTTGCGTGTTGTGACACAGTTTGCGTGTTTCATGACTTTAAAATTTTTAAATTAAAAATTTTTAATAAGTAAAATATGAAACATAACTCGCATTGACTAGTCAAACCCGACACCATATGTGTGTATTGTCACCGTATGTGTGTGTATAAGGAATTTACTTGTTCTAGGACTTAAGAAAATTTTCAAAACGGAAAATTTTCAAATGAGTCAAATTAGAAAATGCAATGACCTTATAAAGTGGACTTTAAAAAATTTAAGAAAAACAAATGGTTTTGATTAAATTTAGTAAAGTTCAATTTGTCGATTATTAAAACTAAATGTTTTGGAGGATTATGAAACAAACGGTTTCACTATCTTGGAAAACAGTAAGAGTTTTAATTTCGACGCGTTGATTCGATGAAATTGGTGACGTTTTGGAGGATTATGAAACAAAGGGTTTCACTATCTTGGAAAATGTTAAGAATTTTATCGTTCAACTTATTTGTCGATGGTTAAAGTTGATAACATTTCCAGAGCTTGTGAATCACAGGGACTCAGGGGCTTAGAAAATGTTAGGAGCTTCCAGAGATGAAGAAGATAGTCCGCCTCAACAGCTCAAAAGGAGGAGAAGAGCTGGAGAAGACAGACTGATACGTCCCACAGTGTATCAATATACCAAAGTATATTGTACACAGAACAGTTGTAGAGGGGGGATGAATACAACTTACTTTGATCTTTACAAACTTTTAATAAAATGTTTTAAAGACTCAATTTATATATTCAGTAAGTAAAGAGCAAGAATCAATAAAACAGTAAAGCAGTAAGGTAAATGAAACATTCTTGAACACAGATTATAGTTTTCAATGTAATCCTTTATTAAGAAATAATCTATACAAAGAATTACAGGGTTGTTGCGGAAACAAGATATCCTACAGATAACTAAACAACCCTTTAAAATGACAAACTACAATCAATAAGTTTCTACTCAAGAGAATCAGCCCAAGCTGATCTCAAACAGACTAAGCTGTGTGTAAGAGCAAAGAAAACTTTGTGTGAAGAATGATTCTCAGGAATGTCACACCCTATGCAATCAAGGAATGAAGCTTTTATAGGCGAAAGCCCTTCTTCACTTGGTGTCCAATGTAGCCACGTATTCTTCTTCTGTTGGATGACAAAGGAATATTTGATCGTGCCTTCTCATAGTACTTGTGGTCCCCAAAGTACTGCCACTCATTCTTTTTTCATCCAATAAGAGTATGGACACGCATATGTAAAACCAACCACCAACCTGGATTCTAGGATTCTTCCTAGTCACGTCATTTGTCCTTATCTACAATCCAGGTTGTTATCTTCACTTGATTGTCAGACACAGATTGGGCCGTTTGTCAAAGCACCAATCTACCTAAGTATCTCCAAGCTGACTACTAATCCCAAGCTGACTTCCACTACCAGCTTGGTCTTCTATCTTCAATCCTCCTCTTTGACTTGGAATGAATGTTATAAACATTGTTGATGCAGCTTGAACAATACTTGCTTCCATAAGATTACAATTACAAAACATGAAGCATGATCTGGGCCAGAAACAGATCGTAACCTGTGTTATCTTTTGAAATTGTACTCAAAAGATAATTCCATATTCCAGTTAAGTATTTCATTTTAACAACTGAAGCCAATGGACCATTATAACCAACATCTTGTAAAACACTTTTGGCTTCAGCATGAGAACCTAAACTTTCATAAATATCCTCGGGCATATAAGACAGCTCAAACGCAGACCTAATCCTCTTAAGAGATATGTATACCTTTTTCTTACCATTGAGGATTGTGCCATAGATTGCAAGATCTCCTCCTTTATTCTGACCAACGTAACAGCTTGCCCAGAATTCACACAAGAGATCTTTGAATACTACCGTTGGCTTCTCAATCAACATTTTGCCAAATGGATGATGCCATAAGAATGACACCATTTCACCATACCCCTTAGCCCAGGAAGGAGGATGAACATTGGTAGAAACTAGACTGACAATCTTGATTTTACCTGTATCAAGATCAGCAGGAACAACCACAACCTTATCTCCCACCACATAGGGTGAAAGCTTATTCGCGCTTACTGGAGCTGGGTATAGGACATCAGATTCAGATGAAGAATCTGATTGAGAATTATTAGCAGAGGGAGGAGAAATAGATGATGAAGCCATTAAAAGAAGTAAGAATTTTAGAAAAAGAGTTTTTGAAAAAATCGATATAACAGTATTCAGATTTGAGAATATGAGAGATTGATTGAGAAAAATGAAAGAGTGATTTGGGGGTTTAGGTTAAATTTGAGTATATATACTTTATTATAATAAATATTATTCAAAAGTAACCGTTTGAAAATTGGAGAGAGAAATAATTTGATTGGTAGATGAACAAGTAGTGGAGGTACTTTTTCAGTAACCAGCTGTTCCCACTACACGTGTCAATTTCCAATTGAATAGAAAAAGGATAAATAAGTAAACTAAATAAAATATTGTAAATAATAAAACGCACTGAGATATTTAATAACAAAAATAACCACTAAGCTGGGTCACATTCAGCTTACCCTCTTTTACTTGGAAATACATAGTATGAAAGAGTAGTCTGGGTCAGACACAGCTTACACTCAAAATTGAGGATAATTCTAAGGGGTCAGATTTGTTATTACTTATCTCACTACCTTTTACATATTTAGCATACCCAGCTTACTAATAAGATAGTTGAACCTTGATTCATCCGATGGCTTTGTAAATAAGTCAGCTAACTGATTCTCTGTTGGAATGAAGTGGAGTTCAACATCTTCTTTCATCACATGATCTCTAATGAAATGATATCTTATATCAATATGCTTGGTCCTTGAATGAAGCACATGATTGTTTGAAATTGCTATGGCACTGGTGTTGTCACAAAAGATTGGAGTTTTAGTTGCAGTGACACCATAGTCTTGAAGCTGATACTGCATCCAAAGAACTTGAGAACATCAACTTCCAGCAGCTACATATTCAGCTTCTGCAGTAGAAATTGAAACTGAATGCTGCTTTTTGGACCAGCTTACAAGTCTATTGCCAAGCAATTGACAAGCTCCTAAAGTGCTTTTTCTATCAATCTTACAGCCTGCAAAGTCAGAATCTGAATAGCCAATTAGATCAAATCCTGAGTCTTTGGGATACCAAAGACCCAGATTGGGACTACCTTTATGGTATCTAAAGATTCTTTTCACAGCCTTAAGATGAGATTCTTTAGGACTAGCTTGATATCTTGCACAAAGGCATGTAGCAAACATAATATCTGGTCTACTAGCAGTTAAGTAAAGTAATGAACCTATCATACCCCTATAAGCTGTGGTGTCAACAGATTTGCCATTCTTATCTTCACCCAGCTTATCACCAGTTCCCATAGGAGTTTTCATAGGTGAGCAATCACTAAAACCAAATTTGTTTAAGAGATCTTTAACATATTTTCCCTGGTTTATGAAAATTCCATTTTTGGTCTGTTTAACTTGTAAACCCAGAAAATAATTAAGTTCTCCCATCATGCTCATTTCATACTTTTTGGACATTAATTCAGAAAACTTTTTGCAAAGTCTTTCACTACTAGACCCAAATATGATATCATCTACATAAATTTGTACAAGAAGAATATCACCATTATATTTTCTCACAAATAAAGTCTTCTCAACATTACCTCTTTTGAATTTGTTAGCCAAAAGAAATTTAGACAAAGTATCATACCATGCCCTTGGAGCTTGCTTCAAACCATAGAGAGCTTTGTCAAGCTTGAACACATGGTCAGGAAACTTTGAATTCTCAAAACCTGGAGGTTGTTCAACAAAGACTTCTTCTTCCAATTTCCCATTCAAAAATGCACTTTTCACATCCATTTGATAGACTTTGAAACCTTTGTGAGAAGAGAAGGCCAAGAACATTCTGATTGCCTCCAGTCTTGCCACAGGAGCAAAAGTCTCATCATAATCAATTCCATCTTCTTGTCTGTAACCAAGAGCTACCAATCTTGCTTTGTTTCTGGTCACAACACCCCTTTCATCCATTTTGTTTCTGTAGACCCACTTGGTTCCAATAACAGTTTTGTGATGAGGTCTTGGAACAAGTTCCCAAACCTTATTTCTTTCAAACTGTGTTAGTTCATCTTGCATAGCATTTACCCAAGATGGATCTGCCAGAGCATCATTAACCTCAGTTGGTTCTACCTTACTCACAAAATTAACAAACATGCAGAAATTGCCTGTTGCTTTTCTTCTAGTTTTGACACCAGAGAGAGGATCACCAATGATTTGATTAATTGGATGACACTTTGTCCATTTAGTTACATGAGATGGAGTATTTGTAACTTGGACAATAGACTGATTCAGATTTGAAGGTTCAGCATGATCAGCTTGTGGAGTGAACTGATCAGCTTGGATTGGAGTTGGAGGATCTAATCCAGTTGGAGTGTCATTTGATGGATTTTGAATATTATCTTCAGTAGGAGTTGGATCAGCTTGCACATTTTGAAAGATTGGAACATCTTCTTCTTTTTCAATAGGTTGCTCCCCCTGAGTTTGAGCATTATCAGATCCAACTGGAGGGTTAGTTGGTGGCTCATTCTCAGGTGTAGCCAGTTCTTCAAAATTGAAATCTTTATCTTCAGGAGGAGAGTTAACTGGACTTGAACAACCTTCATCAGTACTTACATTCACAGAGTTTTCAATTGTTTTGGTTCTCTTGTTGTAAACTCTGTATGCCTTCATCATTGTTGCATATCCAAGTAGGATACCTTCATCAGCTTTCTCATCAAACTTTTCAAGATGGTCTTTCTGATTTAGAATGTAGCAAGGACTCCCAAACATTCTTAGGAAACCAATTTCTGGTTTTCTCCCCCTAAGAAGTTCATATGCAGTCTTCTGATGTCTTTTCACAATAAGGGATCTGTTATGGGTAAAGCAAGCTGTGTGAACTGCTTCAGCCCAGAAATGAGACTTGACATTGTTTTAGGCCATCATGGATCTGGCAGCTTCAATAAGAGTTCTGTTTCTTCTTTCTGCAACACCATTTTGTTGAGAGTTCTGGCAGCTGAGTAGACTTGTGAAATCCCTTTTTCACTGCATAATGAATTAAGAGTGATATTCTTAAATTCAGTACCATTATCTCTTCTTAATTGCCTTACAGTCCTCTTGTAGAGAATTTCAGCTTGCTTGATAAAATGAATAATGTTGTCAGTAGCTTCACTCTTGTGCTTGAGAAAGAAAACCCATGTGTATCTTGAATATTCATCAACAATAACCAAGGAGTACCTCATTCCAGTGAATGATGGAGTACTAATTGGCCCAAATAGATCCATATGAAGCAGATCCAAACAATTATCAATGGTTGAGCATGTTTTAGACTTGAAAGTAGCTTTGTGTTGTTTGCCTTTCTCACAAGCACCACACAGCTTGTCCTTCTCATAATTTATCACTGGAAGACCAGACACCAATTCTTTCTTACACAGCTTGCTGATGTCTTTGAAATTCATATGAGACAGCCTTTTATGCCACAACCAGTTTAGCTCATCTTGAGTCTTTGACATGAAACAAACTTCTCTTGTTACAGTTGGATTCCTCATGTCAAAAGAATACAAAGACTCATCCCTTTTTGCTACAAGAACAATATTACCTTCTAAATCAAGAACAATTCCCTTATCAGACCTGAATCTCACTTCATAGCCAAATCACACAATTGACTCACACTGATCCAATTGTGCTTCAAACCATTCACATATGAGACCCTTCTGAATGTAAGGGGACCATTTGAAAGTATACCAAATCCTTCAGTCTTTCCTTGAGAGTCATCTCCAAAAGTAACATTAGGACCAGCGCCAATCCTAAAGCTACAGAGCAGGGACTTACATCGGGTCATATGCTTGGAACACCCACTGTCCAAGTGCCAGGTATTATCATCATGATTGCCCTGCATTCATAATAAGAGATTAGTTCTTTTTGGGAACCCATCCAAGGATGGGTTCACCAGAGCTGACCATCTGGTCTGACTCAGACTGGGAAACAGAACTTAAACTCTTATCAGATTTGGATACCCATTGTTGCTTGATCAAACCTTTACCACATTTGAAATTCTTTTTAGCAACATTCAAAGTTTCCTTTGAAACAAAACCTTTGCCTATTCCAGTTTTCTTACATTCAGCTCTTAACTTCTTTTGATCAACAACATTAGGATCAGACACATTTTTCAGAAAGTTAACATCAGTTGAAACCTTACCATTTCTAGACTCAACATATTTTGAAATCATTTTGTCAGAGTCAGATTTGGTATCTTTTGAAATAGACACAGATTCAGTTTGTGACAGTTTTCCTTGAGAACCAGACTTCTCATTCTTTGAAAGCTTTATCTTTTCTTTTGGAACACTATGATCTCTAACCTTTCTTTTGTTTTTCTTTAAGTTACCATTGTTTGTTTTAGACTTTAAATCTGACACAGACTGGGAAATGGTCAGCTTAGATAGGTCAAGACTTTCTTCAGGTTTTAACTCAATGACCTTATCAGCTTCAGACACAGCTTCAGCAATGGTTTGACCAACAGTTTCAGGATCATTAAATCCAATACCAGATTTCTGAACCAACTTGATTGGTTTAGACTTTTTCCCTTTGGTTTGGACTTTGGGGGGTGAAGGAGACTGGTAACAAGGCTCCATAGCACATACTTCACTTATAGCTATGGCCCTATCATAATCACCATCAAAAATAGCTTGGATCTGATGAGGGACTTGGTCATTTACACACTTAGCAGTTCTTTTGGAACATATACACCATGATTCAGTAATATGCTTAACTTTCAAAAACTTTTCTTCTGCAGTCTTAGCTTCTTAACCAAAATGGAGTTTAATTGTTTTTGAGCTTTAACTTCAGATTCCAGTTTTTCAATGGTGTGACTTTTTGAACTAACTTCAAGTTTCAAAACAGATATTTCCTTTTTGAGTTCTTGATTAAATTGTTTTTGTAAAAGAACCTCATCACCCAATCTATTCAGTCTAGACAGTTTTTTATTATCAGACAGATTAGAGAAGGAAATTACCTCAGGTGGAGCAGTTTGACTGGTAGATGCTTGGTGAGCTGACTCAGATTGCTGTTGTATTTTGACAAGATCTTTAGCAAACTTTTGAGTAGCTTCTTTGGCCATGAAACACTTGGCATCTTCATACAGCTCATCATCAGATGAAGTAGCACTTTCAGCCCAGTCTTTGGCTACCAGACTCTTCTCATCTTTTTCAACCTTCTTACTCAGCTCAGCCACTTGTGCCTTCAAGGCTTTGTATTTGGTCTTGAGCTTTGAGTATTTTTCACTTCTTCCACCTTTGGATGACACAGCTTGAGAAGACTCTTTAGATCTACAATCACCAGCCATATGTCCAGTCTTGCCACATTTGTAACAAGTGACTTTGGACATATCAAATGGCTTCTTAGTCTTATCAGCTTGGCCAAATATTCCTTTTCCTTTAAACTTGCTAAAAGATCCCCTTTTGATCCTTTCAGCCAATATAGCTATTTCATCAGCTAGTTCATCACCATCAGATTCATCACATTCAGACTCAGAACAAACAGAGTTAGTGTTAGAAATCACAGGAACAACTTCATTAACACAAGGAATGATCTCATTACTCATTGAGCTAGGGTGTTCAGTCATAGAGGCAACAAGTGCAGTAGCAGGCTGACTATAAGAATCACCCATAGCAATCAATTTTTCAGCCTCTGAACACTCTTGGTTATGAAGTAGACCAAAGAGTCCAGGGAGATCAAGATCATGATAAACAGAACTTAGCTTAACAGAAGAAATATAGTTATTCCATTTAGGTGGTAATGAATCAAGAAATTTACTCTTTAAAACTTCATTTTTCTTAGTTATTCCAACAACAGCTAAATCATTAACTAAAGCATTAAAGCGGGTATGAGTGTCAGTCAAGGATTCATTTCTCAAAGAGAAGAATCTCTCATACCTCCTGGTCAAAGTAGTTATTGTGGATTCCATGGAAGTAGAGCAACCCTCAAACATGATAGTCAAAGTACCCACATTTTCTTAGCTGTAGAACACATTTTAATAGAATGATAAATATCTTTGGGCACAGCTTGGACAATGAAATTTCTAGCCTTCACATCCAAGTTTGCCAATCTCCTATCCTTATCCCCCCAATCTGCCTTGTCCTTTACAATAGATTTGACTGTGGCAGGAATGGTTGGTTGTCCATCTCTGACCACAACATCTACCACTAGGGTCTGTGTAGGAACATAAGGACCATCCGTAAGGATGTCAGGCATATTGTTATCGATGGATTCAAGGAACAAAGACATTCGACCTTTCCACCCACTGAAATCATCTTTATCAAACATGGGTGGTCTGGTTGAAGAACCATTATCAACATAGGATGACATAATGCTTTACTATAAAAGAAAATAAGCAAGGATCTAGTCAATTTAATTCTTAACCTCTGCTCTGATACCAATTGATACGTCCCACAGTGTATCAATATACCAAAGTATATTGTACACAGAACAGTTGTAGGGGGGTGAATACAACTTACTTTGATCTTTACAAACTTTTAATAAAATGTTTTAAAGACTCAATTTATATATTCAGTAAGTAAAGAGCAAGAATCAATAAAACAGTAAAGCAGTAAGGTAAATGAAACATTCTTGAACACAGATTATAGTTTTCAATGTAATCCTTTATTAAGAAATAATCTATACAAAGAATTACAGGGTTGTTGCGGAAACAAGATATCCTACAGATAACTAAACAACCCTTTAAAATGACAAACTACAATCAATAAGTTTCTACTCAAGAGAATCATCCCAAGCTGATCTCAAATAGACTAAGCTGTGTGTAAGAGCAAAGAAAACTTTGTGTGAAGAATGATTCTCAGGAATGTCACACCCTATGCAATCAAGGAATGAAGCTTTTATAGGCGAAAGCCCTTCTTCACTTGGTGTCCAATGTAGCCACGTATTCTTCTTCTGTTGGATGACAAAGGAATATTTGATCATGCCTTCTCATAGTACTTGTGTTCCCCAAAGTACTGCCACTCATTCTTTTTTCATCCAATAAGAGTATGGACACGCATATGTAAAACCAACCACCAACCTGGATTCTAGGATTCTTCCTAGTCATGTCATTTGTCCTTATCCACAATCTAGGTTTTAATATTCACTTGATTGTCAGACACAGATTGGGCCGTCTGTCAAAGCACCAATCTGCCTAAGTATCTCCAAGCTGACTGCTAATCCCAAGCTGACTTCCACTACCAGCTTGGTCTTCTATCTTCAATCCTCCTCTTTGACTTGGAATGAATGCTATAAACATTGTTGATGCAGCTTGAACAATACTTACTTCCATAAGATTACAATTACAAAACATGAAGCATGATCTGGGCCAGAGTCAGATCGTAAGCTGTGTCAGCTTAGTCTGACCCAGATCAGATTACAAGAACCAAAAGAGTACTAAGTGTTTATAAGTCAGATTTGTCATCACTAAATTTATAATGAACATTGGGACTCAACACATACCATAAGTGACCTCTTCTCAACCTAGCAGCTCAAGATCCGATGAAGAAATTGTCTCCGGATTAGAGAAAGAACTTGAAGATATGACAGTCTTGGTTGTAAGCTTGACGAAAAGATTTTCCAAGCAAGAAGAGTCACATCATCAACAGCTTGAAATGTTGAAGACAGAGAATGTTCAACTACAGACAATGCATGAGGCTTTACAGAAGATTCAGGCTGAGACAACCATGCATCTGAAAAGAGTTGTCAAGAAGCTGAACAAACACAAAGAAGCCATAGAAAGCCAAACTGCGGGCCTGGCAAGCTTTGATGAAGATTATGAGAAGTTGAATGAGATAGTTGATAAACTTGGATCTCAGGGGGAGATAGATCCAACATGCAGAGATAGTGTCCTCAGGAAGCAAAGGAGAGAGGATGAGGACAATGATCTGAGCAGACAAGAAGAAGAGATCTCAAGATTATCAAGGGGCTTTCGGATTGGCACTCCGATTGCTACATCTCAGGGGGAGCAAAGCCAGCATGATGCTGTCGGTACCTCTCAGGCTCCCACAGCTCAAGACAAAGGGAAGTGTATCGCTGAAGATACTTTCCCATTACCGACTGGAGATGTAGATGTCGGTTTCCAGAATCATGCCTATGGATCCGAGAGTAATGAGGAGCTCATGGCCATTGATGCTATCAGAAACTTGGATGACATGGCTGAAGAAGATTTGGAAGGCTCAGAGGAGGGGGAATGGATACCTCACTCAGATTGGCAAGGAGTGATGGTATCACCTGAGCATAGATTTGAATTTGAAGATGCAATTGCTACAAACCCGAATCTCTTTGAGTCTGAAAATCAGAAGGAACGTCACATCAAATCCTTTTATGAGCTTCCTGCTTAGGGTTTGGCCTTCTCGGTCTACTACAAGAAAGGTACATGTAACACCTCGCCTTACCATAACACAATATTGTCCGCTTTGCCCGCAGGCTCACGACTTTGTTTCTGGTTGCTCGGGTAAACTTCCCAGAAGGGTCACCCATTTGGCATTGCTGCCGCCCGAGCACGCTTAACTGTGGAGTTCTCCTCTCATCCACAACCAATACACCAAAACGCGTTGTGTTTTGTAAAACCATTGATATTACTTATAGCCAGGATCCCCCTTGTATGTCAGCGATGTATGCTTTCACACCCCTCAACACAACTCAACGTCCTCGTTGAGTTATGCAAGTGCGCCACACACTCCTAACAATCCCAAGGGTTGCTTTGATACCACTTGTAACACCTCGCCTTACCACAACACAATATTGTCCGCTTTGCCCGCAGGCTCACGGACTTTGTTTCTGGTTGCTCGGGTAAACTTCCCAGAAGGGTCACCCATTTGGCGTTGATGCCGCCCGAGCACGCATAACTATGGAGTTCTCCTCTCATCCACAGCCAATACACCCAAAAGTATTTGCTCACGACTGATGTTTGCTTTCACACCCCCTCAACACAACTCAACGTCCTCGTTACGCGTTTTGGGCGTATTGGCTGTGGATGAGAGGAGAACTCCATAGTTAAGCGTGCTCGGGCGGCAGCAATGCCAAATGGGTGACCCTTCTGGGAAGTTTGCCCGAGCAACCAGAAACAAAGCCGTGAGCCTGCTGGCAAAGCGGACAATATTGTGTTGTGGTAAGGCGGGGTATTACAAGTGGTATCAGAGCAACCCTTGGGATTGTTAGGAGTGTATGGCGCACTTGCATAACTCAACGAGGACGTTGAGTTGTGTTGAGGGGGTGTGAAAGCATACATCGCTAACATACAAGGGGGATCGTGGCTATAAGTAATATAATTGGCCTTACATAACACAACGCCTTTTGGGCGTATTGGCTGTGGATGAGAGGAGAACTCCACAGTTAAGCGTGCTCGGGCGGCAGTAATGCCATATGGGTGACCCTCTGGGAAGTTTGCCCGAGCAACCAGAAACAAAGTCGTGAGCCTGCGGGCAAAGCGGACAATATTGTGTTGTGGTAAGGCGGGGTGTTACAGTATAGGAAGAGATGCTAAGCTTCTTATTAGCAGCTTCGCGGATGAACCGGGCAGAGAGTTTAATGATACTTTTGCTTCTGATGATGAAGATGAGTATCATCATGTCTTGCCAAATGTCTATCGTGCGGATCCGAACCATCCATACTTGGTTTTGGATGTATCTCTTCCTCATAGGTATTTCGAGTTTGTCAAATACCTGACAGGGTGCGAGTAGGGGCTCCAACTGGGGACAATCAGAATGTGGTTCCTCCAGTTGTTGAAGAGCCAAATGCAGAAGCAGGTGCTCCAGCTAGGGAAGATCAAAATGTGGTCCCTCTAGCAGCAGATGAGCCAAGTGCTTCCGCACCAGTACCTTAGACTGAAGTTCCTGATGACAGGGTTTTGGCCAACACTTAGGAAGACAAACGAAGACTTGAAGGCCACATCTAGATGCTTGTGTCAAGGGGGAGACTGTTGGTGCATGTTTCTCGGTGACAAAAGCATTCTAGATGTGATGTGTGTTTTATATTCAAGTCTTGTAATTTATCTTGTAAATTACCGTTTGTCAATGAAATTACCTTGGCATATATTTTTGATCACATTGGGATCCTTTTATATATGTTTATATGTTTGTTTATTATTTATGTTTTGCAGGTACTTGACATGAATGTAGACATTACATGTAAAGGGTAATTAAGTTAATGTTGGTTTCTGTGTTTAACAACAGTAGAAACATTAACTTAATATACTTCCAACGGTAATATAGTTGATGTTGGTTCTACTTTTACAGTAGTAGGAACATTGGTTGAGTTAATGTTGGTTCTGCGATTTACAGCAGTAGGAACATTAACTCAAATATTCCTAAGTGTCATTTGAGAGTTCTTGGGAACAAGCAAAAGTTTGCTTGTTCAGAAGAACACTCAAATGGTTTGAGAGTTTCTTGGGAACAAGCAAAAGTTTGCTTGTTCAGGAAGAACTCTCAAACAGTTTGAGAGTTTCTTGGGAACAAGCAAATGCTTGCTTGTTCAGAAGAACTCTCAAACAGTTTGAGAGTTTCTTGGGAACAAGCAAATGTTTGCTTGTTCAGAAGAACTCTCAAACAGTTTGAGAGTTTCTTGGGAACAAGCAAATGTTTGCTTGTTCAGAAGAACTCTCAAACAGTTTGAGAGTTTCTTGGGAACAAGCAAATGTTTGCTTGTTCAGAAGAACTCTCAAACAGTTTGAGAGTTTCTTGGGAACAAGCAAAAGTTTGCTTGTTCAGAAGAACTCTCAAACAGTTTGAGAGTTTCTTGGGAACAAGCAAATGTTTGCTTGTTCAGAAGAACTCTCAAACAGTTTGAGAGTTTCTTGGGAACAAGCAAAAGTTTGCTTGTTCAGAAGAACTCTCAAACAGTTTGAGAGTTTCTTGGGAACAAGCAAATGATTGCTTGTTCAGAAGAACTCTCAAACAGTTTGAGAGTTTCTTGGGAACAAGCAAATGATTGCTTGTTCAGAAGAACTCTCAAACAGTTTGAGAGTTTCTTGGGAACAAGCAAATGATTGCTTGTTCAGAAGAACTCTCAAACAGTTTGAGAGTTTCTTGGGAACAAGCAAATGATTGCTTGTTCAGAAGAACTCTCAAACAGTTTGAGAGTTTCTTGGGAACAAGCAAATGATTGCTTGTTCAGAAGAACTCTCAAACAGTTTGAGAGTTTCTTGGGAACAAGCAAATGTTTGCTTGTTCAGAAGAACTCTCAAACAGTTTGAGAGTTTCTTGGGAACAAGCAAATGTTTGCTTGTTCAGAAGAACTCTCAAACAGTTTGAGAGTTTCTTGGGAACAAGCAAAAGTTTGCTTGTTCAGAAGAACTCTCAAACAGTTTGAGAGTTTCTTGGGAACAAGCAAATGTTTGCTTGTTCAGAAGAACTCTCAAACAGTTTGAGAGTTTCTTGGGAACAAGCAAAAGTTTGCTTGTTCAGAAGAACTCTCAAACAGTTTGAGAGTTTCTTGGGAACAAGCAAATGATTGCTTGTTCAGAAGAACTCTCAAACAGTTTGAGAGTTTCTTGGGAACAAGCAAATGATTGCTTGTTCAGAAGAACTCTCAAACAGTTTGAGAGTTTCTTGGGAACAAGCAAATGATTGCTTGTTCAGAAGAACTCTCAAACAGTTTGAGAGTTTCTTGGGAACAAGCAAATGATTGCTTGTTCAGAAGAACTCTCAAACAGTTTGAGAGTTTCTTGGGAACAAGCAAATGATTGCTTGTTCAGAAGAACTCTCAAACAGTTTGAGAGTTTCTTGGGAACAAGCAAATGTTTGCTTGTTCAGAAGAACTCTCAAACAGTTTGAGAGTTTCTTGGGAACAAGCAAATGTTTGCTTGTTCAGAAGAACTCTCAAACAGTTTGAGAGTTTCTTGGGAACAAGCAAAAGTTTGCTTGTTCAGAAGAACTCTCAAACAGTTTGAGAGTTTCTTGGGAACAAGCAAATGTTTGCTTGTTCAGAAGAACTCTCAAACAGTTTGAGAGTTTCTTGGGAACAAGCAAAAGTTTGCTTGTTCAGAAGAACTCTCAAACAGTTTGAGAGTTTCTTGGGAACAAGCAAATGATTGCTTGTTCAGAAGAACTCTCAAACAGTTTGAGAGTTTCTTGGGAACAAGCAAATGATTGCTTGTTCAGAAGAACTCTCAAACAGTTTGAGAGTTTCTTGGGAACAAGCAAATGATTGCTTGTTCAGAAGAACTCTCAAACAGTTTGAGAGTTTCTTGGGAACAAGCAAATGATTGCTTGTTCAGAAGAACTCTCAAACAGTTTGAGAGTTTCTTGGGAACAAGCAAATGATTGCTTGTTCAGAAGAACTCTCAAACAGTTTGAGAGTTTCTTGGGAACAAGCAAATGTTTGCTTGTTCAGAAGAACTCTCAAACAGTTTGAGAGTTTCTTGGGAACAAGCAAATGTTTGCTTGTTCAGAAGAACTCTCAAACAGTTTGAGAGTTTCTTGGGAACAAGCAAAAGTTTGCTTGTTCAGAAGAACTCTCAAACAGTTTGAGAGTTTCTTGGGAACAAGCAAATGTTTGCTTGTTCAGAAGAACTCTCAAACAGTTTGAGAGTTTCTTGGGAACAAGCAAAAGTTTGCTTGTTCAGAAGAACTCTCAAACAGTTTGAGAGTTTCTTGGGAACAAGCAAATGATTGCTTGTTCAGAAGAACTCTCAAACAGTTTGAGAGTTTCTTGGGAACAAGCAAATGATTGCTTGTTCAGAAGAACTCTCAAACAGTTTGAGAGTTTCTTGGGAACAAGCAAATGATTGCTTGTTCAGAAGAACTCTCAAACAGTTTGAGAGTTTCTTGGGAACAAGCAAATGTTTACTTGTTCAGAAGAACTCTCAAACAGTTTGTGTGTTCTTGGGAACAAGCAATTGTTTGTTGGGCAGGTGGAAATTCTTTTCACATGTGATTCTTGTTGCTTTGAGCAATAAGAAGTCGGGTTATGATTCGTTTAATGTCGAAACCCAATCACAAGTGATATCTTTGGTGCTGAACAAGCCTTATAGCTTCTCTCGTTATATCTTTAATGAGATGTGCAAGCAGATAAGGGCTAGGGATGATGAGAGGTTTTTGATGTATCCGAGGTTCGTGATGCTTATCATTAATGCTCGACTACCCAATCTTGTTCCGGAGGGTCCTACTGAATCGGTGACGACGATGCCTAATCGTATCTTTAACGATAGTTATAGATACCGTGGAAATCTGGCTCCACAGGCTCGACCGAGGGACATAAACCTCTTTGGGGCGCTTGTTAATCCCGCTTATGTTGCTCCAGAACATAATGGATTTGCGCATGAGGATTCTGATGTAGAAGGTGATGTTGCTGCTGCTCCACAGCCAGTCCCTCCATAACCTCCAGTTGCACCAGTGATACAACCACAACAACAACAACAACAGCAACCAGAACAACCACCTCCAGCTGCAGCAGAGGCTCCTCAAGTGTTGTTGATCCAGGAAGAGGCTGTTCAAGCAAACCCTGAGATCGTTGCTGAACCAAATTTTGCACAGAACCAAGAAGTCAACATGGATGTTGATGATAGGGGTTTGGGTGCAGAGCACGTCGACAATATGGTTATTGATAACCAAGAAGACGTTGCTGATGACATTGGAGGAGATGTCAACCAAGGAGAAGGAGGAAACGGGGATGATGATGGAGATGATGACGGGGATGATGGTCAAGATAATGCTGCTGGCAGAGTACCCATAGGTCAAGGTGTTGGTAGTACTTCTGCAGCAGTGGATCTCCCCATGGCCGAAGCTGATTCCCGGCCAGTTGTAGAAGAAGAAGATCCCTTTGGGTCGGGGCGAAGTCTCAAAAGAAAGAGACAACGTCAGGACGAAGAGGTGTCAAATGCATATGAGTCTCTGGGGCTCATAGCGGAGACATATTCTTCTGAGGTGGAAGAGACAATACGAGATTTGGACGAGCCAGAACCGAGTGTTCAAGAGCCTGCGTAGGACTTAACGGAAGCTATGACTGAAGGACCTCTCCATCCTGAGGATAGAGGTAAAGGATTGATGGGTGCTCCTTCCTCAAGTTCAGCAGCACCATCAACTCCTCAAGTTCATGTCAATCCGCCGGTCATCAAACCAGCTGTAATATCACTGGTTACCGATGAAGATGACCAGTCACCTCCAAATGTAATCAGACTTTTGGGAATCATGATTGGAGATAGACCAGCCTTGATGACTGCAAGGCCTCGCAGCTCTACAACTACACCAATCATGTCTACGTCGACGACTCCACCGTCTACAACAAGACCATCAGTGACTTCTTCACAGCAAAGAGCTGCTCAGTCTAACAAGGAGAGAGTATCCAAGTTAGCTGATGACATCCAGAGGATGAGAGCTCTAGTTACCGGCTTGTCTGACAAGCTTAAACGAAAAGAAGAGTCACACCGAAGAGATACTGACATCGTAAGATAAAATCACCTAGAGCTGGAGAATCGCCAGTACGACCTACAGGAAGCCCAGGAAGTAACAATCAATTAAGTCAATGGGATTGTTGACTCAATCGGGGTGCACCACAAACTGTTGAAAGGTCAAGCTAAGCATCTCGAAAGCTTAGGTAAGAGGTCTGCTGAGCTGCACAACAAGATCAAAAATCTTGAATCTCAGGGGGAGAAGTCTGGATGCAAGGATGACACTCTCAAACATCGTCAAAGGGATGATGAGGATGAGAATCCGAGCGGTTCCAGACAGCAGGAGGAGATTCAAAGATTTCTGACTTTAAACGTCAATGCAACTCAAGGGGAGCAGAGTCAATCTGCCCAAGCTAATGCTCCTTCATCTAATCCACCGGCCGTAGAGGAAGTGGCTGGTATCCAGGAACAACCGACTGGAGGAGTAGGAGTCAGCATTCAGGTCAGACCAACTATTGAGGAAGAAGTTGGGAGTGAACTCCTGGACGACGTTGCTGCGTACTTCAATTTTGATGAGTATGGGAGCATGTTTGAAAATCCGTCAGACTTTTCAGCTCAAGACAAGTGTTCATATCTTGATGCAATACTTGATCTGCTTGATCCAAAAGAAAAGGGATCAAATGAGCATTCTCTACAAGCAACCGGTGCAGAGGGCAAGGTTGGGGTAGACAATCAATCAGAGATAGGCTCTAATCGGGAGTTGAGTACTGCTGAGGTGATTGAAAAGAAGAGTAGGAGTCCATGTGACAACTCGTAATTAATTAACATCGGGTTAGTCTTAATCTCAATTAGACAGTCATTAGACGTGGAAATTATTAGACTTTTGGATTTTTGACTTAGTCAAATTAGACGTATCTTGATGACGTAGACTATTAGCTATCTAGACGAATGCCGAATCTTAAAAATAACTTTAAATGAATATTTAAAGGTTATGTCTTGTACAAAAATAAATAGACTGTCTAGACTTAATATTATAAAGTTCACTTTGACGAAACTTTATTGACTTGTCTTAATTTAAATAACACGAGGGAAAATACCTTTACGTTAAATTATAACCTTTTGGTCATACGGTATTAAATCGTAAGCATTGTACCAAATTAAGGGTACCAAAAATATTAAAAATGGCCACATGGGCCGTCCTCCTTTCTTGTGGACGTGAGTAAACCACTAAACACCCCCATCTCCCTCCTTTTCTTCTTCTTTGGTTCGGTCACACAAAACACACACACACAAGACTACTCTCAAATTAATTGGCAAGGGGAAATCAAAGGGGATTCAAAGGGAATAATCATATTTCAATAATAACTAAGGTTTTGGCGTCATCATCATCACCATCTTCATCTTTATTATTTCAAGAACACGAGATTTGGTAAGTAAACTTTTTTCTCTAAACTTTTGATTTAATTGAATTCCATTTTTAGGTTTGAATTCAGTTTTGAGTATTGAATTAGATAGTCTTGGAAAGGAAATGAGTTTTGGTTTTGTTGATTGAATGAAGTTTTGATTTAGAAATTAGGTCTTTGAAATCAAAATGTTGGAATTGTGAAATGGTTAGCAAAATGGGTTGTTACCAGGTTCTTTGAACATGTATTGGCATTAATGGATGTAATCTCTATTTACCTTCTGATTAGTACGCAATTATTTGTTAACCCTGTATTTCCGCTACAACGGGGTGTGACAAAAATTGGTATCAAAGCCAAGTTTATAGTTAATACAGAGTTTTTCCGCTGGAAAAACTCAATCTATAGCCATTTTCGTTTCAAAAGGAAATCTAAGTCTACTAAGGTTTAGGATACTTATTTCAAGAGTTATATTATTTGTCTATAATTAGACCTAGCCTGATCAACTACGTCCCGATTATGTAAAATAATATAAGGCTCGAAATAAATATCTTAGACTTTGTATATACGTTATAGTTTGGATTATATTAACAATATACTGTAAATGTGGTGGGAAGGCTGCGGGTGACCCTATATATAAGCATTGAAGGTATATTGTTAATAGAAACCCAAATCGTATGTATATAGTCTAGACAAAGATTTCTTTAAAATTCGTATGTTGCGTACTGTCACATCCATTTGACTTGTACTGTCTCATCCATTAGACTTATATGGATTCTTTGACTATCCTTTCAGACTTGTCATGTAGGACGGAGCTAGCTCTTATGCTGTTGTTCTTGGTACTCCTCAAGTTCCAGTTGTAGCAAACTCCATTCCTCGTGTTCCCCACTCTTCTGAAGAGGAACAATTTGAGGCTTCGGGCAATGAGTCTCGCCCCATCAATCTGATGTCAACATCCAGTGAATCTGGAAATGAACATGTATTGGCATTAATGGATGTAATCTCTATTTACCTTCTGATTAGTACGCAATTATTTGTTAACCCTGTATTTCCGCTACAACGGGGTGTGACAAAAATTGGTATCAAAGCCAAGTTTATAGTTAATACAGAGTTTTTCCGCTGGAAAAACTCAATCTATAGCCATTTTCGTTTCAAAAGGAAATCTAAGTCTACTAAGGTTTAGGATACTTATTTCAAGAGTTATATTATTTGTCTATAATTAGACCTAGCCTGATCAACTACGTCCCGATTATGTAAAATAATATAAGGCTCGAAATAAATATCTTAGACTTTGTATATACGTTATAGTTTGGATTATATTAACAATATACTGTAAATGTGGTGGGAAGGCTGCGGGTGACCCTATATATAAGCATTGAAGGTATATTGTTAATAGAAACCCAAATCGTATGTATATAGTCTAGACAAAGATTTCTTTAAAATTCGTATGTTGCGTACTGTCACATCCATTTGACTTGTACTGTCTCATCCATTAGACTTATATGGATTCTTTGACTATCCTTTCAGACTTGTCATGTAGGACGGAGCTAGCTCTTATGCTGTTGTTCTTGGTACTCCTCAAGTTCCAGTTGTAGCAAACTCCATTCCTCGTGTTCCCCACTCTTCTGAAGAGGAACAATTTGAGGCTTCGGGCAATGAGTCTCGCCCCATCAATCTGATGTCAACATCCAGTGAATCTGGAAATGAACATGTATTGCATTAATGGATGTAATCTCTATTTACCTTCTGATTAGTACGCAATTATTTGTTAACCCTGTATTTCCGCTACAACGGGGTGTGACAAAAATTGGTATCAAAGCCAAGTTTATAGTTAATACAGAGTTTTTCCGCTGGAAAAACTCAATCTATAGCCATTTTCGTTTCAAAAGGAAATCTAAGTCTACTAAGGTTTAGGATACTTATTTCAAGAGTTATATTATTTGTCTATAATTAGACCTAGCCTGATCAACTACGTCCCGATTATGTAAAATAATATAAGGCTCGAAATAAATATCTTAGACTTTGTATATACGTTATAGTTTGGATTATATTAACAATATACTGTAAATGTGGTGGGAAGGCTGCGGGTGACCCTATATATAAGCATTGAAGGTATATTGTTAATAGAAACCCAAATCGTATGTATATAGTCTAGACAAAGATTTCTTTAAAATTCGTATGTTGCGTACTGTCACATCCATTTGACTTGTACTGTCTCATCCATTAGACTTATATGGATTCTTTGACTATCCTTTCAGACTTGTCATGTAGGACGGAGCTAGCTCTTATGCTGTTGTTCTTGGTACTCCTCAAGTTCCAGTTGTAGCAAACTCCATTCCTCGTGTTCCCCACTCTTCTGAAGAGGAACAATTTGAGGCTTCGGGCAATGAGTCTCGCCCCATCAATCTGATGTCAACATCCAGTGAATCTGGAAATGAACATGTATCTATTCATGTTCAACCATCTCTGTCACCGGTAGCTCCATATCATAGGAGGACTACCGAGGGAGCTCGTCTGCCTTATGCTCTTCGCGACCCTAATGCTCCTGGTCCTTCTACACCGGTTCAGGACAACCATGTGTTTGGTCCCTCTTTTCTTCTGGGTGATCCGTATGCTGCGGGTCCCTCCATAGTGCCTGTTTACAATCCCAATGCTGCTGAAGTGATGCCAGTTGCTGATGCAACTGATAGGTCGGAATATTATCTTCGACAAATGTCAAGGATGAACACCTCTATCATCCGTACTAGGGAGGCTATTGAGAATCAAGCCCAAGCGTTGACTGGAGCTTATCTTCATGCTTCTGATGCTATGACTGTTGCTAAGGAAGGGAAGGAGACTGTTAGAACGTTGGTCTGCATGCTGTTGGTTTTGGTGACCTTGGTGGTGGCTTTGCTAGTTGTTGTTCTTTTCAAGATGTAATCTTGTAGTAGTTATATATTGTAAGCCTAGAACTTATAACAACTCATACTTTTGTACTTTGAGTTGTAGTCTATCTGTTGTGGATGTAGTTCCCACATGTCTTTAAGTCGTATTACTCTGACTATGTAGTCTATCGTTGTGGATGTAGTTCCCATATGTTTTGAATCGTACCTGTTAGACTATGTAAATTTTGGACCTCAATGAAATACGATCGTCTTTTTGGCTTACATACTTGTTCAAAACTATGTCAATTGCTTATCCTTAACTCGAGAAATTATGATGTTCCATATTTCTTGTCTTGTCTAGTACATGAATTCATACAATTTTATAATTTATGATTTGCATGGTACTGTCATCTGTCTCGCAAAGCTACTTTCCGATTTACCTTTTAGGGAAATCTCTAAATGACATTTTTGTTCATGTCATAGACTTATGGCTCCCAAGACGCGAAGCAAAATCCAGAAAAAGGCTCCAAGTAATAAAACTGCTCAAAAAAGAGTTACTCGATCAACTCCTAAACCCAATGAAGTTGAACAGGAAGAACCTGTGATCCAACAAGAACCAGAAACTGCTGCTGCAAATGTGAACACTGGTCCTGGATCTACCCCACATGCTGGCGGGGAAAATAATATGGCGGCATTTGTGACACAACAACTATTGGCCGCTATGCCTACTTTAGTCGCTCAGATCACTGCAAGCATGAACGCCAATAATAATCATCATGCTGACAATAGTAACAATGTCGAACCCACGGCTGAACAAGTTATTCCTCGAGTTTATCTGTATGGGAGTGACTTTAAGACCTTCACTTATTGTAAGCCAAAGGAGTTCCATGGCACCGAAGGTCCTGTCGGACTAATCAATTGGCTAGAAAGCCGTTGTGCTTCATATCAGCCGTTGTGCCGAAGAGCACAAAGTAGAATATGCCGCCTCTCAATTTCAAAAGCACGCCTTGTCATGGTGGAACGAGCAGATAAGGACTCGTGGTCGAGAGCCAGCTAATAGTATACCTTGGTTGAACTTTAAAAGGATGTTGATGGAAAAGTACTGCCCTCGCGAGGAAGTACAGAAAATGGAAGGTGAATTCTGGAATCATAGTATGATTGGACTAGACAACGAGAAATACACAACTCGTTTTCATGAGTTGGCAAGACTAGTCCCTCGTATGGTAGATACGGAGGAGAAATTGACGAAAGATACTGTTATGGATTGTCACCTGATGTCCGAAGGTTGGTAGCCGCTTTTAATCCTTTGACTCTTTAATCGGCAGTTAGTGCAACCAACCGGATGGTGATAGACTTGAAAAGAACCACTGGTTCTTCTGTTGGAAATGAGGTTGTCAAGAGAAGGAATGATTATGTCTCTAGTAGTGGATTTGGCGACGGTGGAAATGGCAAGTGGTTTAGGACCGCCAGAAACTTTGCTGTGGTTGCTCAAGACGTCAAGAGGTACACTGGCATAGACCCTAAGTGTAATAGGTGTAACCTCCATCACATGGGAAATTGTCCTACTTGTCACCGTTGTAAAAAGACGGGACATTTGATAAAATACTGTAAGGAGAAGGCACCCAATCAATGCTACGAGTGTGGGAGCGAAACCCATATGCGACCCGCTTGTCCACGACTCAATTTAAACCCGAACAACAATGCTATAGTTCCCATAAGGAACAATGCGGGGAACAATCAAGCTAGAAATCAAGGAGGACAAGGCAGAGGTCGAGTTTTTGCTTTGGATGCTGCCGATGCACGACGTGATCCCAACGTTGTGATAGGTACATTCATACTCAATAATCATTATGTCTTTGTGTTATTCGACTCTGGTGCTGATAAAAGCTTCATATCCTTAGAATTCAAGTCTCAATTTAATATAATAGCTATCCCCATGAAAGAAACTTATATTGTCGAATATGCGAACGATCAAAAGTATGTTGCTAGAGACCATTTAGTAGATTGCAGTTTGACATTGTCCGGTAAAACCTTTAAAATTGATCTTATTCCTATAGAACTAGGAAGTTTTGATGTGATCGTTGGTATGGACTGGTTGTCTAGAGTTCACGCTGATATTGGTTGTTACGAGAAAATTGTAAGAATACCTCTTCCAAATGACGAAACATTGATAGTGCAAGGAGACAAGTCAGGGAAGGAATTGATTTTAGTGTCGGCGATAAATGCGAATAGATATTTACAAAAAGAATACCCTACTTTCTTGGCACTAGTGGTTGAAAGGAAACCAGAGGGTAAAGGCATTCAAGATATTCCAGTTGTTAAAGATTTTCCGGAGGTGTTTCCTGAAGATTTGACGGGACTTCCACCTCATAGACCAGTCGAGTTTGGAATAGACTTGGTACCTGGAGCTGCACCTGTGGCCAAGGCACCCTATCGCCTTGCGCCGTCAGAAATGCAAGAATTGTCCGAACAACTTCAAGAGTTGTTAGCTAAAGGACTGATTCGTCCAAGTTCATCATCGTGGGGAGCTCCAATCATATTCGTCAAGAAGAAAGACGGCTCTATGCGCATGTGTATTGACTATAGAGAATTGAACAAGTTGACTGTCAAGAACAGGTACCCTTTACCTCGTATTGACGACTTGTTAGACCAACTGGAAGGTGCATCATATTTTTCCAAGATTGATCTCAGATCTGGGTATCATCAACTCAGAGTCAGAGAGACGGACATTCCTAAAACAACCTTCAGAACTCGATATGGACATTATGAGTTTTTGGTTATGCCATATGGTTTAACCAATGCACCTGCTGTGTTTATGGACTTAATGAATCGAGTATGTCGACCGTATGTCAACAAGTTTGTCATTGTATTCATTGATGACATACTGATTTACTCAAGAACTAAAGACGAACATGAAGGTCATCTGAGAATCATTTTACAACTGCTCAAGGATCAAGAATTGTACGCAAAGTTCTCAAAATGTGAATTCTGGATTAGGGAAGTACACTTCTTGGGTCATGTGGTGAATGCAGATGGAATCCATGTAGATCCATCTAAGGTCGAGGCAATAAAGAAGTGGGAAGCCCCTAAGACCCCGACAGAAATTCGTCAGTTTCTTGGACTGGCTGGCTATTACAGGAGATTCATTGAAAATTTCTCAAAGGTTGCTCAACCTTTGACGTTGTTGACTCAAAAGACCAAGGAATTTATTTGGCAGGATGCCCAAGAAAAGGCATTTCAAACGTTAAAAGACAGACTATGTAATGCTCCTATTCTAGCATTACAAAATGGCATTGAAAATTTTGTGGTATACTGTGACGCCTCACATCAGGGCATGGGGTGTGTACTTATGCAGGAAGGTAAGGTCATTGCTTACGCTTCTAGACAGCTCAAAATCCACGAAAAGAACTATACAACCCACGATCTTGAACTCGGAGCGGTTGTCTTTGCATTAAAAATTTGGAGACATTACTTGTATGGTACCAAGTGTACTGTATTCACGGATCACAAAAGTCTTCAGCATATCTTCGATCAGAAAATGCTAAATATGAGACAACGCCGATGGGTAGAATTACTTAGTGACTACGACTATGAACTCAAATATCATCCCGGTAAAGCAAATGTTGTTGCTGACGCGCTAAGTCGAAAAGATAGAATTTCCCTATCTGTCATAAAAAGAGCAAGTTCTTATCTTGGCTCATC
This sequence comes from Erigeron breviscapus, assembly GCA_034093135.1. Taxonomy (NCBI): domain Eukaryota; kingdom Viridiplantae; phylum Streptophyta; class Magnoliopsida; order Asterales; family Asteraceae; genus Erigeron; species Erigeron breviscapus. The sequence goes on from CM067167.1 coordinate 176,101,837, forward strand.
ATTAAGGGATAGAGTTCTGGACGATCAAAACGATGCCCTACAGCCAGGGCGAATCGAGAAAGAAGCATTGTAGAATGCTGAACGTTTATTTGAATTGGATGGCGATGGGATCCGACATGTCAAGGGCAGAGTGTGGATTCCCAAGTACAATGGACTTAGAGAACTCTTAATGAACGAGAGTCATCGATCTAAGTATTCAATCCATCCTGGTGCTGACAAAATGTACCATGGACTAAAGGACTTTTATTGGTGGCATGGTATGAAAAGAGATATCGCCACTTATGTCTCAAAGTGTCTAAATTGTTCAACGGTCAAGACGGAGCACCAAAAGCCTTCTGGGCTGCTCCAACAACCCCAAATTCCTGACTGGAAATGGGAACAAATTACTATGGACTTTATTACTAAACTGCCTCAAACCCTGAAAGGATACGATACTATTTGGGTCATTGTCGATCGATTAACGAAGTCTGCTCATTTCATTCCAATACGGGAGAATTGGAAGATAAAGAAATTGTCTCAGTTATATATTGAAAAGATCGTATCACTTCATGGCGTTCCTTTGTCTATTATCTCTGATCGAGATGGTCGTTTCACCTCACAGTCATGGAGATATTTTCAAGACGCCTTAGGCACTCAATTGCATTTGAGTACGGCTTACCATCCACAGACTGACGGACAAAGTGAGCGTACCATCAGACTTTAGAAGACATGCTTCGTGCATGTGTCATTGACTTCAAGGGTAGTTGGGATACCTTTTTGCCGTTAGCTGAATTTTCATATAATAACAGCTATCACACTAGCATCAAATGTGCTCCTTATGAGGCTTTGTATGGACGGAAATGTAGATCTCCTGTCTGTTGGCTTGATGCTGGCGAATGTCGTTTGTACAACTATGGACTAGTTCAGAAGACTACTGATCAGATTGTTGAAATTAGGGCACGACTGAAGGCGGCTCAAGATCGCCAAAAGAGCTATGCCGACCGTAGAAGGAAACCACTTGAGTTTCAAGTGGGAGACAAAGTCATGTTGAAAGTGTCACCTTGGAAAGGCACTGCACGTTTTGGCGTGAGAGGGAAACTTAGTCCTCGTTATATCGGACCGTTTGAGATTGTTCAAAGAATTGGTTCCGTGGCTTATAAGCTCGATTTGCCCCGAGAGCTAGAACACGTTCATCACACGTTTCATGTGTCAAATCTTAAGAAATGTCTGACTGATGAAACATTAGTAGTACCTGTCGAAGAGCTGCAAGTGAACGACTCTCTTCAATTTGTCGAGGAACCTGTTGAAATTTTAGACCAACAGCTCAAAAAACTTAGACGTAGTCGTATCAAGTTGGTCAAAGTTCGTTGGAACTCAAAACACGGACCCGGCTCAACTTGGGAACGTGAAGACTATATGAGAGATAACTATCCTCATCTTTTTACTGAGCAAGACTTGATTTCGGGACGAAATCCTTAGAAGTCGGGGATGCTGTGACAACTCGTAATTAATTAACATCGGGTTAGTCTTAATCTCAATTAGATAGTCATTAGACGTGGAATTATTAGACTTTTGGACTTTTGACTTAGTCAAATTAGACGTATCTTGATGACGTAGACTATTAGCTATCTAGACAAATGCCGAGTCTTAAAAATAACTTTAAATGAATATTTAAAGGTTATGTCTTGTACAAAATAAATAGACTGTCTAGACTTAATATTATAAAGTTCACTTTGACAAAACTTTATTGACTCGTCTTAATTTAAATAACACGAGGGAAAATACCTTTACTTTAAATTATAACCTTTTGGTCAAACGGTATTTAATCGTAAGCATTTTACCAAATAAAGGGTATAAAAATATCTCAAAGGGCCACATAGGCCGGTCCTTGATTTTGTGGCAGGAAATGAACCACCAAAATCCTTTTTCCCCCTTTCTTTCTTTGCTTGGTCGATCTACACACCCAAAACACACACACCAAAACAATTTATCTTCTAAATAGTTTGGCAAGTAGAAATCAAAGGCAAAATCAAAAGGGAAATTTAAAGGGATTAAATCTTTTAGTGGATAATCATTTGGGTATTATCATCATCATCACCATCTTCATCTTCTTTATCAAATTCTTCAAGAACTTCATTTTGGTAAGTGATTCTCTTTTAAACTAAACTTTGATTTGGATTTATTCAATCTTAGTTTTATTCCAGTTTTGGTAATTAGATTTATAGTCCTTGAATATGAAATGGGTTTTGGTTTTGTTGGATAAATGAAATTGATTAGAATTAGGTCTTTGAAATCTAAATGGTTGAATTTGTGAAATGGTTAGCGAAATGGTATTGATTCCAGGTTATTGAACCTGTTGGTACTTGTTGAAATAAAAAGATTTGAAATGGAAACGATTTGGTTTGGCAAAAATGGTCAAAAACTGCACTTTCACTCGTGCAGGTCTGCATTCGCGCCGCGATCTAGTTGAATTTGGCCTTCGCGCCGCGAGTTTTTAGTCTGTTTGGCATTTTTAGTTTTTGACAACTTGGACGTTTGAACTTGGTAAATATCGAATGGTACTTTAGACTACCTTATAATGACAATGTCATTGATATTACCAACTAAAGTTAAATAAAATGAAAGTTTAAATCACATTCTCGGTTATGGCATTCTAGGGTCTATAGCTAAGTAGTTCTACATAGGATACTTGTCGTTGTGAGCTTGGATCCTCACTATCGGTAATCATATCCTAGGTTTTGGATAGACGTGGAGACTAGATTTGCTCATTCTCAAGTTTGCTCGCCCTTTTAGCTCATTGATCGTTAATGTGAGTTTATGGCGCCCTTTTTCCTTTTACTTTGGGACTGAAAAGCATGTACTGTATACACGGCTACTTTATAAATGATTTGTCTTTGTCTATTCCATGAGATTTGGTAAATTAAATCATTTGTCTTATGTCTTGCCATGTTGACGGCTGTCTGAAAATGTGTATACATGTCTTATGAAATATTGAACTAAATGACTTTGACTTGCCATGTTGTCGGCTGACTAAATTGTTCTTTGTGTTTGACGAACTAAAATGTTGCCCCTATGTAGTTATTACCATTATGATATCCTAATGGTTGTCTTGTCAGTTTTTGTGCCTGACTGTCTTGGTTCTGGTCCGCACCCCATTATAGACGGGAGACCTATGCGAGGTATATTGGTCCGCCCCCCATTTTAGACGGGACACCTGTGCGAGGGAAATTAGTCTTATTGCCGGACCTTGCTCCCGACTGTCTTGTCTTAATAACTACATGTCATTGTGTGCTCCCAATGACGACTGGTCTTTTAGTCAAACACACTGTAAACTCACCAACTATTTCGATAGTTGATCCTCTCAAATTTCATGCTTTTTCAGGTAACCAACAGTAAGTCTTGGATCATCTATGGCATTATAGGGCCATTCTTTTGACATTGGACGTACAATTAGCATCAGACATTTGAGGACTCTCATGTTATTGGCTTTAATTGTATTAGACTGTCCAATTTATTGAACTCGTATTCAGTGGGCCCAGTTCCAAATGGGGATGACTTGTATCCGTATTTTGGGGTCCACATTTGAACGATTGTACTTGTATTGAACATGTATTGGCATTAATGAATGTAATCTCTATTTACCTTCTGATTAGTACGCAATTATTTGTTAACCCTGTATTTCCGCTACAACGGGTGTGACAGCTACTACCCTTCTTTTGAAGTTGTGCCATGTTTTACAAAATTTCAGCAGTGGTGTTTATGGAAGTATGCTCCTTTAACATCATTCAAGTAAGCTTATATTAGAAACATGATTTTTAGGAATTTATATTTCATTCATGGCCTTCCCTTTTTCCCCTGTGACCAGCAAGTCGCAGTCTCTATGCAAAGGCGGCTATAATTAGGTACTTTATAATTAAATGCAGTCAGGTTGTTATTGCAAGCTCATGTAAGAGGGGAAATTCGTTTTTTTGTTTTTTTGAGGGCCATTTGAATATCTTAGCTGGTTATCTTTCAGATCGAGTGAGTTAGTCAATATGGTGTACGTTCAAATCTCATTACACCATTTTTTATTTTTTAAAAAAATATAACAAGATTAAGTAATTAAATTATAAGCTTGGACAATGCTGTTCTTATAATATAAAAAGCTTGGACAATGGATTGGTCAGTTTAATGCATGCTCTGGTTTCACTTTGTTAGACCTTTTGGTATCTTGAGTTGCACCTATTCTAAATGTTCAAACTAAATTGCTATGGAATAAAACGAACAAATACTACTAAATAAAACCAACTACATACTAATCAAAGATTAAACCCAACATGTTGGCATCTGGCAATAAACACGGAATAAAGATCCAAAGTTTATGTAGAATAGATCGAACAACAAAATAAAAAAGAAGCCCAATTATATTGGGCTGTTTAACTTCAGATACAGCCCCCTGGGTATCACATCTCATAGCTTAAATCAAGTACAGCTGCTATGTTCAAACAGATAAGAAACCCAAAACATCCTTATGACCTGATGGAATTCCTCCTCGATCCTTTTGCTGCTGTGTCAGTCAGAAAAACCCAAGAAATAACCCTTTTGTTTCTTGTGACCAATAACTTAAACCCCAAAGATCAACAATTTTTTTTTTTTCATACGAAAATCAACAAAAAAAATTTTTTAAGCGCTTTCAAAAAGTGTATTTGATAAAATCAGAATTGTGTGGCATGACCAAAGACTTGTGTAGCAAAAGCAAGAGAAATTAAAGTCTTGTGCAACAAAGGGAGGAAAAAACCCTGTGTGGCAAGAACTTGAGAAAGACCTATATATGTACGTGAGACGATCAAAGCAAGGAAGTAATAATCCTTTGTGGTACGAGAAAGGAGTAAAAAGTATAGTTATTGTATTTTATCATTGACCACTCATAAATATCAATCTTGAGCAACCATATAATGAGAACAAGGAAAATGTTAATTAACACTGTTAAGTGAGCTAGGGTGTATACTAACAAGCTACTAGAGAAGGCGAGTGGGGTGTATTGACTTGATTGAATGGTATTTATTACGTACCACATCGAGGTAGCTTCTGCCCTACTACCTATAAACACACGCAATGAACATAAGGTTAGTGTTATATACTATGTCGCAACGATACCATAAATATAAAACAACTTACATGCTCATGGCGATACTGGGCGAGATTCCTTCTTCCATGGCACACACGTGCCTTTATGCAATCTTTGTCTGCTTTGGAGTGTTTCTGGAACTGGTCCGAACACCTATAACGCAAAAACTTTTTCCAATCCTCAATTGGCACATCTTCAGGAGGCAATTCCATAAGCGCCTCTGCATTGTCTACCCCGCCTCGGTCCTCAAAGTGTTTTTTTCCAAACCTTCACTTCTAATTTTTATAAATTTTATTGGGGCTTTGAACTTGTTTGTTATTTGATGTGGCATATTGGGCCTTTAAACTCATTTGTTATCCCATATGGGCCCATATTGGGCGTTTAACTTGTTTGTTATTTGATATGGGTGTTGGGATTTTATTAACTATAGTACTATACAACTCTTTGTATCGAAAATAGATTTTCATAATTTGAAAGGATACCAAATTAGTTTATTCAAAACTTAGGGTTTATAGTGTAAATAATTAAAACATTTATTAATTAATCCTAGTCGAACTCAACTTCCCTTGAAAGAGGTTGCCAATTTCGAAACCCTAATTAATTCAAGATGGTCGAATTCGACTTCCCTTGTGAAGGGGAAGTCGAATTCCAAAACCCTAATTATTTAAAACGTTAATTAAAACCTTTTAGTACACTACAACAAAATGGGCTTTTTAGGACCCTTTTCCTAGGACGCTATTAAAAGAGGGTCCTAAAAAACTATGTAATAGGACCAATGAGTGTTTGAGACCATATTATATATAAGCAATCAAACAGGCGTCCTAAAAAACTATATGTAATAGGACCAATGAGTGCTTGAGACCATATTATATATAAGCAATCAAACAGGCGTCATAAAAAACTATATAATAGGACGGATGAGTGCTTGGGGTCCTATTATTATAGAATTTAATAGGACACTTAAAATATGCGTCATAATAAAATACTTTATAAGACGTTTAATTGTTGGGGTCTCGTTATGTTGTAATGTAATAGGACGCTTGATCATTGGGGTCCTATTATAACGTTACATAATAGGACACTTGATATTAAAGTCATAAAAGATCATGTTATAGTACCCTTACTTGTGAGAGTCTTATCATAACATAACTTATTAGGACATTTGACATTTGTTTTATAGGTTTAACCTTTATAGGACGTCTTTTTTTTGTGGTATTTATAATACAACATATTAGAATACTTGTGGCAAGGTTGTGTTTGATGCAGGAGTACACATCCTTGGACTTGTTGTAAAGGAGGGTACACTACAAAAAAAAATATCTTTTAGTGGAACACACTTTTAATGACATATTTTTATGTGTCACTATATGGTGACATTTATAAATTGTGATAGTAATGTACATAGATATTAGTGGCAGAAAAATTTATATGTCACATAAGAATTTGTGTCAATTTATATGTCAATTAAATGTTTAACTTTTATAACTTATAGAGTTAAGTCATAGGAGCTCAGAATGTGTGCTAAATATAAGTGGGTAATATTCCTTGAAAATTTCATATAAAAAATAGGCGGCTAACATTTTTTGTATTCCCGCTCCATCATAGAACTTTCTTTTATTTTCCCAAATATCCTCTCATTCAAACCACTTTTTACCAAACCTAACATCCCCTTCTTCAACAACAATCACCCATTCCATCTCTCTTATTCTTTATCCAGTGAACACCAAGGTGATTTCCTATTGATTTTTCTTTTTCTAGTTATTTATTTTGCAATAGTCTTTATTAATTTTTGTTTTTCCTAAATCTGATATCATACCTAATACCTTCATTCAAATTTAGGGCTTTTTTATTCGGAGTTAATAATTCATAATTATTTAGGCTTATGAATTTTTTTGGACAATAGTTGTATTGAATTTAATTGATTACTATTTTAAACGTTAATTACTAATATTTTGATGTTCAAGTGTTTTATAATTTTAATAGTATTTTATAACTTGGGATATTAGATCTATTTTATGAACTTGTTCGATCTGAATTACTTATTCCTTTGCACGTTAATTACTTATTGCTTTGCAAATAAAACTATTAAAGAATCAACTTGTTCATTTTTAGTTGTACCTTAGTAGATGTCTAAGTTATGGTTTGTATCTTGACATTTTATTATTATGGATTGTTTGTTTAAAGTTCCTGTTGTCAATACCTCTATTTAATCTGGTTTTTTATGTGTGTATTATATCAATAAAACATGAGAGTCGACTGGTGATAAAATCAAGTGACTTGAAGGGAACTTGCTAGATATAAAGAGGAGATTAAAAGAACCCATCTTGGCGGCTCAATATTCTGTGAAAGCTTGGGAATGATTAAAAGCGCCATTGTTTTCTGGTCAGGAAACAACAATCTGTATGTATGTATTTCTGTGATTTATATGCATATAGTTACATAATATATATATATATATATATATATATATATATATATAGATTTGTGTATTATGCATATATTCTTTTTGTGAGTGAGTGTCGATATATTTGTAACTAAACTATAGAAGTAATTAGTAATGTGGAATTGGATCTGAAATTGAATGTTTAGATGGTGTTTTGACTTTGGATTTTAACACTTTTATTGTATTATTGGTTTTAGTTGTAGATAGCAATGTCGAAACGTAATCAAGTTTGGAAATTATGGATACATATGAATACCCCCTTGTGAGGCTGTGCTTCAGGCCCTGGATTTAGAGGTCCATTCTTACCAACTATGTGCTTATGATTTTTATTATTCTAACTTCCATTAAAAAGTTAGAAAAACCTGATTACATAGCTAATGGGCTTAATTTGTTTCTTTACAAATTAACTTAATTTTGATGTGTTTATAAAAGCTTAATCAAGACTATTGATGGGAACAGGGATCCCACTATGGCTGTTGTTAAGAAACTCATCATTTATGGTTTCAGGTATGACTAACTACACTTGGTATTATTGTTGGTTTGATTTTTTTTGAAAACAAAAAAGTAGTCTTAATTTTGAGCAGTTCCGCATTCGTACAGTACCACATTACAAGTGTGTTTGCTGCTCCACTAATATGTATATTTGCATTGCAGCATGCTGGTGTAAATCTTTCTGCGCTATTACCATCTACTGGCAAGGAACGAGCCAGGTTTGATTGTTGTAAGCACTCATTGAGTCATTTCTGCCTTCTTCACTTTTAAACATCCTAGTACCATTTTATTAATATTCAAAACTTAAATGTCGTCTTACATAGTGAAGTTCTTTTAATCTCTTTTTGATGTAGGTTGTTTGTACAGTGCTGGGTCGGTCGGGAAATGCGCCAAAACGACTTTCCAGACCCTTTACATGATGAACATTCCGCTTAGCTTAGCGACCCTAAGCCAGCCACAATAGTGTTAAAGACGAAAACTTGTACTCGTACAATGAAGTTGAATCTTCTGCACTTAGTTTCAGTTAATCCTTTGTTGCTTATTAGCTACGTAGTATATCAGATTTGCTATAAATCGTTTTCCATGTATTCCCACTATGCCATTGTCATAATTTAATTTTAGCCACTTCTCTATGTAGCAACATTGACTTAATCGATGAAAATAGAGAATCGCTACTCAACCCAGTCCGGAGCATTTTAACCTGCAGATAACCATTCTTACTTCCTTGCAGATCATTGGACCCAATTATTTTTCCGTTAGAAGCTATGGTTGCTACTTCAGTATAGTATCTATTTCCATCATTACTTCTGTGTGTCACGTGTTGTCATCCATGGTTGTTCGTTGCAGCTATCTACTTTATTGCGATGCTCCTTACCATTGTCTATGTTACTTAGTTACTGCATGTTGTTGTTTACTTTACTGGGTTGTTGCATGGTATTGCCTAATCTTAAATATTGTTAGCTTAGTCACCATGAATGGTCATGTATCTTTCAATATGGTGAATTTTTTTTTTTTTGAACATTTCAGTATGGTGAATTACATGAGTTTTAGCACACTGGATTTGCTGATTTGCCCATCATATCAAAATGAGCTGTAGAGTTTTATCTTAGTATTTTATTTATTCATGTATTCCATGTATGTTATGGCCCTCTGTAGTTTATGTTCATTAATAGTGGTATGGTTGTTGATTGTGTTTGTATTGCTATGGCAGGTCTACTTTGGGACGACATGATACTATTGCATATTCATTTACAGATCAAAATGTTTACAACATTGATACAGAAGAGTAATTTTATATAAGTTGCTTGCAAGACAGTATTTTGTTTCCTTTATGTGAAACTATAGTTTTTAGACAATTCTTTGTAGTCAAGTAGTTGCATCATTAATTTATAAGAACAAGCTGAGGTATGAATTCGATGAGACGAATACCTAAGCGCTTTCCTGTCAGTTACTTATTTAGTGCTATCGACATGGTTTTTGCATAAGATCGATATCGGTCATGGGTTTGGAATCGCCTTTTTAGTTGAAAAAAATATTGTTCCCGCCGCAACGCGCGGGCTGGGACTAACTAGTTTGTGTTTTAAAATCTATTGGTGAGAAAATGTAATGCGGACAAAAAAAGGGTCCTAAGACATGGCATATTAAGACGCCCATGAGTGTTTTATTTGATAGAAAAATACATGTTGGGACAGTTAAATTGGTCCTAATACATTTATTCCTCACTTACTATGAAACCTGATAGGACCCTTCTTTTGGTATTTAAACACCTCATTATAGGACACCTAATTTCGTCCTATCATAAGACTTTTTAGGACGCCATTATCTATTAGGACGCCTTTACATAGGACTCTTCTAGTCTTGGTCCTATTAGCAGAAAGGGCCTATAAAGTCACCTTATAGGACGATTTTAGGGGTCCTAAAAACCAAGTTTTGTTGTGGTAAAACATGAACATATCAATTAGTTACGATTAATTGATTAAACAAATGAGCTGTAGAGTTTTATCTTAGTATTTTATTTATTCATGTATTCCATGTATGTTATGGCCCTCTGTAGTTTATGTTCATTAATAGTGGTATGGTTGTTGATTGTGTTTGTATTGCTATGGCAGGTCTACTTTGGGACGACATGATACTATTGCATATTCATTTACAGATCAAAATGTTTACAACATTGATACAGAAGAGTAATTTTATATAAGTTGCTTGCAAGACAGTATTTTGTTTCCTTTATGTGAAACTATAGTTTTTAGACAATTCTTTGTAGTCAAGTAGTTGCATCATTAATTTATAAGAACAAGCTGAGGTATGAATTCGATGAGACGAATACCTAAGCGCTTTCCTGTCAGTTACTTATTTAGTGCTATCGACATGGTTTTTGCATAAGATCGATATCGGTCATGGGTTTGGAATCGCCTTTTTAGTTGAAAAAAATATTGTTCCCGCCGCAACGCGCGGGCTGGGACTAACTAGTTTGTGTTTTAAAATCTATTGGTGAGAAAATGTAATGCGGACAAAAAAAGGGTCCTAAGACATGGCATATTAAGACGCCCATGAGTGTTTTATTTGATAGAAAAATACATGTTGGGACAGTTAAATTGGTCCTAATACATTTATTCCTCACTTACTATAAACCTATAGGACCCTTCTTTTGGTATTTAAACACCTCATTATAGGACACCTAATTTCGTCCTATCATAAGACTTTTTAGGACGCCATTATCTATTAGGACGCCTTTACATAGGACCCTTCTTTTGGTATTTAAACACCTCATTATAGGACACCTAATTTCGTCCTATCATAAGACTTTTTAGGACGCCATTATCTATTAGGACGCCTTTACATAGGACCCTTCTTTTGGTATTTAAACACCTCATTATAGGACACCTAATTTCGTCCTATCATAAGACTTTTTAGGACGCCATTATCTATTAGGACGCCTTTACATAGGACTCTTCTAGTCTTGGTCCTATTAGCAGAAAGGGCCTATAAAGTCACCTTATAGGACGATTTTAGGGGTCCTAAAAACCAAGTTTTGTTGTGGTAAAACATGAACATATCAATTAGTTACGATTAATTGATTAAACAAATAAATTAATCTAGTTTAATTTACTTATGCAATAATTAATTAACCTAACTAATTATATATGCGGAATAAGTTAATAAAACAATTAATTAATTAATTCTCTAAAACGATCTATCATGCATGCAATATAATCAACTAATCAATAAATAAATAAACAAAGAAAGAAACCTAACCTCTTTGTAGAAACCCGGAGACGAAAACTCCATCACGTACTAGTGCCCAAAGTAGAACTCCTCTCTAGTCTCGTACACACGAACGGATCTTTCGCACTTAGATAAGTGCCAGCTATAACTCCAAGCTATAACCAAAACCCACCATATATAAAAATTAACTAGAAAAGCTAGCTCAAAATTCTGCACCAAAGGGTAGAGATTTCGACCTATGCTTCACAAGAGATAAGAGAAGATTATTAAAAACCTTAGAAAAGCTCTTTATTTATAAGAGTTGAAACCCTTGGGGTTTTTCTAATCTTTCAATGTGGGATGGAAAAAAACATTCCATAAATAGTTTTTTCCTTCTTTCCTTTTCTCCTTGTGGCCGCCCTCTTTAGGTCCTCCATGGGTTGGCCTTACGGCCCCCATGGTCGAATGAGTCGGTCCATGGTGTGATGGTGCCTGACCTGGTTTGACCTGGTTTGACCAGTCGTCATTTGCAAATCTATTTTTGGAAACTTCTATTATTATCATTTATAATGGTTTTTTTGTAATTTATATGAAATTCAACTAAGCCCTCCCCTTTTTTCGTGTGCGACCCTAATGGTTCATAAATATGACACCGTATAAATATAGTGGAATATTCTCACATTTTCAATAGTGGGCTTATTGGGCCTTTAACTTGTATATTACGATATGGGCTTATTGAGCCTTTAACTTCGTTTGTTATCTTGTGTAGGCCTAATAGGCCCAATATGATTCATCGATAAGTATGAATGTATGAATGTATCTTGTGTGGGCTTATCGGGCCCAATATGTTCAACACATGTCTTAATTGAGCAAATGTGTCGTATGTTTGTTTTTCACTCAAATGTAATGGAAACAATATGATTAATCGATAATGTATGGCAAATGAACGTATGAATGTATATATGGATGTCTATTTTTAATCGATATTGTGTTCGTCATACATTTGAACGAGCTTATTGGGCCATAAACTTAATAAAGTTTTATTTCGCAATTATTTTTTTTTATATTTAAATATAACTTTTTAAGTTGAAAAAAAAAACTATATTTATAAAACGAAAAAATATAACTTAAATGTTTGGAAAATTTTAATTAGGAGGGAAAATGAACAAATTTAAAAAGAAAACGAAATGTTTTTTTTTTGGAAAATTTTTTTTTTTTTTTTTTTTTTTTTTTTTTTTTTTTTTTTTTTTTTTTTTTTTTTTTTTTTTTTTTTTTTTTTTTTTTTTTTTTTTTTTTTTTTTTTTTTTTTTTTTTTTTTTTTTTTTTTTTTTTTTTTTTTTTTTTTTTTTTTTTTTTTTTTTTTTTTTTTTTTTTTTTTTTTTTTTTTTTTTTTTTTTTTTTTTTTTTTTTTTTTTTTTTTTTTTTTTTTTTTTTTTTTTTTTTTTTTTTTTTTTTTTTTTTTTTTTTTTTTTTTTTTTTTTTTTTTTTTTTTTTTTTTTTTTTTTTTTTTTTTTTTTTTTTTTTTTTTTTTTTTTTTTTTTTTTTTTTTTTTTTTTTTTTTTTTTTTTTTTTTTTTTTTTTTTTTTTTTTTTTTTTTTTTTTTTTTTTTTTTTTTTTTTTTTTTTTTTTTTTTTTTTTTTTTTTTTTTTTTTTTTTTTTTTTTTTTTTTTTTTTTTTTTTTTTTTTTTTTTTTTTTTTTTTTTTTTTTTTTTTTTTTTTTTTTTTTTTTTTTTTTTTTTTTTTTTTTTTTTTTTTTTTTTTTTTTTTTTTTTTTTTTTTTTTTTTTTTTTTTTTTTTTTTTTTTTTTTTTTTTTTTTTTTTTTTTTTTTTTTTTTTTTTTTTTTTTTTTTTTTTTTTTTTTTTTTTTTTTTTTTTTTTTTTTTTTTTTTTTTTTTTTTTTTTTTTTTTTTTTTTTTTTTTTTTTTTTTATTTTTTTTTTTTTGTATTTATATAAAGTTCAACTAAGCCCTCCCCTTTTTTCGTGTGCGACCCTAATGGTTCATAAATATGACACCGTATAAATATAGTGGAATATTCTCACATTTTCAATAGTGGGCTTATTGGGCCTTTAACTTGTATATTACGATATGGGCTTATTGAGCCTTTAACTTCGTTTGTTATCTTGTGTAGGCCTAATAGGCCCAATATGATTCATCGATAAGTATGAATGTATGAATGTATCTTGTGTGGGCTTATCGGGCCCAATATGTTCAACACATGTCTTAATTGAGCAAATGTGTCGTATGTTTGTTTTTCACTCAAATGTAATGGAAACAATATGATTAATCGATAATGTATGGCAAATGAACGTATGAATGTATATATGGATGTCTATTTTTAATCGATATTGTGTTCGTCATACATTTGAACGAGCTTATTGGGCCATAAACTTAATAAAGTTTTATTTCGCAATTATTTTTTTTTATATTTAAATATAACTTTTTAAGTTGAAAAAAAAAACTATATTTATAAAACGAAAAAATATAACTTAAATGTTTGGAAAATTTTAATTAGGAGGGAAAATGAACAAATTTAAAAAGAAAACGAAATGTTTTTTTTTTGGAAAATTTGTCGTCCCAAATGTCGTCACTAGAACTATGGTTGGAACTTTTTATTTAGGAGGAAAAACGGAAAAACTAAAAAAGAAACAGAAAAATATTTTTTTGAAAAATCTTTTTGGGGACAACATTCTCGTCCCAAATGTCGTCCCTAAAACGAAAAATTTAAAAAAGAAAAAGAAATATATTTGGCGACGACATTTGCGACCACTTTGGGCGTCGCTGAATATTTTCTCATCTTTGTCAAAAAAAACAAACCAAAAAGAAAATACAAAATTGTTTCAATTTGGACAATTGTAACACCCCAAATATTTTAAAATATAAATTTAATAATTTTATTATGGTTTTACCTTTAAATTAAATTCCTAGTATTCTATCTTTGGTTATGTGGTTAATTTAGTTGGAACTTTAGCGGATAGCGGGTAAAAATACCCACAATTATGAGATGGGTCGTGGCATCCCCTAAGAGTGCCAGCCATCTATTTCACTTCATACTCATTCTTCCACTCACTCTTTTCTTTTCTCCTCCATTTTCTTCATGCAAGATTCATCTCATTCTTTCTCAATCAAAGCAATTTCTCCTTAATTGAAGAACAATAATAATCACCACAAATAGTCTTCATTCAAGAATTTAAGGCTAGGGTTTATGTGGTGGTGATGGTGGCCAATTTTCATAGAGAAAAGAAGAGAAGAAGAATTTCCAAATTAAAGTCTTGAATTAGCATATTATTATTGAGGTATTGATTTCCCCTAAATTTAGTTTTTATCTTCCAGGTGGAGTTAGGGTTCATGGAGTGAACCAATTTGGGGTTTTTTAGTGAAATGGGTCATATTGATTTTAATTTAAGCTAGGGTTCTTGAGATTAATGAAATTTGGGGGTTGTTATATAAAATGTGTTATGTTGATTAAAGTCAAGATTCGGTTCTTAGAATTTGATATAATTGGAAATTATGTGAAATGAGTTTTTTTTTTAAATGAACCAACTAAATAATATAATGGGAATTTAATTGGGTAAAAAGAATGATAGTGCAATTAGTGGTTATGGATAGATATTCTTGTAGGTGATGGGTTGCTAGATGGCCTTATATGCATGTTGTGATTATTGCAAGGTTGAAAGTGATAATAGGTGTTCATGTGGCCATCTTCAATTCGGTAGTTCATCATTGAGGTGAGTACTCTTATATATGACTATTCTCATGTTGGTCAATTACATAATGATGGTATAATCTATATGACGTATTTAAATGATGGGATAAAGACCATACGGGGTATGGCAATGTGATTTGTATGTGCATGGGATGTTTATTTGGGTAATTGAATGTATAGAAGTGTACATCTGTTGTGTAATTGTGAAGAGTTGCAAGAAGTAAGACCCATGGAATTATGATAGGTATATGGATAAGTTGAGATAAGACCATATGGGATATGGCTATGTGAATTGATTGTTGGCTAGTGTGATTTTATATGGTTGATTGATTTCAGGGTGTCATGTATTGTGTTGATGTGAAGGTATATTTTGAATGATGTGTTATTGTGGTAATGTAGGTTATCCTATCCTTATGAGTTGTTTCAACGTGTGCATATTTGTATATAAACGTACTCACTAAGCGTAAAGCTTATTCTTTTAGTTGTTCATCTTTTTATAGGTTCCGGAAGACGGAACTAGTGTTGTTGAATTGAAAGTCTTGGCTTAGAGCTTGAAGTGTTTTTGGAAGACTTGAAGGTATTAGGTCATTCTTGGATGAATGACAACTTTTGGTTTAGAGGCTTAGAAATCCCTCTCCTCATGGCTCTTGGTACATTTTGATTTGATGGTCATACTGTTGTTAAAATTGTGTAAAAGTCCAGGAGTAAAGCTTTTGGAAAGTTTGCGAAGTTGCATTTTGGTCGAAATTATGTCGAATTGGATAAATGACCCACTTGATGGTGTTCATGGGATTCTAAACAAGTTGATGTTGTAATGAATGTTTAAAATGTGTCCATGAAGTTGATATCAGTTTCTGAATTGTGTTTTATGATGTTTGTTTTGAATTTCGAGGGTTACAAGCTTGGGCAAGTGTTGAAATGATTTTTAGGTCTGCTGTTCTGATGCTCACTGCGACGCAGTGGGGATGGTTTTGCCCACTGCGGCGCAGTGAAATCCCACGGCCATAATCTTTCTTTCTCCCACTGCGGCGCAGTGGGAGAGTGTAAAACCCACTGCGGCGCAGTGGGGCGTGTAAAACCCACTGCGGCGCAGTGGAGAGTTTCCCACTGCGGAGCAGTGGGAGATTTCTCCACCCACTGCGGCGCAGTGGGGTATAATAAAAAAAAAAAAAAATCTTGTGTTTTCGGTTTATCGAGTTCAGTTCTTTCAAGTTGGTATCAAAGCCGAGGTTTAAGGGATTTAGGTATTCCCTTGTATAGAGAGTGCCTAGACTTAAACCTTAGTTGAGACTCGACCTTAGGTAACCGAAACTTTTTATGGGACTGAATTTTGTGTTTGATAATGTTAGATTATCTATTCATTAGTATTTAAAGCACAATAAGAAGCCGGCCTTATTGCGGTTGAAATACTAATAAATTTATAAACTAGCGGCATCAAACCTTAGGACGGTGTAGTATTAAGTTATAAGTTTTGGCTTCTAGTCATAGAGTTAGATAGGTTGCGTAATTAAATTCGTTTTATCTACTCTTATTGAAGTATGGCCGATTATCATAATGATGAAGAAGAGCACCACAATCAGAACGAAGAAGAAGAGCCCATATTTGCCGAGGGTAGCATGGATATCTCGGATCAAATAGGGAGAGCACTAGAGAAATATACACCCCTCCTACTTAAGAAATTGAATGAGACTATGGAAGGGGCTGTGAATGATCACATCGCTCAAATGATCAGGGAAGAAGTGGCTGTGAATGTTCAACTAGAGTTTGAGAAGAGGGATGGCAAGGGTAAGGACAAGAAGGATGAAAAAGAGAAAGAAGTGGAAGTGACGGGAGAAAGGGGTTACAAGAAGAAGTTCACTTTTCGAGACTTTGAAGTGTGTCACCCACCGGAGTATCACGGTGACCGTGATCCCATCGTTTGCACACGATGGATATCTGAGATTGAAGGGGCGTTCCGCACTAGTCAATGCCCCTCACACTTGAAGGTTATCTTCGCGGTTGGTATGCTAAGGAACAGCGGGAAGAGATGGTGGGATGGTTTGTTGGCGATAAAGAAAGAAGCTTTGGATCATGTGGAGTGGCCCGAATTCAAGACCATGTTTTTCAAGGAGTTTAGGTCGGAGGCCGAAGTAACTAAATTGAGAAGTGAATTTCTCAATGATTGTCAAGGGAGTTTAAGCTTGAATGAGTTTCGCGCTCAATTCTTGGATAAGGCACAATTTTGTCCGGAATTTCTTGAAAACGATCATTTGCTCAAGGAACAATTCTACTTGAAGTTGAGGAAGGATGTAAGGGAAAAGATAAGCCTACGTCAAATGGAGTCTTTCTCCATGTTGGCGGATGTAGCTCGAGGTCATGAGATTGAACAAATGAGAGTTGATGATAGTGTTACCAAGAGAGGGATGGAAGGGAGCTACACTCCAAGTAAGCGGGTAGGACAAGATGGAAGCTCAAGTAGTAGCCCGGCAAAGAGGAATGCTCAATTCTGTAGTAAGTGTGAAAAAGTTCACCCGGGGGAATGTCGAGCACCGCCAAAATGTTGCTTCAACTGTGGGCAAACAGGACACATTAGCCGAGATTGCAAAGTCGAATCTTCGAGTGCAATAATTTGTTTCAAATGCCGCCAAAAAGGTCACGTTAAAAGTGTTTGCCCGTACTTAACTAGAGAAGAAAGGGAGAAGGAGTCAAGGAAGGAAGCCGAGAGGGGGAACCCTGGCAAGTACGGAAGATAAAATGGAATATCGTTTCAACTATTTGCCGATGAACCTAGAGATACATCAGGTGTAGTTCCTTATACCCTACAATTAAATCATAGTTTTGCGTTATGAATGAGCCTTGTAAAAGTAAAGTTGAGTAAGGTACTACGTGGTGAGATTCTTACACCAAAGTTAAAAAAAAAAAAAAAAAAAAGGAAGGGGTTTTCTAGTTTCATCTCATAAATAGAGTCGAGTTGTTTCAAGTGCTCTCCACGTAAATTGGTTGTTGGATAACATAATTGAAGTGAATACTTGATGGTGTGGAGCTACATGTTTTGTATTTGTGTAATAATGTAGTGTAAAGTCTTGGTATGTTGGTAGGTGTATTGATGATGAACTTGACGAGGCATGACAACGTGGTTTGGGCGGGGAATGACTTGGTTTATTTGTAAAATTGTTTTACATTTTCATAAATTACTTGGTAGTATAATTGTGAGCATGATTGAGAGCTTATAGTGATAAGACCATACGGGGAGTGTGGCATATGGTGATAAGACCATACGGGGAGTGTGGCATATAGTGATAAGACCATACGGGGAGTGTGGCATATAGTGATAAGACCATACGGGGAGTGTGGCATATGGTGATAAGACCATACGGGGAGTGTGGCATATGGTGATAAGACCATACGGGGAGTGTGGCATATAGTGATAAGACCATACGGGGAGTGTGGCATATAGTGATAAGACCATACGGGGAGTGTGGCATATAGTGATAAGACCATACGGGGAGTGTGGCATATAGTGATAGACCATACGGGGAGTGTGGCATATAGTGATAAGACCATACGGGGAGTGTGGCATATGGTGATAAGACCATACGGGGAGTGTGGCATATAGTGATAAGACCATACGGGGAGTGTGGCATATAGTGATTAGACCATACGGGGAGTGTGGCATATAGTGATTAGACCATACGGGGAGTGTGGCATATAGTGATAAGACCATACGGGGAGTGTGGCATATAGTGATAAGACCATACGGGGAGTGTGGCATATAGTGATAAGACCATACGGGGAGTGTGGCATATAGTGATAAGACCATACGGGGAGTGTGGCATATAGTGATAAGACCATACGGGGAGTGTGGCATATAGTGATAAGACCATACGGGGAGTGTGGCATATAGTGATAGACCATACGGGGAGTGTGGCATATAGTGATTAGACCATACGGGGAGTGTGGCATATAGTGATTAGACCATACGGGGAGTGTGGCATATAGTGATTAGACCATACGGGGAGTGTGGCATATAGTGATAAGACCATACGGGGAGTGTGGCATATAGTGATTAGACCATACGGGGAGTGTGGCATATAGTGATAAGACCATACGGGGAGTGTGGCATATAGTGATAAGACCATACGGGGAGTGTGGCATATAGTGATAAGACCATACGGGGAGTGTGGCATATAGTGATAAGACCATACGGGGAGTGTGGCATATAGTGATAAGACCATACGGGGAGTGTGGCATATAGTGATTAGACCATACGGGGAGTGTGGCATATAGTGATAAGACCATACGGGGAGTGTGGCATATGGTGATAAGACCATACGGGGAGTGTGGCATATGGTGATAAGACCATACGGGGAGTGTGGCATATGGTGATAAGACCATACGGGGAGTGTGGCATATAGTGATTAGACCATACGGGGAGTGTGGCATATAGTGATTAGACCATACGGGGAGTGTGGCATATAGTGATTAGACCATACGGGGAGTGTGGCATATAGTGATAGACCATACGGGGAGTGTGCATATAGTGATAAGACCATACGGGGAGTGTGGCATATAGTGATTAGACCATACGGGGAGTGTGGCATATAGTGATTAGACCATACGGGGAGTGTGGCATATAGTGATAAGACCATACGGGGAGTGTGGCATATAGTGATAAGACCATACGGGGAGTGTGGCATATAGTGATAAGACCATACGGGGAGTGTGGCATATAGTGATAAGACCATACGGGAAGTGTGGCATATAGTGATAAGACCATACGGGGAGTGTGGCATATAGTGATAAGACCATACGGGGAGTGTGGCATATAGTGATAAGACCATACGGGGAGTGTGGCATATAGTGATTAGACCATACGGGGAGTGTGGCATATGGTGATAAGACCATACGGGGAGTGTGGCATATAGTGATTAGACCATACGGGGAGTGTGGCATATAGTGATAAGACCATACGGGGAGTGTGGCATATAGTGATTAGACCATACGGGGAGTGTGGCATATAGTGATTAGACCATACGGGGAGTGTGGCATATAGTGATTAGACCATACGGGGAGTGTGGCATATAGTGATTAGACCATACGGGGAGTGTGGCATATAGTGATTAGACCATACGGGGAGTGTGCATATAGTGATAAGACCATACGGGGAGTGTGGCATATAGTGATAAGACCATACGGGGAGTGTGGCATATAGTGATAAGACCATACGGGGAGTGTGGCATATAGTGATAAGACCATACGGGGAGTGTGGCATATAGTGATTAGACCATACGGGGAGTGTGGCATATAGTGATAAGACCATACGGGGAGTGTGGCATATAGTGATAAGACCATACGGGGAGTGTGGCATATAGTGATAAGACCATACGGGGAGTGTGGCATATAGTGATTAGACCATACGGGGAGTGTGGCATATAGTGATTAGACCATACGGGGAGTGTGGCATATAGTGATAAGACCATACGGGGAGTGTGGCATATAGTGATAAGACCATACGGGGAGTGTGGCATATAGTGATAAGACCATACGGGGAGTGTGGCATATGGTGATAAGACCATACGGGGAGTGTGGCATATAGTGATAAGACCATACGGGGAGTGTGGCATATAGTGATTAGACCATACGGGGAGTGTGGCATATAGTGATAAGACCATACGGGGAGTGTGGCATATAGTGATTAGACCATACGGGGAGTGTGGCATATAGTGATAAGACCATACGGGGAGTGTGGCATATAGTGATAAGACCATACGGGAAGTGTGGCATATAGTGATAAGACCATACGGGGAGTGTGGCATATAGTGATAAGACCATACGGGGAGTGTGGCATATAGTGATAAGACCATACGGGGAGTGTGGCATATAGTGATTAGACCATACGGGGAGTGTGGCATATAGTGATTAGACCATACGGGGAGTGTGGCATATAGTGATTAGACCATACGGGGAGTGTGGCATATAGTGATTAGACCATACGGGGAGTGTGCATATAGTGATAAGACCATACGGGGAGTGTGGCATATAGTGATTAGACCATACGGGGAGTGTGGCATATAGTGATAAGACCATACGGGGAGTGTGGCATATAGTGATAAGACCATACGGGGAGTGTGGCATATAGTGATAAGACCATACGGGGAGTGTGGCATATAGTGATAAGACCATACGGGGAGTGTGGCATATAGTGATTAGACCATACGGGGAGTGTGGCATATTGTGATAAGACCATACGGGGAGTGTGGCATATAGTGATTAGACCATACGGGGAGTGTGGCATATAGTGATTAGACCATACGGGGAGTGTGGCATATAGTGATTAGACCATACGGGGAGTGTGCATATAGTGATAAGACCATACGGGGAGTGTGGCATATAGTGATAAGACCATACGGGGAGTGTGGCATATAGTGATAAGACCATACGGGGAGTGTGCATATAGTGATAAGACCATACGGGGAGTGTGGCATATAGTGATTAGACCATACGGGGAGTGTGCATATAGTGATAAGACCATACGGGGAGTGTGGCATATAGTGATTAGACCATACGGGGAGTGTGGCATATAGTGATAGACCATACGGGGAGTGTGGCATATAGTGATAAGACCATACGGGGAGTGTGGCATATAGTGATAAGACCATACGGGGAGTGTGGCATATAGTGATAGACCATACGGGGAGTGTGGCATATAGTGATAAGACCATACGGGGAGTGTGGCATATAGTGATTAGACCATACGGGGAGTGTGGCATATGGTGATAAGACCATACGGGGAGTGTGGCATATAGTGATAAGACCATACGGGGAGTGTGGCATATAGTGATAAGACCATACGGGGAGTGTGGCATATAGTGATAAGACCATACGGGGAGTGTGGCATATAGTGATTAGACCATACGGGGAGTGTGGCATATGGTGATAAGACCATACGGGGAGTGTGGCATATAGTGATAAGACCATACGGGGAGTGTGGCATATAGTGATAAGACCATACGGGGAGTGTGGCATATGGTGATAAGACCATACGGGGAGTGTGGCATATAGTGATAAGACCATACGGGGAGTGTGGCATATAGTGATTAGACCATACGGGGAGTGTGGCATATAGTGATTAAGACCATACGGGGAGTGTGGCATATAGTGATTAGACCATACGGGGAGTGTGGCATATAGTGATAAGACCATACGGGGAGTGTGGCATATGGTGATAAGACCATACGGGGAGTGTGGCATATAGTGATAAGACCATACGGGGAGTGTGGCATATAGTGATAAGACCATACGGGGAGTGTGGCATATAGTGATAAGACCATACGGGGAGTGTGGCATATAGTGATTAGACCATACGGGGAGTGTGGCATATAGTGATAAGACCATACGGGGAGTGTGGCATATAGTGATAAGACCATACGGGGAGTGTGGCATATAGTGATAAGACCATACGGGGAGTGTGGCATATGGTGATAAGACCATACGGGGAGTGTGGGAGAGTATAAGCAAATCGGTGTATGTATCATTAGTAACGATAGAAGGTTATAGCTTGGAAGTGAATAAAATTTTGGAGGTGTATACAAGTATTAAGTGCTTACTTTTTCGAGGGATACTAAATTAACAAAGTTATGTACATAGAACGTGATTAGTGAGTTAAGACTACAAACTTCACCTTGATTTAAGAGTCGCTTGGTTGTTTAAAGTGCTAAGAAGATAGTATGAAGCATGAATAATAAAAGATTTAGGATAAATGAGGTGAAAAGATTGATCTCAATAGAAAGAGATGTACGATTTTGATTGATTGTCAAGTTAATTTGTAAACTTCAAATTAAATTCAGAGTCCACAACTTAAAGGTTTTGGGCGATGAGGATAGAGTATTAAGATTGAATTGGGAAGATTAATGAATTGATATAGCTTAAGTATGAATAACAGGAAAGTTTTGAAATGCGAGGTGACGTTCACGAGGACGTGAACCAAATAAGTGTGGGAGAGTTGTAACACCCCAAATATTTTAAAATATAAATTTAATAATTTTATTATGGTTTTACCTTTAAATTAAATTCCTAGTATTCTATCTTTGGTTATGTGGTTAATTTAGTTGGAACTTTAGCGGATAGCGGGTAAAAATACCCACAATTATGAGATGGGTCGTGGCATCCCCTAAGAGTGCCAGCCATCTATTTCACTTCATACTCATTCTTCCACTCACTCTTTTCTTTTCTCCTCCATTTTCTTCATGCAAGATTCATCTCATTCTTTCTCAATCAAAGCAATTTCTCCTTAATTGAAGAACAATAATAATCACCACAAATAGTCTTCATTCAAGAATTTAAGGCTAGGGTTTATGTGGTGGTGATGGTGGCCAATTTTCATAGAGAAAAGAAGAGAAGAAGAATTTCCAAATTAAAGTCTTGAATTAGCATATTATTATTGAGGTATTGATTTCCCCTAAATTTAGTTTTTATCTTCCAGGTGGAGTTAGGGTTCATGGAGTGAACCAATTTGGGGTTTTTTAGTGAAATGGGTCATATTGATTTTAATTTAAGCTAGGGTTCTTGAGATTAATGAAATTTGGGGGTTGTTATATAAAATGTGTTATGTTGATTAAAGTCAAGATTCGGTTCTTAGAATTTGATATAATTGGAAATTATGTGAAATGAGTTTTTTTTTTAAATGAACCAACTAAATAATATAATGGGAATTTAATTGGGTAAAAAGAATGATAGTGCAATTAGTGGTTATGGATAGATATTCTTGTAGGTGATGGGTTGCTAGATGGCCTTATATGCATGTTGTGATTATTGCAAGGTTGAAAGTGATAATAGGTGTTCATGTGGCCATCTTCAATTCGGTAGTTCATCATTGAGGTGAGTACTCTTATATATGACTATTCTCATGTTGGTCAATTACATAATGATGGTATAATCTATATGACGTATTTACTCTTAAATACATACTATAGGGTTTCCCATTAGGTGATTTGAACTAAGAGGACTGTCCGTGCAACATTAAACACCAAAATTAAATGGTTATATGTGTAACTACTCTCATTATATATCAAGAGTCAGTAACCATCAGTTAAGGTTAATCTTTTCACTAATCCCTCATTAAATTCGTGTACCTCTCCTCAAGCTGGTATATTCGTGCATCACTTTCAGCCAAATTTCTCATCCCATTATTACTCAATCATCTGGTGAGTATTAACACTTTGAATCGAATCATGTTTATTTCAGTAGGATGAACGTGTTATCATATCGAAGATCAAGATAGATGCTGAGGAGTGAAGATAGAAGACAACTTGAGTTCTGGATTAATCAGGAGGTACGTGATGTAGCATGGTTGTTAATTTATTGCTCAAAACAATATGTATTAGTTTAGTTTCTATTTAATTTGGACCGCAGACCATGAACTGGTTCCATTAAGCAACAAAATCAAATTAATGGCAAATTGGCAATTATTTGTAATAACTACTGTCGTTATATATCAAGAGTCAGTAACCATCAGTTAAGGTTAATCTTTTCACTAATCCCTCATTAAATTCGTGTACCTCTCCTCAAGCTGGTATATTCGTGCATCACTTTCAGCCAAATTTCTCATCCCATTATTACTCAATCATCTGGTGAGTATTAACACTTTGAATCGAATCATGTTATGTTGTAATGAATGTTTAAAATGTGTCCATGAAGTTGATATCAGTTTCTGAATTGTGTTTTATGATGTTTGTTTTGAATTTCGAGGGTTACAAGCTTGGGCAAGTGTTGAAATGATTTTTAGGTCTGCTGTTCTGATGCTCACTGCGACGCAGTGGGGATGGTTTTGCCCACTGCGGCGCAGTGAAATCCCACGGCCATAATCTTTCTTTCTCCCACTGCGGCGCAGTGGGAGAGTGTAAAACAAAAAAAAAAAAAAAATCTTGTGTTTTCGGTTTATCGAGTTCAGTTCTTTCAAACATTTTCCAATTCCACGATCTTTATTACTGTATTCAATATTAAACCACATGTTACTAAAAGTCCAATAACCCTCATACTCTATTTTTATGCATCAAGTTTCATGGACTCTTTCAAACTCAAGTAACCGTACCCATTTATCCATGGATCAAACCCGTACTTGACTCGCGAACAAACTCGACCCATCAAGATTATTTCAACAGTATGTATATGTAGGAATACCATTCTTACAAATATAGTTTTATTACAATATATTCGAATTACATCAGAATTGATACAAGGAAATTTACAACTAAATAATCAAAACAAGAATTAAATTACAGAAAGTAAAGAAAGAACAAGGCAAAACGGGCTGAGGATATGGTTAAACCAAGGTCCCTTAAAACTGATTTCGGGCCACCCAAGTGAACCCGACAGTTTCCCAGGGTACAACAGCCAAAGCAGATTGTACTGCCGGAATTAACCAACAACCCGGAATTTACCTTCAATGACAGATTGAAGAGATGAAAGTAAAGGAAAATGAAAGAAAGCTTCTTTTACTTAAAATATTCTTTCAAAAGGTACATACTCAATAAAGCAAATGCCTATATATAGACTACATAAACTAAATGTGCAAACAAACTGCCTAAAACGACTGACCCACTATGCTACTTATTAACTTTCTAACTCACACTTCTACCATAAGAATCGGTCAAACATTTTCCAATTCCACGATCTTTATTACTGTATTCAATATTAAACCACATGTTACTAAAAGTCCAATAACCCTCATACTCTATTTTTATGCATCAAGTTTCATGGACTCTTTCAAACTCAAGTAACCGTACCCATTTATCCATAGATCAAACCCGTACTTGACTCGCGAACAAACTCGACCCATCAAGATTATTTCAACAGTATGTATATGTAGGAATACCATTCTTACAATATAGTTTTATTACAATATATTCGAATTACATCAGAATTGATACAAGGAAATTTACAACTAAATAATCAAAACAAGAATTAAATTACAGAAAGTAAAGAAAGAACAAGGCAAAACGGGCTGAGGATATGGTTAAACCAAGGTCCCTTAAAACTGATTTCGGGCCACCCAAGTGAACCCGACAGTTTCCCAGGGTACAACAGCCAAAGCAGATTGTACTGCCGGAATTAACCAACAACCCGGAATTTACCTTCAATGACAGATTGAAGAGATGAAAGTGAAAGAAAATTGAGTTCAGGATCGAGAGTGTTAGTTGTTGTCTGTTGTTGTTGTTGCATGAACTACTTTTATACAGAAGAAGTTAGCAACTGCTTGTAACACCTCTTACAACAGGTGTCAAGCTAGGACCACAACAACACCATTCAACAACAAGTGTATTTCCACTGAGCCTCCACTGAGCCATGGAAGCCATAATGGAGTCGAGCCGAGCTAGCAAAAAACAAAGGCGGCTCTAAAGCGGCTCGCGGCGATGCGAGCGTGCTAAGTGCGCCACTAAAACGCCACATTACGCCTCATCGCCCACGACCCCGACCCCGACCCCGGTCCCGGTCCCGGGCTCGGGCACGGGCGCGTCGGGTGCTTCGCACCCTCCTTGCCCACTTGGGGTGTAGCCCCTTATAAGGATTATTATTCCTCCAACACTCCTCCTTATAAACACACTTAATGTTTATACTTCTACCAATGTGGGACAAACTCACATTAGTTAAACATACTTTCACATCATGTTAACATATCTATTCACTTGAATATTTTATGTAATATTATTTCAACATATAAACTAATATTTCCACATAAAATTTCCAACAATCCCCCACATGAATAGATATCGTTATCAAAGATAAATTCCGACAGTCGAGTATTGCAGGAGAAGTAGGTTTTACCCTTTGAACTTTCCTTTGTGAGTGCACTTAGTCTCCTAGCAGTTAGTAGAACTTGATGTCTTTGAACTAACTCCTTTTTACGTAGACGTTATTACACATCACACAATACTTTCCCTAGTCTGGTTAACCCCTCACTTTCGTGTCCGTTATGGTCATGGAACACTATCCTGGTTCTGCGAGAGCTCTAGGAATTGCGCCTCCCACAATTCCATTCGAAGCGACCACATTTCTCTCTAACATAGGTGATTGCTCACAATCATTAAATGCTATAAGCTTAACCTCTATGATATCACTGATTTGATATAGGAATGGGCTAGGAAACTTGTAGCTTACTTTTATTGTAGTGGGTACTCCCCCCACAGTGACTGCAAACTCCCTTGGTTGTTTTTGGGGTGCTCCCCCACAGTGACCTCCCCTATTCGTACAATTAGGTTGTCCTATTGAACCTAGATCATGGGATCTCCATTTAAATCTAGGTTAGGTTTTCGTTCGTACAAATTTACTCAATGGGCTTTAGCCCCATTCCCCTTGACGACTTATAAACGGCCTCACTACTTAAACCTTTAGTTAGCGGATCCGCAATGTTATCTTTTGACCTCACATAGTCAATCGTGATAACTCCTGTTGTGAGCAGTTGTCGTATACTATTATGCCTACGACGAATATGTCTTGACTTGCCAATATACAATGTATTTTGAGCTCTACCAATAGCCGATTGGCAATCACAATGTATGCAAATAGCCGTAAGAAGCTTTGGCCATCTTGGAACATATTCCAAGAAATGTCGTAGCCATTCTGCTTCTTCTCCAACTTTATCCAATGCTATCAATTCAGATTCCATCATGGATCTAGCAATGAGCGTTTTCTTAGACGATTTCCAAGTTATAGCTGCTCCTCCAAGAGTAAATACATATCCACTTGTGGATTTGGAATCTTTTATATCAGATATCCAATTAGCATCACTATATCCTTCCAATACAGCTGGATCTCGGCCAAAATGCAGCCCATAATTCCTTGTATATCTCAAGTATCTTAGTAACCTAGTCATAGCCTTTCAATGCTCCAAACTAGGATTACTAGTATATCTACTTAGCCTACTAACATCATAGGCTAAGTCTGGCCTAGTACTTGTCATGAGATACATTAGGCTGCCAATTACCCTTGAGTACTCCAATTGAGCAACACCTTCACCTCTATTCTTTGATAGATGTTGCGTGGTATCTATTGGAGATCGAGCTACTCTTGAGTCCTCGGGACTGAATTTCTCAAAGATCTTGTCCACATAATGAGACTGACTTAACACAAGACCATCTCGGGTTCGAGTAATTTTCATTCCATGAATGACATCTGCTAAACCCATATCCTTCATGTCAAATCTCGCTTTTAACATATCTTTGGTAGATCTGATCATACTATCATCACTACCCACAATGAGTATGTCATCGACATATAGACAAAGTATAACATATCCTTTAGATATGTCCTTCACATAAACACATTTGTCACACTCATTGATCCTAAAACCATTGTCGAGCATAACTTGATCAAACTTTTGATGCCATTGTTTGGGAGCTTGTTTCAATCCATACAACGACTTGACAAGTTTACAAACCTTGTCCTCCTGGCCAGGAGCGGAAAAACCCTCAGGTTGTTCCATGTATATTTCTTCATCTAGCTCTCCATTGAGAAAGGCTGTTTTTACATCCATTTGATGTATTTCCAAATTTCTCAATGCTGCAATCGCAAGCACCAATCTGATCGAAGTTACTCGAGTTACAGGTGCATATGTATCAAAGTAATCAAGATCTTTCTTTTGTCTATATCCTTTGACTACAAGCCTTGCCTTGTACTTATCAATAGAGCCATCAGCTTTCATCTTTTTCTTGAATATCCAACGATGTTCAAGTGGTTTACAACCAGGTGGAAGATGAACTAGTTCCCAAGTATGATTCTGCAAAATAGAATCAATTTTATTCTTGATGGCTTCTTTCCATTGAGGCGCTTCTTGAGAAGTAACCGCTTCATTATATGTTTGAGGTTCACTCATAACCATATAAGAAACAAAATCAGGCCCGAAAGATTTTTCAATCTTTTGCCTTTTGCTTCTTCGCGGTTCTACTTCTTCATCTTCTTATTGTTCTTGATGCTCATCTCGAACAATCTTATCAACTGGAGTTGATGTAGTAGCTTTTCCTTTATCTAAACGAGGAAACACATCCTCAAAAAATGATGCATTCCTTGATTCAAGTATGTTGTTTTTGTGTATTTCTGGGTTCTTAGACACATGTACTAGAAACCGATATACACTACTATGTTCAGCAAGATTTGAGGATTCACAATCGCTACCATGCTGAGCATATCCTATGAAAACACAATCAACAGTTTTTGGTCCTATCTTTTGAACCTTTGGTGGTAGAACCACCACTTTTTCTAAACACCCCCACACTTTCAAGAATTTATAGGATGGTTTTTTATTAAACCATAACTCATAAGGTGTAACATCCTTATTCTTGAAAGGAACTTTGTTCAAAATATAGTTTGCCGACAAAATGGCATCTCCCCACATGTCTTGGCCTAAACCCGAGCTTATTAGCATGGCATTCATCATCTCTTTAAGAGTTCGATTCTTTCTTTCAGCAATGCCATTTTGTTGTGGGGTATAAGGAGCTGTTTGCTCATGGATAATACCATTTTAAACACAAATTTCAACAAAAGGAGAAACATATTCACCTCCTCTATCACTCCTTATTCGTTTAATCTTTTTGTTGAGCTGATTCTCAACCTCATTTTTGTACAAGATAAACTTGTTTATTGCTTCATCCTTGCTTTTTAGCAAGTATACATAGCAATATCTTGTACAATCATCAATAAAGGTGATGAAATATTTGTTACCACCACGAGTGGGAATCGTTCTAAAATCACATACATCGGTATGGATTAAATCAAGTGGCTCGGTGTTTCGTTCAATTGATTTGAAAGATTTCGTGGTTTGTTTAGCTTCAACACAAGTTGGACATTTAGAATTAGATTCAATGGTAAAATATGGTATACAATTTAACTTAATTAAACGACGCATTGAATTAAAATTCACATGACCAAGACGATTATGCCAAATATTAGAAGACTCAATCAAATAAGCGGAAGTAGAAGCATTTTCATTCATTTTCTTGATATGAATTACATTGAGCTTAAACATACCATTAAGGGCATAACCCTTACCAACATACAAACCACTCTTAGTTAACACAAACTTATCACTTTCAAACACTAAACGAAACCCATTCTTGTTAAGCAACCAACCCGACACAAGACTCTTGCGCAATTCTGGAACATACAACACGTTGCTCAAAGTAAGATCTCTCCCCGAAGTCTACTTGAGGATCACATAGCCTTCACCCTTGATCTCCGCAGTAGCGGCATTTCCCATATACAATTTGTCTTCACCGGATGCTTCTTTCAAAGTATGAAACATAGTTTTATCCGGACACACATGACGGGTTGCACCCGTATCAACCCACCATCCTTTGATCCCATCGGTGGTAAGATTGACCTCTTCCGATTTAGCAGTGAGATCAGAAATCATAGCAACAAGAAGCATGTCATCATCGACCATGTTTGCCCTTTCCTTCCTTGGATTCTTGCATTGATCAGCTCGGTGACCAGATTCACCGCAATTATAACACTTCCCTTTGAACATAGCAACTTTCTTCTTCACACCATAACTTCTAGGGCTCAAATCCACCCTTTTTCCCTTGTTCTTCTTATCAGGACGTTTCCCTTTACCCTTGAAATAACCTTTTCCTTTGGAACTTTGGCCATGCTCAACAAAGTTGGCCTTAGCAAGTCCTTCAACATGACCACCATTTTGAGCAACTCCATTGTCTTCCTCAATTCGAAGACGAACAACAAGTTCTTCAACGGTCATTTGCTTTCGCTTATGCTTAAGGTAATTCTTGAAATCCAACCAACTTGGGGGCAATTTTTCGATTATGGAAGCAACTTGGAATGTTTCACCAAGAACCATTCCTTCTGATAGAATATCACTAATAATGATTTGTAATTCTTCAACCTGAGACACAACAGTTTTTGAATCAACCATCTTGAACTCTAGGAATCTTGCCACAATGAACTTCTTAGTTCCGACATCTTCGGTTTTGTATTTTTTATCCAAAGATTCCCAGAGTTCTTTGGCTGTGGTTATCTTACAATACACATTATATAGTGAATCAACAAGGCCATTCAACACATAGTTTCGGTAGAGATATTCAGAATGCTTCCAAGCATCAACAACACTCACTACTTGAACATCAGTACACCCTTCAGGAATTTCAGGGGCTGTTTCATACAAGAATCTAGCAAGATTCACAATAGTGAGATAAAACAACATCTTTGGTTGCCATCTTTTAAAGTGCGAACCAGAAAATGTTTTTGGTTTTTCAGCATGGTTGGCCACAATTTGGGCAGCTTGGGTACCCACCAAAGGTCCCATGTTTGTAGAGACAGTATGTCCTACGGATTGAGAAACAGAAGCACCAACAATGTTGGTGGTGGTAGAAGCAGAAGTTCCATTAGTGGAGAAGTTAAATTCAGTAGCCATTTCTGAATTAAAGAAGCAAAGTTTTACTCAAAACTTGCATTTACAGAAATAAAAAAGATAAACTAAAAGAACAACTTTACAGAAAAGTAAAAGCTAATAAAAGTTTTGAGAAAACAGGTTTTTGTAATTCAAATGAAAAGAATGGTGAAGAAGCAGAATCAGTTTTAAGATTGTAGGAACACCATTCTTACAAAATAGTTTTATTACAATATATTCGAATTACATCAGAATTGATACAAGGAAATTTACAACTAAATAATCAAAACAATAATTAAATTACAGAAAGTAAATAAAGAACAAGGCAAAACGGGCTGAGGATATGGTTAAACCAAGGTCCCTTAAAACTGATTTCGGGCCACCCAAGTGAACCCGACAGTTTCCCAGGGTACAACAGCCAAAACAGATTGTACTGCCGGAATTAACCAACAACCCGGAATTTACCTTCAATGACAGATTGAAGAGATGAAAGTGAAAGAAAATTGAGTTCAGGATCCAGAGTGTTAGTTGTTGTGTGTTGTTGTTGTTGCATGAACTACTTTTATATAGAAGTAGTTAGCAACTGCTTGTAACACATGTTACAACAGGTGTCAAGCTAGGACCACAACAACACCATTCAACAAGTGTATTTCCACTGATCCTCCACTGATCCATGGAAGCCATAATGGAAGTGCGCCACTAAAACGCAATATTACGCCTCATCGTCCACGACCCCGACCCCGGCCCAGGTCTCGGGCGCGGGCGCGTCGGGTGCTTCGCACTCTCCTTGCCCACTTGGGGTGTAGCCCCTTATAAGAATTATTATTCCTCCAACACTCCTCCTTATAAACACACTTAATGTTTATACTTCTACCAATGTGGGACAAACTCACATTAGTTAAACATACTTTCACATCATGTTAACATATCTATTCACTTGAATATTTTATGTAATATTATTTCTAACATATAAACTAATATTTCCACATAAAATTTCCAACAGTATATTAATTAGTTCTGTGAAAGTACATATATATATCCGCATGAGACATCTTTATTGTTAGTAAGTAGCTAGGTACTTGTCAAACATGCTGTTCAATTAAGAACAAAAGTAGTACGTGCAAGCGGACCAGCAGGGAAGCAACAAAATCAAATCAATGGGCCAACATACATGTCCTTTTACTCTAAGAAAGTAGGAAAAAACTGCATCTGTCGTCGGGCTAATTAACCAAATAAAATTAATTACTAGAAACTAAGCAGTGTGACTACTAGATTAACTAATTAATGAATCTTGGAAATGATTCATACACAAGTGTTTGGGCTGGCTAATTAACTATAACGCGTAAAAGGATAAGAAAGAAAGAAAGAAAAGGTTAATATAATTAAAAATATATTAGCAAGGTCTGCCATGGGTGCATGGGAGCACACCCGCATAACGGGTGAGTCGACCAACAGCAGATCCATCCTTAGCTTGCACCATATGCCGTTTATGCTTCTGAGCAATAACTGAATGGTCACCCGACGCCACGAAGAAAGCCCCGTTTAGGAAAAGGTCATTCACCGTTCTCCATTTCCACTTCTTCCATATTTTCTTAGGAAAGTGATCCCGATGGGTCACCTATGTATATATATAATTCAATTACACGTCACAATTGATTAATTATTTAATATAAATTCCACATACCTCTTTTGCATGGACGTTATCAGGAGCTCTAAATCGGTTGCCTTGGCTGATAATGGTAGGGTTCCGGCTCCCGCCGATGGCGTACATTTCCCATTTGTTGTAGTCGTTGTTAACCACATGAAAGAATCCCCACCGGCATGCTGGCATCCGTTGCACCAACCCTTTGCCGAACCTGTTGAATGCAATCGTCACTTGCATTATCTCGTCTCCCCTGAAGTTATCGTTTGCCCCTAACAGCATCACATCGTTGTGATGGTTGAATTTGCAGTTGGAGATGGTGATAGCGGTGCTGGCCATGATGGCGTCAATCAGACCATCTGTACAGTGATCCAGCGACACGTGATCCACCCACACCCTGCTAGAACCAAATATAGAGATGCCATCCCCGTCACTAACCGTTCTTAATCCATAATGACCCGGGGAATCCCTTATCATTCCTCCACTTTTGGACACGATGTGATGTATTCGAATCCCATGAATTATGATGTTGTGAACAAACTGAATGGTGAGGCCCGCGCCATATGCTATGTGAACTTCAACCCCTCTCCCGTCAATAGTCTTGTCATGATTCATTATAAGCTCTTGCTTGAGGGTGATGACCATAGACTTCTGAAAGATGATCCACAAGGGTCTGTCTTGGATCACCCCATATCTCAAGGTTCCCTTTTTCGGGTTCAACATGTCATCATCCGAAACATCTGTGACCACATAGATACGACCACCCATACCCCCTGTCGTGTGCTTTCCAAATCCACGTGCACATCTACCTAAGGCTTGACGGTTTTTTGCCCAGTTTCTATTGCACCTCCAACATCTGTCTATCGGGTTCGTAGCCATGCATCTACCTGCAGCAGCAGCACGTCCTTTTAGCTTCCTCCTGGTCGAATTCCTCTCTGTTCCATCTAAAGACCTGCATGCATGCAAAAATTAAAGATAGAATATAAAAAAACTGATGATTCAATTTTCATTCAACACATATATCCGATCCATAATTAAAATACTCACTCCTCAACTAGTTTGCTGAAATTGAGGATGGCCGACTCGGGGTTAGGATTGTATGCTTTGATGGCAGCTCTGGTGGCATTATAAGCACGTTCTTTTGTGAAGCTGTCCAAATGTACAATACCTATATTATTCCCGCCTAACATAGTCGTCGGGGCAAAAGCCAATAATAATAATAAGGCAAAAAGGGGAACCACTGGGGGAATCCAACCACAGTGATTCACCTTCATGATTGTAGCAGTAGGATGATCATACGTAATAACTATCCTTGAAACAATTTCATATATGCAATTGAAAAACATATATGCGGACTACCAAAAATGTATCTCATGAGGAATTGAAAATATATCTGCCAACAGAAATGTACGGTCAAACTAATTAGCTACTAAAATTAGAATTCTAATATCCAAGAATATTACAGCGTATATAGTACTGGTCTATACATATATAGTCTACAAATCCGTAGTTTAAGGAGGAAAAAAATCATTTTTGATTTTTTTTAGCTTGTTATTTTTTTTTATTTAATTTTTTATATTTTTTTTTAGATTAACCCATTAAAAAAAATAAAAAAACAAAATTTTTTTTAAAAAAAATATACAATTTACACATGTTTAGATATCTACAAATGTATAGACACGTGTAAGTTATAAAAAGTTACACATGTTTAGATAAAAAAATTTTATTTTAAATTTTTTAATTTTTTAATTCTTTCTGGAATAGGTGTTCACTAAAAAAATAAAAATAAATGAAAAATAAAGAAAAAAAATAAATATCAACCTTCTCTCCTTAAACAACCTTCTCATTTGATCTCTCTCATTCTCATTTATTTACAGCATAGGTATGAATCGGGAATGTAAAACCAACCATTGAATGGTATGATCCATTAATATTTGGATTCTTTGTTCAATATGAAATCAATTCATGCCACCTTAACGACACATTATTTTTTCACATTTTTATTATTTTTAGTTTGTTATGGACGCAAACACAAAACACCATTTTTTATTTATTTTCCTAAATTTAATTATTGATTCTTAAAATAGTTTTTTATTTAAAAGCACAAATAAAATTATTGAAATACAAAGAAAAAAACTTAGAGAAACATGTATATATGCCATTACACGCAGTGATGGACTTAGAAAATAATATTAGAATATGTACTATCTTTTTAATAGGTGTACACAATGTGTACTCCAATATTGACACTAACTCGTAAGTAAAACCTCTATAAATTAATAATGTTCGGACCGATAGAGTTTTTATTAATTTAGCCAGATATTATTATATCGATAAATTAATAAATTATTAATTTAAAGAGGTTCATATATGACCTTTAAAATTTTCATGTCCAATTTACATTCACACATTAAATAAACTTGTCAAGTTCATTATTTTAAATTTAAGATGGTTCAATGTACATGATTTTAAATTGATAAGTTTTAAAATCACATCAACTATGGCTTCTAAACTAAAAGGTGTTAAAAAATCAATAAATGAAAACTATTATGTGAATATAAGATAGATCACCAAAAATGCACTCCACAAAATTTGATGCAGCGGGTTGACAAAACTTATGATTTGAAAGTTAGTAAGGACTATAGATTCAATTTTGAGTTACTTGTAGGATTCGTCCCTATGGTTTACCCATTTTTGTGGTTTACATCCCTGTTTGAAATTTTTAAACAAATGCATCCAAACTAGTCAGATTTTTTTCACTTTACGTCCCTGTGGCTAATGATGTTAATGTATATCCTTTTAGTCGTGGCACGTGCCCCACATGTGAGGGCGGTTTCGTAATTTCTCCACCCGAGCAAGGATGTAAACCCAAAATGGGTAAACCATAGGGACGAATCTTGCAATTAACTCCATATGAAATTTTTTCAAATTGTAACATCCCAAACTTTTCGTGTTTGACTTGTTGACTATTCCGTTAGTGAACGTTAGGTTCCGTCAAGTTTTTGTGCCTTAATTGGATAACGTGATTAAATGCTTATGTGTTTAATATGTTATGATTAATGTGAGTTAAATGAAAGTAATTAAAAGTAAAGTATGAAAGTCAAATGCTTGTTAGGTTGTTAAGTCTTCCGGTAGGAAAGTTAAGATAAGAATGCAACGTTTAGAAGTTAAAGGATAATTAGGCTCCTTTAATTGTCATTCATGTGCTCTCATACGTGTGTGATACCCTAGCCGATCCCCTCTCCTTCCCAAAGGAAGTTTTCCGCAAGATCTTCTAGTTTCGTGGTGTTTTGAGCAAGTTTTATTAAGATTTCGAATCCTTTAGGTCATCTACAGGTAATATAGGCGATTTCCCTTTGATTTCTGATCCTGTGAGTCATATATGTGAATTCGATCCAGGCCATGGGGTTTGGGTTGGGTTATAGTGTAAAACGTTTACCGATTTATGTTTGTAAAGCACCAAGGAATCAATTTATAGTTTGAAGTCATCAATTGTGTCTTAAAAGAAGTCAATTTGATGTCTCCAGGTCGGGGTATGGGTTTGGGTTCGAATGGAAATCGTTTAGAGCAAGTAAAGTTAGGGATTTACTGATCGGAGCCCGATATGCGGAGCATGAAATTTCCATGCGGAGCATATACTGAAGTTTTGAAATATGCAGAGTATATTCAAACACATGAAATTTTCTGACTTCTAAAAACTCAAAATATGCGGCGCATATTATGGCCATGTAGAGCATATTTGCCCAGTTTGGTACTTTTTACTTGTTTAGATTGTAGATCGATCTTATACTCGTTATAGGTTGTCGGAAGAACTTAGGAAGCACTGTAAGACATACGTAACTCATTATTAAGCAGCACCGAGGTAAGATAACATCTTTTGTCACCTGATGGTACAAAAAAACATGATTTTCATAAGTAAACTTCCCAAATGATTATAAATGCATGTAAGTATGTTTATGGGTACTTATGGGAGGTTGATATGGGATATGATGACTACCATTAACGATGTATGGTATGATTATGCAGGGTGCAAAGGTAAATTATGTATGTACATGTTATGAAATTATGAAATGTTTATGATGTGATAATAAGGTGTTATGTTAATGTAAAGTTATGGTGACACAATGCTATGATGTTATGATAGTGAAATGATATGACGATATATTGATATCATGTTACGATGAAATGATGCTAATATGACATGATGATATGATGTTATTATGTGTAACATCCCAACATGGCGGAATCATGGAGTATCACTTAGAAATAGCACATCACAACATGGGAATTATGTAGAGTCAACTATATGAAAACATAAGATCGAAACGATCCATAAACTCGTACAAACGTATACATTCATTAACATTCATCAAATACACGTTAAATCAATAATAACAGAAAGTTCAAATCGATAATAAATGATCCTAATGGTAACCCATTAAAGGGAAATAAGGATCACGGATCCAGAAGTCCAAAGCTAGTCCAATTCTAACAAGCAAGCAATGCAATCATCCATTTTGTCTCTGATTAACTTGATTACCTGAAAAGTGTACTAAAGAGCGTCAACATAAAGTTGGTGAGTTCGTAGGGACATATAACAAGGAATAAACATATCGGGAATACAACCGTTAACGATATACGGGGATTAGAATACCTAATCACATCAAGAAAACCTTAAGAGGGTGTACGTTAGCACAACATCAATACATACATGATTCAACAACGTTACGGCATGACTTACATATATTTCAAAGGCATGTATATGGCATGACTTACGTATATTCCAACAGCATGTAAACGGCATGACTTACGTATATTCCAACAGCATGTAAACGGCATGACTTACGTATATTTCAACAGCATGTATACGGCATGACTTACGTATATTCCAACAGCATGTAAACGGCATGACTTACATATATTTCAAATGCATGTACAACGGCATGACTTACATATATTTCAAATGCATGTACAACAATATAACACATACCTTTCATACAATACAACGTTTATCAATAACGAATCCATATAACGATTAACAACGTTTCACAAGCACATTTAACAACAACGTTTCCACATAACGATTAACAACATTCAACAAACACGTATATGTACACTTTTCAGCCCGAATCTCAATTAGAGTAGGGAGGGTTTACGAAACTCACTTGAAAAGTAGTATAAGCTCAAATGAATTTGCACCAAGCCACGTACAAGTATAGTTAATATTTGCTAAGTTTAACACCAATGTTCCATGTTACCCAAAAATCATAATTACAATTATGCAATGTTCAACACCTGAGTACACAAGTGTTAGATTATTGCACAATAAAATGCTTGTATAATCAGAATTACAATTATGCAAACGTTAAACACTTGAGTACACAAGTGTTAGATTATTGCACAATAAATGATTACATAAACATAATTATAATTGTACAAACGTTAAACACCCGAGTACACAAATGTTCGATTATTGCACAATAAAATGATTAAGTGGTTGAACACAATTACTTCTCTTTCTAGTTTATGAAAACTGAATTTTCTTATGTTATGCATCTATTTATACTAAGTTAGACTAGACTTGGTAAAGCTTGAATAGGTAGAGCTTGACTAGGTAAAGCTTGACTAGGTAGAGCTTGACTAGGTAAAGCTTGACTAGGTAGAGCTTGACTATGTAAAGCTTGATTAAATAGAGCTTGACTATTCCAAGGTCGAACTTGACCTGGTCGAACTCGATCTATGACATCATCATCAGGTTGAACTTAACTTTTAGTTAGAAAATAAACTCTTTTATGAAAACGTGGCGATTTGAATCATCAAAAACGGAGTTACGGTTCAAAAGTTATGGCCAAAACAAGTTAGCAGTGTTTTTCTGCAGTCTACTTGTTTAATTAATTACATAGACACGTTTTCTTTGAAATGACAAAATCTAAGCAAAACTAAATGATACCCACTTGATTTACTTAAATGTCATTTTCTATGCTTTTCCAATTTGATATTCACTAATTTGAATATATAAACATTTACATCACTTTCATGTAAAAAACAATTTGAATATATAAACATTTACGTCGCTTTCATGTAAAAAGCAATTTGAATATATAAACATTTACGTCACTTTCATGTACAAAAAGCAATCTATAATAATCGTTAGTAAATAAGATTTGGTTGTGTATTTATAAGACGTATTTTGTATTCCAAAAACATTCAATAACCAACAACGAAGATTACGAAAATTCATTCATTATGTAAAGTTATGTCGGCCATTTGTCCTAAGGGGTAGGCTCCCGCTCCGCTAATTCCGACAAATAGCTAAACGTTAACCATTTAAACGCAAAAAGATCAATAACCAACAACGAAGATTACGAAAATTCATTCATTATGTAAAGTTATGTCGGCCATTTGTCCTAAGGGGTAGGCTCCCGCTCCGCTAATTCCGACAAATAGCTAAACGTTAACCATTTAAACGCCAAAACAATTCCGTAAGCATAAACAAATTCCATGTTTCATTTCAAAACAACAATACGCTCAATAATTCACATTAATTCATGAAAATCGTTTACGTTAAATTTCGAGTCAAATCTAGTCAATTTTGGCAAATGTTACATTATGATATAACGATATGATGTTATGAATGATACGAGGATATGAATATAAAATGTTATGACGATGTGATGCTAATATGTGATGACGATATGATAATATATGTATGTCATATGATTACTTACATGGCTTGAACACCTAGTCACTAGACTTCTATAGGTTTGCCATGACACGTGCACGAATAAGGGCCCTAAAGTAAAGAAAGAGGTATGTGGTTAGTTTAGGTGATGAAAGTGTAGCCTAAGCTAATATAAAGTAAAGAAACATGTATGTGATTAGTTTAGGTAAAAGTGTAGCCTAAGCTAATATAATAAAGAAGTCTCGAGTATAACAAAAGTTGTGTTAAGCTTAACCCATGCTAGTCCTTCGGAGCTAGTGTGTATGTGGTCACGTGGTGCAGGAATCTAGATACCTCCCCGTGGCATAGTTATGTTTGAGTGTATCCGGGTGGAGTAACTAACCACTACACGTCCAAAGGTTAAACGGTATACTCAGTTGGATTGACTTTGTCTTTCCTTAACGACGACGATCGACCGCCGTGAGGTCTACCCATCAAGTCGGGTGTGAGGACTCCATGTAAGGTCTTATGGCCGCCTACACACAACCCCACATCCCTAAGATAAGTGGCTTATGTCACATAGCCTACATCTAGGCAAAAGAAAATAAAGTAAAGAAAGAAAAGTAACGAAAGTAAAGAAAGAAAAGAAAAGAAAGACGAAAAGTAAAGTATATTGATGATAGGCACAAATAGGACTATGATGGATCCTAATGTGTTAAGATATGTATGTGATATTAGTGATGATGATATGTTATTTCCATGTATGATATGATAGTCACCATAGGAAAGTATTGATCCTATTGTGTTATGATTATTATGTGATATTAACATTTATGAAATGATTTTGTTAATATATTATGAAATGACAAATGTTTTCAATTCATGTTATCTTACTTAGCTTTTAAAGCTAACACTTGTTCTTTTGAAAATGTTGTGCCTTCAGGATAAGCAGACTTGAGCTAGGAAAAGGATTAGCTCAGTGAGATGGGTAGAAGGAATAAAGAAGATAGCATTAGTGTCCTTAATGCTTAGACTTTACCCTTAGCCTTATGTTTTGGCTACATTGATTATGTTTTAAGATACTTGTAATAATGAATGACATTTATGTTGGTGCCATGACTTGGATTTCATTTATATTGTTTTGATGATGCACTTGGTAACACCGTTTTATGAAAGGTACCATCCGTTACGGATGAGGCAGTTTTTAAGTGATCTATTTCTGCTTTGTTTAAACGCCGTTTGACAAAGTTTTTGAAAATCCATGTTTTCAAATGATGAGTGTTACATAAATTTTATTAATTATCTAATATCTAAATATTCTAATCATTTTTTTCGTACAAAAAACTATAAATTATGAAAAGTAAAACTGGCTCAAAAACGATTATGGTTTTAATTCGGGTAAAGTTTATTCAAAACATATATCTTGTATATTTCGTTTCAATATGTTCTGGGATTTTATGATAAATTATAGAATTTTGCCTAACTAAATAAATTGATAACATATAAACAATTATATAATAACATGTTTAAAAATATTCAATATCACCATACAATGATGAAAATAATATTATTTGTTATTGAAAAACATAAAAAGATAATTCAAACAAAATATAATCAATGAATAATATAAAGAAAAACTTTGGTAAAAGAGAAAATATATAAAAATATATATATATAACTTATACGTATGTAAAAATTTACATTTAATCAAAAAGTATATGTGTATCTAAAAAACATCAAGTATAGAGCATAATTTGAACTTCTGGCTAAAAACAAATGTCAAACCTTGGAGTTTTTCCCTCCGAATACTTGTAACGACTCATGGTCAACATCTCGTTGTCTATGGTACGTGCAAGGCTTCACCATTATACGGTGAAGTTTCCCTGATGTTACCCGAATTGAAACGATAATCGTTTTAAAGCCAATTTACTTTTTATAATTTATAATTTTTTGAACGAAAAAAATGATTAGAATATTTAGATAATAGATAATTACTAAAATTTGAAAAAATTTCATATAGAGTTAATTGTAGGATTCGTCCCTATGGTTTACATCTCTGCTCGAGTGGGGAAATTAAGAAACTGCCCTTACATGTGGGGCACGTGCCACGACTTAATGGATATATATATTAACACCAGTAGCCACAGGGACGTAAAGTGGAAAGAATCTGACTAGTTTGGATGTATTTGTTTAAAAAATTTCAAGCAAGGATGTAAACCACGAAAATGACTAAACCATAATGATGAATCCTGCAATTAACTCTTCATTTTCTATTAGACAATGTTAGAATTATAAAATATTTGAGGAATTATTAATTTATAATATCATCGGGACTTATATATTTATACCGGGTTTCAAAAAAATCATTATCTTATTATTTTATCGATTGGGGTTCAATTCTATAATGGTCCCAAGTTGGGACCGGACAAATTATTAAGTTTATCGAGATTTTCTTTAAAGTGTATGCAAGTGCATACTCTCATTTACAAAGAAGTCTACCCTTGATAACACGCCACTTATAGAGAGGGTAATTATAATTATTTATGATGAAACGTGGTATGATAGCTAGGTTAAAAACTTACTTAGGTAGGTAAAAAGCTCTCATTTTTTTTAGGTTCATTAAAGTATATTGATATTTGTGAAAAGTCAAACAAAATATCAAATAATAAATTGTTATTTATGCACTTTTTATTATACAAATATCATAAATTTGAGACAAAGGGGTTGGTGGTCCATTAGTAAGGTCTTCTAGTTTGAAAGGATACATTTGGGTTCGAGTTTCACTTTCCACATTTGTAGGGTGGATTAATAGGGGGGTTTTTCAAAAAATTTGGATTTCATCTCAGGCATGCGTGTAACTTAGGAGCATGAACATGACAGATTTGTTATTATTCTTATTGTTATGTAAAAAATGTTTTTGATTTTGTAGTTAGGAGAAATCTTAAGATGATTACTTAGGAGGATATATCATTAAGCTTTTAATAAGAAAAAAATGATTAGTCCTCCTCAAGATCATCCTAAAAATCTTCCCAAAATACGAAAACATAACATGTGCAATCCATTAACTTTTTAATATGAAAAACGATCTAAAGTTCCTACTAAAAGCTCTTTTAAAATCACCAAAACATGTCATGTGGATTCCATTAAATTTCTTTTCTAATTTTATATCTTGATTTTGTTAGATATCATGATCTTATACTTTGGAGGATTTATAGGAAAAATGATTAGTTACAAGTATATATTATATCCATTTTAATAATTTTGTTGCCATTGTGGTGGGATGTTGGTATAGATATTGTTGAGTCCCAATGTTCATTATAAATTTGGTGATGACAAATCTGACAGTTAAACACTTAGAAATCTTTTGGTTCTTGTAATCTGATATGGGTCAGACTAAGTGGACACATCTTACGATCTGTTTCTGACCCAGATCATGCTTCATGTTTTGTAATTGTAATCTTATGGAAGCAAGTGTTGTTCAAGATGCATCAACATTGTTTTAGCATTCAATCCAAGTCGAAGAGAAGGATTGGAGATAAAAGACCAAGCTGGTAGTGGAAGTCAGCTTGGGATTAGCAGTCAGCTTGGAAACACTTAGGCAGATTGGTGCTTCGAAAAATGGCCCAATCTGTGTCTGACAATCAAGTGAAGATAACAACCTGGATTGTTGATAAGGATAAATGACGTGACTAGGAAGGTTACTAGGATCCAGGTTGGTGGTTGGTTTTACATATGCGTGTCCATACTCTTATTGGATAAAAGAAGAATTAGTGGCAGTACTTTGGGGACTACAAGTACCATGAATAGGCACGATCAAATATTCCTCTGACATCCAATAGAAGATGAATACGTGGTTGCGTTGGACACCAAGTGAAGAAGGGCTTTCGCCTGTAAAAGCTTCATTCCTTGATTGCATATGTGTGGCATTCCTGAGAATCATTTTTCACACAAAGTTTTCTTTGCACTTACACACAGCTTAGTCTGTTTGAGATCAGCCTGGGCTGATTCTCTTGAGTATAAACTTATTGATTGTAGTTTGTCATTTCAAAGGGTTGTTTAGATATCTGTAGGCTATCTTGTTTCCGCAACAACCCTGTAATTCTTTGTATAGATCATTTCTTAATAAAGGATTACATTGAAAACTATAATCTGTGTTCAAGAATGTTACATTTACTTTACTGCTTTACTGTTTTATTGATTCCTGTTCTTTACTTACTGAATATATAAATTGAGTCTT
This sequence comes from Erigeron breviscapus, assembly GCA_034093135.1. Taxonomy (NCBI): domain Eukaryota; kingdom Viridiplantae; phylum Streptophyta; class Magnoliopsida; order Asterales; family Asteraceae; genus Erigeron; species Erigeron breviscapus. The sequence goes on from CM067167.1 coordinate 176,145,682, forward strand.
TAAAACCTTTTTTTAAAAGTTTGTAAAGATCAAAGTAAGTTGTATTCACCCCCCATCTACAACTGTTATATGTACAATATACTTTGGTATATTGATACACCATGGGACATATTAGATATAGAAATGATTTTGTTGGAGACAAGTCACTCACACATTACAGGATTTGAAGATGACAAACAATTCAAGAAATACTTAAGTCTTTGGTTCTGGAGCTGAGTCAGCTTGGAGTGATCCAAGGTGAGTCAGCTTGAACATCTTCATTAGAAGATGGTATCCTTCAAGCTGCATCAAAAAGAAGAACAGGCACTTGGTCTAAATCAAAGATGAAGAACAAGGATAGAAGGCCAAGCTGATGGGTGGAATTCAGCTTGGATCTTGCAGTCAACTTGGAAGGTACATTGTCTGCCTGGAGTATTGCAAGTGCTCCAGTATTGTTGTAAACTTTGTATATTCATCAATCAACTGGATAAGCAACCGAAAGGACATTCTAGAAGTGCCAGTTGTTAATTGTAAACATTCTATGAGGTGTCCATTTTATTGTTGCTGCACGATCAATCTTGGTAAGCATGTAGGGAACAAAAAGGACAACATCAATATTACCAGGTACTGATCAAGCAGAGACCATCAGATCAAGACGCGTGGAAGAAAATAGACGGCATCCAAGGCATGGTTGATGCCTATATAAACTAGCCTTTGTGTCTCAAGAATGTGTGCATCCATTACATTAACTCTCACAATGATTAAAGCTTATCAGCTTGGATCCGTGTTGTACTCAGCTTAGGCTAGTAGAGTTAATAAACAAAGTTGTAACTTGCTATCCAGCCAAGTAGTTAGATTTGTAGGCTAATCTGTTATACAACTACTTGTAATTCTTTTGAATTGTTAATAAACGATCGTTAATGGGACGCCCATACGACTTTTCAAAATAACAAATCATGAGGTAATAACCCATGAGGCCAATGCATAAGTCACTCCCTCCTTATGATTGTAGTGCCTCAAGGGATATCATTCTCCCATATGAATGACAAGAACTGGAGACAACACAACAAAGCAAAAAGGAGCAAAGGATAAGTCATCAAAAGACTAAAGTACATGTATAGAAGGCTACAAAAATTTACATCCCTTGAGGACTAATGCTATATAAGTCAGAAACAGAAGCATCAGAATTTGATGCTTCCTGCTGAATGTAAGGATAAGAAGTACTCCTTAGAGCCTCTTCAGCAGCAGTAATCCTTGACTCCCTTCCAAGAAATCTCTCCCTATTCCCTCCCAGAGTAATCACTCCATTACGCTCCAGATGCAAAGCAAACAAGGATCGCGCATCAGCTCAGTTAGCTTCAATCAATTCATCAAGGATTTGATCAAATTCAGGGCTCGCCATTAGCATACGGAAGACATGAGGAATAACACCAGGGATAATTTGGCGTCTTCATTCCTCTCATCTTCTAACTCCGACTCCAACCTATTGATCAGCGCAGCAGGCCCATCAGAAACAAGAGAAGCAATGCGCTCATGAGCAGCATCCAAACTTTGCGTAGCCAGAGCTAAGGCTTCCTGAGATTCAGCTAGCTCCCTTTTCAGAGACTCAAATGAAGACGGAGCAGCTCTAAGGGAAGCCAACTCCGCTCTATTCCTTTGCAGATTTTCTTCCAGATAGTGCACTCTGGCACTGCTGGCCGAACCAATCATACCAACAACAAAAAGAGCTTGGTTCGTCATCTCAGCAAGCCTCTGCGTAGGCATGGTATCCAGCATGGTCCTAAGATGCTCAGGAACCATCATATCCAGACTCATGCGGCAAAGCTGAGGATCGGCAATTCACCCTGAAGAGGAACACCAGCAAACACATAAAAAACCGCAATGAGCAATATTAAGAGAAGAGGAACTGCGATTGAAATATCTGTACGAATATCCAAATCACCTACCAACTGAAGATCTAGCTCCAACTGTCGGAACTCTACCAACAGTTGTAGTAGCTCCAGTTTCATCAACTGGTTCCTTCCCAGGCCTCCGCCCAGGATTCGAAGTCCCAGCTAGATACATAAAAAGCATACAAATCAGGCCTATGGCGATATAAACACACAAAAATAAAACATAACATATACCTTCACCAGCACCAGAAACTGGAGCAGCAGTAGTAACAACAACTTCATCTCTTACGGGAGAAGAATCAAGAATAATGATGGAGGGACCTGCAATGTTAGGGTCCGTTGAAACAGATAGGCTATCTATCACCCTTCGTCTTTTCAGAGGAGGCTCAGAAAAGTTAACACCAGCAAATAAAGGACCCTCCCCATCGGAAGGAGACAATGGCCTCCTACCAACCACCATTCCTCGAGGATTCATGGTCACTGCTTCCCTAAGTGTCAACTCTACATAAGGATTCATGCAGACAATAAGATAAGAAACACAAGACGAGAAGACAGCAACACAAGGAAGCTGTCAAAAAGAAAGAAGAATGGTACCTTCACAACACCATATCAAAACAGGTTGTTCAGGAGAACCCTCCCGCGACAAAGTAATCCCAGCAAGGTAGAGAATCACTGGGGGATACGCAACCAGCGTAAATGGAGATCTGCGCACTTGGCGAATCAACTCGTTATCAAGGGAACGCCAAACATGCTCATTATCCTCAAATGCCACCCTCGGAACCAACTTACCTCTATCTAATACACCCCTAAACATCGGATGAATATATTCCTCACTAAAAAACAAAAAAACCCGGCCTCCAGTTTAACATATCAGAATCCCCTATATTGAAAAACAACCTACCGGGTCTCTCCTCAACCATAACCCAACCATCACGCACACCGAACCTATAAATATACCCAAACAAACTAATCCGGAGATCTACCTCAAATGCCCAACAAATAATGATGAACGACACTATCATGGTTATCGCCAATGGGTGAACCATGGATAAATGCAGTTCATGATAATCAAGTAACCCTAACAACCAAGGGGACAGGGGAAATCTAAGGTTACCACCAGAAAAAGAGCGGTATACATACCTACGAACCCAGGCGGCGCATCAAGGATCGATTCTTTCCGACCCGGACCCCTAATCTCAGGATAATCAGGGCGGCAGAAACATTGGCGAAACCACGCAACATCACTTTCTGTCATCTCTGAATAAGTGGTGCTAATGATACGAAAATGATTGCGATCCATAATAACGATGAAGATTGATCAAGGAACCTGGTGATTGATGATAAAAAAAGGGGGGAGTAAAAGGAAAAGGAAGAACAAAAAAAAAAGAGAGAGAGAAGAAGTAAAAGTAAAATCTCCGGAGCCGTCAAAACAAATAAATAGGGGACAAAATGGTTTGAAAAACCGGCGCATAACCCACCCAAACCGTCGATCGGTTTTTCCAGGGATAAGCGCGCACGCATTAGGCCCTTGATGGGATATATACGCGACACAGTAAAATGACAATTTTACCCCTGATTAATAACTCCGAGAGAAAACGGAGCATGCAGAACCATAGCTTTTATGAAGCCCAGGTTACGCAGGTATGATTTTCCATATTTTTATTTTTGAAGTCTAATGCGATGTTCTACAGATAGAACCTCCCATCAGACTGGACGGCTTGATGATATACCCTATACGGAGCTCTAGCTCCGTATCCGAAGCAGAAGCAGAAGCACCTTCGTACAGGTAAAATTACTTATGCCCAGAACGGAGCTCGACCTCCGTCCAGAACAACTATCCCTGAGCTCTTGAGGTAATAAGTACCCAGCTCCAAGTTCAAAGGCATCAAGAAGATCGGGTATAGATACTTTCTATGATTACATGATTTTAATAACATATTTGAAGTCCGAAGACCTCTGATACGGCTTATTAAGAGATTACCACAAATCTCCTCAAGAAGGAAAGAAGATATTCTCAAAGGAGGAAGAGATTTACCCTAATTTTTCTTACCCTCCTCTCCAAGTTTTCTACCCTCTATATAAATAGAGGAAGAAGCCATACGACACATCATCATAGATATGATACGCAAATCCCCTCAATGACAATAATTTATTTGACCTCCGAATAAATCCCAAGAATCCCTCTAAACCCTAAGCCGAACAAATCGGCTTAGGATCAACAAACAATAAGACGTAAAGCGGTCTTCGACCCTCTGAACGGAAGGGAATCTCTAGCAAAACACCCTCAAACCCACTCACACCTCCGGTTGAGTCATAGTGCGATTATTTGATCAAACAGCTGCTACGGTCCCTTTTTGGTACCCCGGAACCTGTGTGATATCCAAATTCGGAACCTGCGACTTGACCTTCACCAAAGCTTTATTGAACCCAACAGCTAAAGTGCAAGCTTGCACTGCCCCCATTTCCCTCGCAAAGTCCGCGCTCGAGCGGAGCTTATCAAAAATAGAAGGGATACTCCTTATAAGCTCCGCCCTATCCGCTGTCAACTTTTCTATATCCTCGTCCATCTCTTGCAATTTGTCACGTAAGTTGTTTTCAACATTTTTGTGCTCCTCAATCTCCAACATCAATTGTTCTACCTTCACTTTCTCCTCAAACAAACCATCATTTAGTTTTGATTTTTCTTGCGTAAGCTCCTCAACCTTCCTCCGATGAACAGATACCTCCTGCTCCACCATCTCCGCTTGCTGCTTCAAAATAACATTCTCCGCCTCCATGTCCGCAACCTTTTGTGTTTGAACCTCTGGATCTACAAGCTCGAGCTTCCGGACCTTGCGGCATAATTCCTTGTTCTTTTCCTTCAAATCATATTTCTCTGCCTCCAGCACATCCCATCGACGCCAAAAATCATTCTAAAATATATAAAAAAAAACCAAACTAATTGTGCACCAAATCGCGTCGTGAGGTTTTCTAATTCAAAGGTCAAACCCTAAAGGGTTTTTAGGATTTGTTGGCGATTCCCCGAAGGTAGGAATGGTGTTCCTTTATGCCAATGAAGGTGTATGGAGGTGGTGGTCGAATTGTATTCGACTATGGGATTTAGTTTAAGGATCTTGATCGGTGATCGTATGTATTGTGAGGTTTATTCGGTGATGTTCCGAATGTATATGTCATGTCGTATAAGAAGGAGTTCTCCTCCTTTTATAGGAGGAGTTTCCTTGGAGGGGAAGGCTAGGGTTTTCCTATTCCTTCTTCGATATAAATTCGTATTGCCATGTTTATCCGATTTAGTTTCCTTAGGAGTTTATCCTTTAGGGAAATCAAACTAGGCAGAGATATGTTTGTCTTTGGAAAGGATTTATGTTAATCCTTTTATCCGATGTTATGCACCTTCATGCTCGTGCTCTTCGCAGGAGTGCTTCGTATTAAATATCCTTCATATGGTAGTTCGAAGGGGTACATCGTCAAGCCCCCTAGTCTAATGTTATAGACTGCTAGGGCTATGATTTTCGACTTTATGCTTGTAGTTCTTCTTTCGATATCATCTTGCATATCTGAGTAATGCTATTTAAGGGATGCGCCCTTATGATTGTCTTCGAAATACGTCTCGTTTTTCCTCTTATGTTCAAAGAAAATTTGTTCGGAGGACTATTTGTGCATTTTTTATTAGTTATCGAGGGGCGAAGGGCGGTGACTTATTCTCAAGGGGTTGAAGATGAAAATTTGAATAAATGGGTGGTTGCATGTTCCTTGATTGCTGCAAGTGGGCGGCTCATAGTTTGCTTCGAAAGCCGTGTTCTACCTATCCCATAAATACTCTTTTCTTCCCGTAAATTTTCTTTTTTCCCTCCACTGTTCGTCCTTCTCTCTTCCTCCCCATTTGTTTGATTCGACTTATTATTCCAGGTATTTTTCTTGTTCTTCTTCTTTCTTTAGTATTGCAATGGCGAAAATCGGTATTAAATCTACTTTTTCTTCCATCGACTCTGGTCAACATAAAGAATTCGTAGATAAATATTTTCCGGGTAAGATTAGGGCTTTTCGATTGCCTGGAAAAAAGCAAAGTATAGTGTCTCCCCCTGATGGTTATGTTGGTATATACCTGGACTCTTTCGTTCTTAACAATGTTAGGTATCCATTTTCCCCATTCTTCCTTAGCGTACTTAGCCATTATGGAAATCACTTGTCGCGGTGGCACCCTCAAGGTCATGGGAAAATTATGGCCTTCAAGATCATGTGTCATGCATATGGGGGTGAACCGAGCGTTGATTTGTTTATGAGATTTGCGAATATTTGCGATACGGGTGATTGGGATACCATACAAAACAGGACAAGCAATGCTGGTTGTTTTGAGAAGGGTGGGGTGACTATCAGAGGATGGAAATATCGCTTTGTCTTTATGAGTGATTCTTTAATTCCCAATGTCTTTAGCGTCTTGGTAGATAGGGCGGTATTAGAGGATGTAAAAAAGTGTGTTGATCCCATCCCTCCTGGTGATGACTTGAGCCCTTTGTTTAAGGAAATTAGTGAAAATCATATAGTTGTGTTGTCGTACCCTGCTAGTGTTCTTTTCAAAGCGAAGGTTATAGATGTTCTACCACCTGGTGAAGAAGAGATGGATGGTAAGCACATGTTTTGCTTTGTTGTACTTGTCCCTTTTGTTTCTGATTTTAACTCAACTCTTTTTCTCCTTTCCTTATTTGTAGATATGAGTTTCATGGGTTTTGTGAGTAAAGGTGGGCAAGATAGTCCTCAATCTTCTGGTGATGCTGTTATCGGAGCTCAACCCATTCCCTCTGTGTTGCCGAGTGTGAGTCATTCCGAAGGTCCTGAGTCATCTCCATCCAGGGGGTTGATCCTTCTATAGAAGGGTCCCCTCCTGTTGTAGCCGAGGAGGATGATGATGTGGAGATCACTGGTGTGAAGGCAAGTGATTGGGAGGTCCCTGAGGAAGGTATTGGTTCACGTGTTCGTAAGAGAAAAAAGACTCCCTCACCTTTAGGTCCTTCGTCAAAGAAGAAGAAAACGAAGCTAAGAGGTATACGTCAAATTTTTCTGCCATCATTTTTTTTTTTTGTGTGTCTCTTGGTTCTATGGTTCCTTTGTTTGCTCTTTACTTTTGCTTGCTTATGTGTAGCATATGCCATTTTTGATCATGCAGATGATACTCCCCCTAAGTTTTGTGATGATGAAGGTGATGTTTCTTTTGATTCTCTTCGTGGCATGAGTGATTTAGGCTTTATTAAGTCGTATCACGAGCATGCCCAATGTCAAAGCAAAATGAATATTGTTGTGGAGGAGCGTCTGCAGGCTGTGTGTTCTCGTGCTGAGGAATTATTGGAGCGTCTGGAGGAGAAGAACCAAGAGTATGAGAGGCTGAAGAAATCTATCGAGGAGATCAAGGGCCAATCAAATGAGGTCTTGTCATTGGAGAGGAAACTGAAAGAAGCTGAGGTTGGCTTCAAGATCAGGGAGGATGAGATTGCTGAGTTGAAGCAAAAATTGACCAACTCTGTCCTGGACCTTAATTTGGAGAAGGAGGTGTCCTCTGGACTGGCTAGGCAGGTGCAGGAGCATATATCGGAGTGTGCTGGTTTGATAATCGATGTAATTCCTTACGTTTGTAGGGCCTTGGTAGATAGTGACGAGTTTGGGAAACTTGTGGGAGCGGTGATTACGGCGAACAGAGATGATGAGAGGTCACTTATTCTGAAGAAATTGAGCGATGATGGGAAAGTGGACTTGGCTTCTTGTTCTGTCTTCAAAGCCAATATAGCGGAGGTCATTGATCGAGCTGTGGCTGATTACAAGAATGCTGATTTCCCATTTGTTGAGAAGATGACCTCTGATCCGGCTGCTTCGTATAATACTTTGATGCACATTGTTCCTGACAAGATTGATCCTATCCCCGCACCTATTTCTGCAAATATAGAATCATTCGTTTCTCCTGTGGTAGCTCCTATTCCACCTCCTAGTTCGGAGGCCTCGATTGAAGATGTGGGTAATCTTTCTTGATCCTTTGATGAAACTGTTATGGTTGGCTGCTGGCCTTAAGACGATTATATTCCAAACTTTGTGTCCTGGATAACTTTATTATTTTTGCTTTGCGTTATGCGCAGGTTCATGTAAGTATTGTCATGGTTTATGTTGGCCATGACATTTTGACATTTGGAAATATGTGTCCTTGACGAAGGTCAAATTTTGTTAAAGGTTTATATGACCTTTGTAAGGTTTTTATTTGCACAGATTCGAGGGTTTTGTTGCTCGTTGTGTCTTGCACTATATGCATGGTTACGAAGGTGTTTTCCTTCGTAATTTCCATGTCTTTCATTCTTTTCATGGTTACGAAGATGTTTTCCTTCGTAATTCCCATGTCTTTCATTTATTTGCATGCTTCGTAGTAAGAGTCTTATTTTCGATTCGGCTCTTATGTTATGTAGGCGTCCCTTTGAACATACATTTTTGGCCTTGGTTAGCATGTCTTTATTTAATTTGTACGTACATGGTAAGAATAATAATAATACGATAGGGAGCGACCCTTCGTACGCATAAGAGATCACTTTGTGACCTAAAAAACAAAAATTTAATTAATCACTGTGTGATTACATAAATTCCTAATAGGATTGCTATTTATTTGCCATAAGAGCGTAACCTATTACATTTATCACTCTTGTAAGAAAAATAAAGGCCACAAAGCACACTACAAAAAAAGGCCTTCAGAGACTGAAAAATAGAGACTGATTTTCCTGTTTTATATAGGCTGGTACTTTCTAGGACTAAGCTGTAGTAACTGACTAATCAACAGCAACTGGTTTTTCAGTCTCTGAAGACCTGTTTTTTTGTAGTGGCAACCTAGGTACGTAGTACCTTTAGTCTTCGTCCTCCTTTTCTCCAAAGGATCCAATGGATTCCTCTGGGTCAGAGGTCTTTAAAAGCTTTGGTGAGTCTGAGGTTGATTCCTCGCTCTTTTGGGAATCCTCAATTTCTGACAAATCTTCATCTTCTTTATAAATCATAAAGATTGTTTGTTCCGGAGCTTTGTTCCTCTCTTGGCTTCCTTCCTCATCCTTCACTTTGACATTTTGTCAAATTTCCACTAGCAAGTGACCTAACTCTCCCTCCTTTATGGCTTTGCTTATTGCTTTCCTTAGGTTGATGCAGTCATTAGTGTCATGACCGTGATCGCAGTGAAATTCACAATACTCATCGTAATTCTTTTTGTTCTTGTTGCCGAGCTTCGGTTGTGGTGCAAGCGTCTTTGCCACCTTCTCCGTTGCTAGGATTGCCTTTGGGGTTTTGGTAAGCTCCGGAAGGATTGCCCTTTCCTTTCCCTTGTCTTCCTTGCTGTACGGAGAATACTTAGCTCGGCTTTCTTTATTGTTGAACAAATTTTGTTTTCTCTTTCCTCCGGAGGACTCCCCATCTTGCGTTGGTCCCCCGATACTATTGGCCGCTGTATCCCTAGCATCGAGCCATGCATAAGCCTTAGCCTTTGTATCTTTGAAAGTCTCCAGGGGCTTTTCTACTAGGTGTTCAATAAGGGCTCTGCTTCGGCATCCATGAATGAGACCTGATATCCTTTGGGATTCTGGCAAAGTAGGTATCTCTTGAGTTTCGTTGGTATACCTATTTATGAAGGCCCTGGTACCTTCTTCCGCTCCCTATTTGATATTATGAGCTGCAATATGGGTCTTTTCGTGTTTCTTTTGTTGGCTGAAGTGTGCTCGGAACTTCTCTTTCAGATCTGTAAAGCCAGTTATTGATACCTTTGGGAGATTGTTAAACCATTCTCTAGCATCACTTTTAAGTACCCAACGAGGCTACAGGATCGTTCCATTGTTGCATAGCTGCTGCACCTCTGAATAGTTGTAAGAAGTTACCGGGATCGGTTTTCCCTTCATACGTTCCTAGATGGGAGGGGCACTTCATATTCTTAGGTAATGGGTACTTCTGTATCCATTCAACCAAGTGTGAGACATTGGATTCGTCTTCAAGAGGAAAAAGCTGCTCTTGACTCATACCTACTCCTCCCGTATTGAATGCTGCTGCCGGAGGGGTGTTGGTTTCCCAAGGGTGTCTTCCATATTGTCCATACCACGGGGGGGTAGAACGGGCAAGATCCCAGTCCGGATGTTACCTGAGAAGGCTGAGGCTCAGAGAGTTGGGGTTGAGTCATTGGATAGCTTTGGGGGTACCCCGGGGGTCTTAGTCCGTACCATGGTGGCATCGGAGGTGGCATTCCCCAATACGAGTAGTAATCGTATGGATGGGGGATTCCCTGGGGGGTTGTTACCATCGAATTTGTGACAATAGGAGCTTCGAGGACGTTGGTGGTTCTTGCCCTTTCTCTGGGGGTTCTTGTTAAATCAGGGAAGTTAAAGTTTGTGTCGCCCGCAACTTCCTGAGCCCTTCACTGTGGTTGGGGAGTAACCTCGGGGCTTCGGGGATTGCGTGCGTTGTTCCCTGTTGGTCTTCCATCTCGTTCCTCCACCTCCCATTCTTCATCGGTATCGCTCCCAAAGTTTAGCGCTCTCCCCGCCATTCGCTGCCTGTTAATAAATCTCAAGGCTTCCTCGATCAAGGCTTGATTTCCCCGTAGTTGCTCTTCATTGATTAGCTCTGGTTGCCTTAAAGCTTCTGCTCTGTTGTTTCGTCTTTGATATTGTAGAGAGGTTTCTGGGCGATCAATCGCCGTGAACTCGGGAGTATTGAATGATGGCGATGAGACTCCAGCCGCCTGGGAGGTTGTCGCGCTGATCGGGATCTCCTCGCCTTCACTTGACATGATTTTGGTGAATCTGTGTAGTGGTTTGGTGGTGGGTTTTTAATAAGGTGTCCCACGGATGGCGTCAAATGATTGTGCACCAAATCGCGTCGTGAGGTTTTCTAATTCAAAGGTCAAACCCTAAAGGGTTTTTAGGATTTGTTGGCGACTCCCCGAAGGTAGGAACGGTGTTCCTTTACGCCAACGAAGGTGTATGGAGGTGGTGGTCCAATTGTATTCGACTATGGGATTTAGTTTAAGGATCTTGATCGGTAATCGTATGTATTGAGAGGTTTATTCGGTGATGTTCCGAATGTATATGTCATGTCGTATAAGAAGGAGTTCTCCTCCTTTTATAAGAGGAGTTTCCTTGGAGGGGAAGGCTAGTGTTTTCCTATTCCTTCTTCGATATAAATTCTTATTGCCATGTTTATCCGATTTAGTTTCCTTAGGAGTTTATCCTTTAGGGAAATCAAACTAGGCAGAGATATGTTTGTCTTTGGAAAGGATTTATGTTAATCCTTTTATCCGATGTTATGCACCTTCATGCTCGTGCTCTTCGCAGGAGTGCTTCGTATTAAATATCCTTCATATGGTAGTTCGAAGGGGTACATCGTCAAGCCCCCTAGTCTAATGTTATAGACTGCTAGGGCTATGATTTTCGACTTTATGCTTGTAGTTCTTCTTTCGATATCATCTTGCATATCTGAGTAATGCTATTTAAGGGATGCGCCCTTATGATTGTCTTCGAAATACGTCTCGTTTTTCCTCTTATGTTCAAAGAAAATTTGTTCGGAGGACTATTTGTGCATTTTTTATTAGTTATCGAGGGGCGAAGGGCGGTGACTTATTCTCAAGGGGTTGAAGATGAAAATTTGAATAAATGGGTGGTTGCATGTTCCTTGATTGCTGCAAGTGGGCGGCTCATAGTTTGCTTCGAAAGCCGTGTTCTACCTATCCCATAAATACTCTTTTCTTCCCGTAAATTTTCTTTTTTCCCTCCACTGTTCGTCCTTCTCTCTTCCTCCCCATTTGTTTGATTCGACTTATTATTCCAGGTATTTTTCTTGTTCTTCTTCTTTCTTTAGTATTGCAATGGCGAAAATCGGTATTAAATCTACTTTTTCTTCCATCGACTCTGGTCAACATAAAGAATTCGTAGATAAATATTTTCCGGGTAAGATTAGGGCTTTTCGATTGCCTGGAAAAAAGCAAAGTATAGTGTCTCCCCCTGATGGTTATGTTGGTATATACCTGGACTCTTTCGTTCTTAACAATGTTAGGTATCCATTTTCCCCATTCTTCCTTAGCGTACTTAGCCATTATGGAAATCACTTGTCGCGGTGGCACCCTCAAGGTCATGGGAAAATTATGGCCTTCAAGATCATGTGTCATGCATATGGGGGTGAACCGAGCGTTGATTTGTTTATGAGATTTGCGAATATTTGCGATACGGGTGATTGGGATACCATACAAAACAGGACAAGCAATGCTGGTTGTTTTGAGAAGGGTGGGGTGACTATCAGAGGATGGAAATATCGCTTTGTCTTTATGAGTGATTCTTTAATTCCCAATGTCTTTAGCGTCTTGGTAGATAGGGCGGTATTAGAGGATGTAAAAAAGTGTGTTGATCCCATCCCTCCTGGTGATGACTTGAGCCCTTTGTTTAAGGAAATTAGTGAAAATCATATAGTTGTGTTGTCGTACCCTGCTAGTGTTCTTTTCAAAGCGAAGGTTATAGATGTTCTACCACCTGGTGAAGAAGAGATGGATGGTAAGCACATGTTTTGCTTTGTTGTACTTGTCCCTTTTGTTTCTGATTTTAACTCAACTCTTTTTCTCCTTTCCTTATTTGTAGATATGAGTTTCATGGGTTTTGTGAGTAAAGGTGGGCAAGATAGTCCTCAATCTTCTGGTGATGCTGTTATCGGAGCTCAACCCATTCCCTCTGTGTTGCCGAGTGTGAGTCATTCCGAAGGTCCTGAGTCATCTCCATCCAGGGGGTTGATCCTTCTATAGAAGGGTCCCCTCCTGTTGTAGCCGAGGAGGATGATGATGTGGAGATCACTGGTGTGAAGGCAAGTGATTGGGAGGTCCCTGAGGAAGGTATTGGTTCACGTGTTCGTAAGAGAAAAAAGACTCCCTCACCTTTAGGTCCTTCGTCAAAGAAGAAGAAAACGAAGCTAAGAGGTATACGTCAAATTTTTCTGCCATCATTTTTTTTTTTTTGTGTGTCTCTTGGTTCTATGGTTCCTTTGTTTGCTCTTTACTTTTGCTTGCTTATGTGTAGCATATGCCATTTTTGATCATGCAGATGATACTCCCCCTAAGTTTTGTGATGATGAAGGTGATGTTTCTTTTGATTCTCTTCGTGGCATGAGTGATTTAGGCTTTATTAAGTCGTATCACGAGCATGCCCAATGTCAAAGCAAAATGAATATTGTTGTGGAGGAGCGTCTGCAGGCTGTGTGTTCTCGTGCTGAGGAATTATTGGAGCGTCTGGAGGAGAAGAACCAAGAGTATGAGAGGCTGAAGAAATCTATCGAGGAGATCAAGGGCCAATCAAATGAGGTCTTGTCATTGGAGAGGAAACTGAAAGAAGCTGAGGTTGGCTTCAAGATCAGGGAGGATGAGATTGCTGAGTTGAAGCAAAAATTGACCAACTCTGTCCTGGACCTTAATTTGGAGAAGGAGGTGTCCTCTGGACTGGCTAGGCAGGTGCAGGAGCATATATCGGAGTGTGCTGGTTTGATAATCGATGTAATTCCTTACGTTTGTAGGGCCTTGGTAGATAGTGACGAGTTTGGGAAACTTGTGGGAGCGGTGATTACGGCGAACAGAGATGATGAGAGGTCACTTATTCTGAAGAAATTGAGCGATGATGGGAAAGTGGACTTGGCTTCTTGTTCTGTCTTCAAAGCCAATATAGCGGAGGTCATTGATCGAGCTGTGGCTGATTACAAGAATGCTGATTTCCCATTTGTTGAGAAGATGACCTCTGATCCGGCTGCTTCGTATAATACTTTGATGCACATTGTTCCTGACAAGATTGATCCTATCCCCGCACCTATTTCTGCAAATATAGAATCATTCGTTTCTCCTGTGGTAGCTCCTATTCCACCTCCTAGTTCGGAGGCCTCGATTGAAGATGTGGGTAATCTTTCTTGATCCTTTGATGAAACTGTTATGGTTGGCTGCTGGCCTTAAGACGATTATATTCCAAACTTTGTGTCCTGGATAACTTTATTATTTTTGCTTTGCGTTATGCGCAGGTTCATGTAAGTATTGTCATGGTTTATGTTGGCCATGACATTTTGACATTTGGAAATATGTGTCCTTGACGAAGGTCAAATTTTGTTAAAGGTTTATATGACCTTTGTAAGGTTTTTATTTGCACAGATTCGAGGGTTTTGTTGCTCGTTGTGTCTTGCACTATATGCATGGTTACGAAGGTGTTTTCCTTCGTAATTTCCATGTCTTTCATTCTTTTCATGGTTACGAAGATGTTTTCCTTCGTAATTCCCATGTCTTTCATTTATTTGCATGCTTCGTAGTAAGAGTCTTATTTTCGATTCGGCTCTTATGTTATGTAGGCGTCCCTTTGAACATACATTTTTGGCCTTGGTTAGCATGTCTTTATTTAATTTGTACGTACATGGTAAGAATAATAATAATACGATAGGGAGCGACCCTTCGTACGCATAAGAGATCACTTTGTGACCTAAAAAACAAAAATTTAATTAATCACTGTGTGATTACATAAATTCCTAATAGGATTGCTATTTATTTGCCATAAGAGCGTAACCTATTACATTTATCACTCTTGTAAGAAAAATAAAGGCCACAAAGCACACTACAAAAAAAGGCCTTCAGAGACTGAAAAATAGAGACTGATTTTCCTGTTTTATATAGGCTGGTACTTTCTAGGACTAAGCTGTAGTAACTGACTAATCAACAGCAACTGGTTTTTCAGTCTCTGAAGACCTGTTTTTTTGTAGTGGCAACCTAGGTACGTAGTACCTTTAGTCTTCGTCCTCCTTTTCTCCAAAGGATCCAATGGATTCCTCTGGGTCAGAGGTCTTTAAAAGCTTTGGTGAGTCTGAGGTTGATTCCTCGCTCTTTTGGGAATCCTCAATTTCTGACAAATCTTCATCTTCTTTATAAATCATAAAGATTGTTTGTTCCGGAGCTTTGTTCCTCTCTTGGCTTCCTTCCTCATCCTTCACTTTGACATTTTGTCAAATTTCCACTAGCAAGTGACCTAACTCTCCCTCCTTTATGGCTTTGCTTATTGCTTTCCTTAGGTTGATGCAGTCATTAGTGTCATGACCGTGATCGCAGTGAAATTCACAATACTCATCGTAATTCTTTTTGTTCTTGTTGCCGAGCTTCGGTTGTGGTGCAAGCGTCTTTGCCACCTTCTCCGTTGCTAGGATTGCCTTTGGGGTTTTGGTAAGCTCCGGAAGGATTGCCCTTTCCTTTCCCTTGTCTTCCTTGCTGTACGGAGAATACTTAGCTCGGCTTTCTTTATTGTTGAACAAATTTTGTTTTCTCTTTCCTCCGGAGGACTCCCCATCTTGCGTTGGTCCCCCGATACTATTGGCCGCTGTATCCCTAGCATCGAGCCATGCATAAGCCTTAGCCTTTGTATCTTTGAAAGTCTCCAGGGGCTTTTCTACTAGGTGTTCAATAAGGGCTCTGCTTCGGCATCCATGAATGAGACCTGATATCCTTTGGGATTCTGGCAAAGTAGGTATCTCTTGAGTTTCGTTGGTATACCTATTTATGAAGGCCCTGGTACCTTCTTCCGCTCCCTATTTGATATTATGAGCTGCAATATGGGTCTTTTCGTGTTTCTTTTGTTGGCTGAAGTGTGCTCGGAACTTCTCTTTCAGATCTGTAAAGCCAGTTATTGATACCTTTGGGAGATTGTTAAACCATTCTCTAGCATCACTTTTAAGTACCCAACGAGGCTACAGGATCGTTCCATTGTTGCATAGCTGCTGCACCTCTGAATAGTTGTAAGAAGTTACCGGGATCGGTTTTCCCTTCATACGTTCCTAGATGGGAGGGGCACTTCATATTCTTAGGTAATGGGTACTTCTGTATCCATTCAACCAAGTGTGAGACATTGGATTCGTCTTCAAGAGGAAAAAGCTGCTCTTGACTCATACCTACTCCTCCCGTATTGAATGCTGCTGCCGGAGGGGTGTTGGTTTCCCAAGGGTGTCTTCCATATTGTCCATACCACGGGGGGGTAGAACGGGCAAGATCCCAGTCCGGATGTTACCTGAGAAGGCTGAGGCTCAGAGAGTTGGGGTTGAGTCATTGGATAGCTTTGGGGGTACCCCGGGGGTCTTAGTCCGTACCATGGTGGCATCGGAGGTGGCATTCCCCAATACGAGTAGTAATCGTATGGATGGGGGATTCCCTGGGGGGTTGTTACCATCGAATTTGTGACAATAGGAGCTTCGAGGACGTTGGTGGTTCTTGCCCTTTCTCTGGGGGTTCTTGTTAAATCAGGGAAGTTAAAGTTTGTGTCGCCCGCAACTTCCTGAGCCCTTCACTGTGGTTGGGGAGTAACCTCGGGGCTTCGGGGATTGCGTGCGTTGTTCCCTGTTGGTCTTCCATCTCGTTCCTCCACCTCCCATTCTTCATCGGTATCGCTCCCAAAGTTTAGCGCTCTCCCCGCCATTCGCTGCCTGTTAATAAATCTCAAGGCTTCCTCGATCAAGGCTTGATTTCCCCGTAGTTGCTCTTCATTGATTAGCTCTGGTTGCCTTAAAGCTTCTGCTCTGTTGTTTCGTCTTTGATATTGTAGAGAGGTTTCTGGGCGATCAATCGCCGTGAACTCGGGAGTATTGAATGATGGCGATGAGACTCCAGCCGCCTGGGAGGTTGTCGCGCTGATCGGGATCTCCTCGCCTTCACTTGACATGATTTTGGTGAATCTGTGTAGTGGTTTGGTGGTGGGTTTTTAATAAGGTGTCCCACGGATGGCGTCAAATGATTGTGCACCAAATCGCGTCGTGAGGTTTTCTAATTCAAAGGTCAAACCCTAAAGGGTTTTTAGGATTTGTTGGCGACTCCCCGAAGGTAGGAACGGTGTTCCTTTACGCCAACGAAGGTGTATGGAGGTGGTGGTCCAATTGTATTCGACTATGGGATTTAGTTTAAGGATCTTGATCGGTAATCGTATGTATTGAGAGGTTTATTCGGTGATGTTCCGAATGTATATGTCATGTCGTATAAGAAGGAGTTCTCCTCCTTTTATAAGAGGAGTTTCCTTGGAGGGGAAGGCTAGTGTTTTCCTATTCCTTCTTCGATATAAATTCTTATTGCCATGTTTATCCGATTTAGTTTCCTTATGAGTTTATCCTTTAGGGAAATCGAACTAGGCAGAGATATGTTTGTCTTTGGAAATGATTTATGTTAATCCTTTTATCCGATGTTATGCACCTTCGTGCTCGTTCCCTTCGCAGGAGTGCTTCGTATTAAATATCCTTCGTATGGTAGTTCGAAGGGGTACATCATCACAAACCAAGTTCAAATAGTAAACAACACATAATCACAAAGAGTATATAGTAATAAATGATGTGTAAACTGAAGCGAGGAAATAGAAGAATATACCTGCTCCGAAAGATGGCCGATGGAGGTCTCATTAGTGGAACTTCAGAACTCTTCGATCGAAAGCAGGGCCACCCCTTGAAGACGCGCCGGAGGCACAATCCGAGAAATGAAGTCCTCCTTCTCTACGTCCCTCTCCAAGCAGCTATCCGATGAAATGATTGGAAACACAACTTTGAAGGCAGCTTTGGATTTCGGAATCTCCGGAATACGCTGGGTCGGAGGTATGTAACTCCCAGAACGCTCCGCATCGTGGTGGCCGGTTCCGGAAGCTTCGACATCAGAGTCATTAATTTCTTGAACATTTTCTTGAGCACTTTTTCTCAATTTTCTAATGGCCATTGGACTTTTCCCCACCCCATGTCTCGGAGCCGCAACAATAAATTCCTCCTCCTCCACAATTCTATTGTTTCTATCAACAGGCTCCGCCAACTAAGCGTCATCTAACGATTTGGGTTTCTTGCGAGATTTAGAAATTTTTTTCTTCTCAGACTTCCTTTTCCGACCACTCTTCCCTTCCGAAGCCACGCTAGTAGCAACCTCCTCCTTATTACCTTTCTTACTCAACAATGACTGTCTAGCGAAATCCTCTTCACTCTCTTTCCGCCGTGCAACAGTTTCTGGTGTGTCTTTCAAAACTACAACATCTTTTTCGTGAGAGATACGTGGCACTTCTGGATCCGGAAGGTCCGAAACAACATCCACATCCTCTAAATCACTCCCCATGTATGATAAAAAATCCTCAACTGAAAAAGAAATTAAGTAAAGTCAACATAATAACAACAATAATTTTTTTTTTAACTATGACAAGAAAGAACAATTTCGGAAACTCTAATAGGTCAAATAAGAGGGGTCGGAGACTCCATACCCTCCCCTTTCTTATTGAAAAGCCTAGGAGCAGCCGGATGGAAGGACCAGACTGAGCTCAACTTGGCCAAATACAATACGGCTTCTGGTAATGTCTGGCTTAATGTCAGAGGCTTGCACAGTTGTGTCACCCACTCTTGGTCGAATTCAATCTCAACAGAAGTGTCCGCCAAGGTGCCGCGTGCATTACCCTTCATATTCAATAAAGAGGGGTAGGCGGAGGGTACAATAGAACTATGAACATAAAAAAACCTATTTTTCCATCCTTTAATGGATGCGATCACACCATAGATACATTCCGGCAACCTCGAGCCAGGCCTTTTCTGTATGGTTAACCAATCACCATCGGCTCCCAAACAATAGAACTTACGGAAGTTGCCTACTGTAGGCTCCGCATTCAAAGCACGACATGCCGCCTCAAACATGGTGATTCGAAGAGCTCCGAAAGGAGTCAGCTGGGTATTTGAAATGTTTCATAACTTCTAGGAAAACGTAGTAAAAGGTACGCGCACATTCGATACCTCAAACATGGCCATATATAAAAAAATCTTGCCCGCCGGAACCATCCTCGCTGTGTCGGAGGGGCGCGGGACGGTATAATGATAACTTAAAGGAAACCTATAGTCGGACAAAAACTGAACTAACTCTTGCTTTGTAACGTTGCAAAAACTAATACACAAATCTTTCCTATTACCCATAACAAAAATATATAGCGGAAACTAAAGCAATCACCTGTGGAAGATAACAACAAATGAGGATACAGAAGCTACGAATGCTACGAAGGCTACGGACTAGAGAGAAAGGAGAGCGAAAGTTTTAGTTGAGATTGAGAAAAGTAAAAAATAAGAAAGGGAGATAGGTATTTATAGGAAACGAAGAAACGCTGCAGTATCCCATGATGGGACGTATCGAAACGACGCAAGGTCAAAAGCAAACACGTGTATTCCACTAACTTTGAAACGGGAAGCATTTATGACGAACTTTCCGGATGCACCACGTGGATATTGCCATAATGAGTATAAAACAAAAACGAATTAACTCCTTTTTATTTATTTTATTTCATTTATTTTTTTTTTTTTTCGAGGGGAAGAAGTGTATAGTAATAAGCAATCAGGCTACGGATTTCAATTCCCGCCGTAATTCAAAACCATCGTAATTTTTCAAAAAAACATTTTAGCTTTACCCCACCATCATGAAAAGAACATAATGCTAGGCTGGGGGGCTTGATGATGTACCATCCTTAATCTTCCGGATTATGCATACTAAACATGGGCTAAACTCCTCTAGGTCCATCTTTGGACAAGAGACTGGGACCTAGCGATTGGTAAGACAGTCGAGAGCCTCCGAAGGCTACGCTCGTCTTACAGACAAATAGTACAAGATAGAACGTGCCTCAGTATGTATGACTCGTACCTGTACCTTGAAGCCATAGTTTGCTACACAGCTGTCCAACAGTAATGGCTACATGTCCAATGTTACCGTTAGCTTCCAGTTGTCTAGATCCTTCTCAAGGGGCCTATAAATACCCCTTGGAGGATCTACCAAAAACCCTAATGAAAAACACACACAAACACCCAAATATCACACTTGGTGGCGTGAAGCTAATCAGTTCTTCACACCATTAGGGAACCGCCAACAAGTATAAAATCGTCTATTTTTACCCTATTAATCATTCATTATCGTTTTCTCATACAAGATTAAATCCCCTTTAATTTAAGAGTAATTTTACCCTTAAACAGGTATTGTGACAAGAAACAAGGCAAGATTGGTGGCTCAAGGTTACAGTCAACAAGATGGAATAGATTATGATGAGACCTTTGCTCCTGTTGCTAGGCTTGAAGCAATAAGAATGTTTCTAGCATACTCAGCCTACAAAGGATTCAAGGTATATCAGATGGATGTGAAAAGTGCCTTTCTGAATGGCAAACTTGATGAAGAAGTTTTTGTACATCAACCTCTTGGTTTTGAAAGTTCCAAGTATCCAAATCATGTCTACAAGTTGGACAAAGCTCTATATGGATTGAAGTAAGCTCCAAGAGCATGATATGATACACTGTCCAAATTCTTACTTAAGAATAAGTTTGAAAGAGGTAATGTTGATAAAACTTTGTTTGTGAGAAAGTTAGGAAAACTCTTATTTTCTGTGACAACACAAGTGCCATTGCAATTACCAACAATCCAATGAATCATTCAAGGACTAAGCATATTGATGTCATATATCATTTTATTAGAGACCATGTCATGAAGGAAGATATTAAACTCCAATTTATTTCAACAGACAATCAACTTACAGACTTGTTCACCAAGACTCTTGATGAAGCAAGGTTTAATACCTTGCTGAGCAAGATGGGAATGTTAAATATGGAATAATCTATTAAGAAAGATTCAAGCTGATTGACCTTAGTTTTGACCTAAGGATGACCAAGCTGAGTCAGCTCAGCTTGGAGTCAGCTTGGATTTTACTTAGTAAATTATTTTATATTTTTCATTCCTTGTTGTTGTAAATAAAATATTGTTTTACTCAGTTTGTCTCTCTTTCCTCTGTACAAACCACAACCGTTACTCCCTCCATGGTAAAAAGTAACCGTTAGGGTAAGTGTACTTTCTTTCTCCAATCACAAAACGACACACTTTTGGTGGGAAGGTCATATAAAAGCCAACCCGTTTGATCAAATTACTATTCCATTGTATTTTCATCTCTCTAATCTCATTCTCATCTTTGTTTCTCTAAAAATCCTTCATACTCTATTTTTCAGTATCTCGTATTTTATCATCTCTTAGTTTAATTCTCAATCAGTTTATCATCAAATGGCTTCTCCTTCGCAAGTTAATTATCCTGAACCAAAACAAGTCGAAAAAATTGGCACCTATTTGAAGGGAAATAGGGTTCCTGAGATTGAAGCTGCTAAATGGGTATAAACACAGATCAAGGTTAAACCTCCTCAGTTTGCCAATCTCCATCCACCTTCAAACAAGTCCGAGTATTCTGACATGGCAAGGTATATCTTTTATCATCCTATGGGTAAGATTCTCCACCTTTCTCCTGGTTTCATTAAATATAATCAGCTTTGTGAGTTTTGGCTCACAAGCAGGGTAACAACCACCACCAAGGGCAAGCAATGCATTGTTGGTACTTTGGACAATGCATCTCGTCGACTTGTACTTACTCTTGGTAGCTTTAAAAGAGTTTTTAAATTAGAGTACAAGTCTGACCTTGCCTATGAATCAGCCCTACCCCTGGATGTGGCAAAAACTATTTTAAATGATATTATTTATTCAGGGAGGGTTGGTGGTTCTGTTAAAATTTCTCATTTTTCTGGTATATACAAATATTTGATCTCAACTATTGTGAGATCATTACAGACCAAAGTTGGTGGTTTTGATACACCAAACAAGCTTGAAATGCAAATTTTTTACTGCATGGTCCACAATAGATTAATTGATTTTGGTAAATTAAATTTTGATGATCTTGTAACCAAGATTTCTGCAAAATCTGAAATATTTACTGTAAGTCCTAACTCAATAGATGGTACTAACTAAAGACACCTCAATGTCGATGGTGAGTTAACTTTGCAATATAAGCACTGAACTGGAGACGACCAGTTGCAGTGAATGTATACCAAGTTCTGGATAGTTTACTTATAAAGGTGACAAACAAATATAAGTAAAGTACAATGCAATAAAGTAAATACTTGTAAAGTAAAATGGTGACATGATATGTATTTTTCAAGTGTAATTTATTTATTGATTATAAACAAATTACAAGGTTGTTGCGGAACCAAGATAATACAAGTATGTAAATATCCTAACAACCTATGAAATACAATCGATCTAATACTTGGAAATTCTCTTAACAATCGAAACACTTAAAGTTGTGAAATGTTCCTTTTTGCGATTGAGAGAATATTGCACAAGAACACCAAATATATTGCAGGTTTGCAAAGTTAATATTTGGTTGTGCAAAGACCTTTATTTATAGGCAAAGTTGACATTGGGATGCCAACTTTGGCCGTACAAATATGGTTGGGAGCATTTAAGGAATAACCATTTAATTCCTTAAAATGCTAGATAAAGTTATGACAATAAAGTCACTTTATCCAACCTGCTTTATGTACTTTTGTACTTTATACATAGATAAATCCTTTTATCCGTGTAAAGGTACATAAAGCATAAAGGTCTTTTCCTCGTAATCAGTGTAAAGCTTTGTAAGTGCTTTACACCGATGTTCTCCAATTTCTATCTGATATAAAATAACAACTGGGCTTCGCTGCCATTGTTATTCTATTTCTTCCACTTGATGTCTTCGACTTCAGTTGGAATGTCTTCAGGTGTCTTGGTCAGATGTCAACTGGAGGAAGTCTTCAGTTGCGTAACTGTACGTTGCAACTGGACTTCATATATTTCTGGACATTTTCTTCAGGTCTCCAGATGCGACTGGAGACTGACCATTTTCGTAGTAAACTGGTCCTAACAAATTCCCCCTAAATGTCCTGAAATATTGCTAAGTCTTTTTCAGTTCTTGTATCTGTACAAGTATGAACTGAAAGGACTTGTTCGACTAAATCTATCTAAATTTTCCAAGGGATTTTTATAGATCAATAAATGCCTTGTTTTTTTTTTGAGGTTGTTAGATTTAATCTGTTATCTTCCTTGTGGTTACAAACTGGTAACTTAATTTATACAAGGAATTTATACAAGTTACAAGTATGTAGAATAAAAAATACAAGCAGATAACTTAAGGAAAACTTATACATTTGGCCCTTCGCCAGTTCTCCTCCTCTTGGCAACTGAAGAAATAGGTTGATTGTCTTCAGTATCAAATCTCAATCGTTCTTCAATACTTTCCTTAAATTTGAGAAGACTTTGAAGAACATAGATCCAGCCCCTTTCAACCTTGTTCTTTTGTTGCCTGGCTTGCAACAAGTTTAACATTTCCACATGCTCAGAATGACCATATTGATGGACATCAGGATTCTCAGTTTGCCTCATGGGTCCATTAAAGTATTGAACCCCAACAATGAAGTGTTGTGTACCAGGCCTCATCGATACTATTACCTCAGTGATCTTGCCTGGGTTAAATCTTCGCTGTTACACTTCAGAAAGATATGCTCGTGCTTCAGATTCATTGGCCAGCTGGATCTGGCCATTGCTCAGTTTGTGCACTGCAGCTTTGATATCTTCAGTTGAAGGTTCATTCGGTTCCACCCAAGTTCTCAAGTCTGCATCCCTTGGCAGTGTTTTTGTTTTTCCTCTGGACTTGGGTGGATTTAATACTCTTCTGACCACATTCTGAACATGTTGCATTCTTCTTTGAATGCCACTGGCCCTCATCTCTCTAGCCTTCTCCACTGTTATGTTCAGATTTCTAGCATCATGTTCTGCTTCATCATCTGGGTAATACTTGTCAAGCTCGATGTCAAGCATTTCTTTTACCATTCCAACAATCCTTGCATCATGCTTGACCTTCAGATATTGATCAAGTTGGATGCTCAACAGATTAGCATCACTTGCATCAAGTATCTTCATCCTCTCCAGTTGTGATCTGGCTTCCACTTGGTTTGCTTGTTTTTTGTTTCTTTCTTTCTTTAATAGCATTACCAATTGTAGCCAATCTTCTGATTTCACTTTCTGACACTGGAGGAAGTTTATCAATATTACCAGTTTCCAAAACAGGAGTAACAGTGGCTAGCTGGGCAGATTCATCAGTTGCAATCTCTTTGCCGTTATTCCCCCTATCACCAATATCTTCAAACTCTTCGATGACACCAGCATCAGTACCAACAATGTGCCTTTCAACCAGTGGTCTTGCACTAACTGGACCTGGCAGTCTGGGTACAAGGATAGGCCTTTCCCCCCTGGCAGCATCTAGACCTGCCCGAACAGCTGCCCAGTCGACATTGATGGAGGGCAACCGGGCAAGAGGCTGCCAAGATTGCATATCCTTGCACTCCTTGAAAACAGTGCAAACCATCCTAAAGGATCTCCACAAGTGGTTAATTTCTTGTGACAGTGTCAGAACATTGGCACCAGTTTGTTCCTGACCAGTTTTCAAGTCTTCCAAAATTTTAGCATCTTCAGTGATACCTTTAACCACTTGCTCTTTTACCTCATTATCTTTCTTCTTCAAACTTTCCACTTCAGTGATCAACTTGTCAATAGATGATGTATGAGAAGATATCTGGGTGTTCACAGCATTTAGTGCACCCCTCAACTGGCTAACTTCAAGTGCTAAGGGTTCCAGATTAACCTGAGGACCGGGTATCTTGGCAATTTCAGCCATCACCTTCTTGACCAGTTCATCTTCTCTAATGACCAGTGTCTCATCAATCTATTGGCCAACTGAAGTGGCCACCTGCTGCCCAAGCTCTTCCACATTAAGGCTAGGTTTGATCAATATTTCCTTAACCTGCCTCTCTATCTCCTTTAGATCCGTCTCAGATGATCTAACAGTTGCACCCAGTAAGTTGGAGATAGAGGTGGAGACATTTGTCTGAGTAAGGTTGAAAGCTTCTTTTAATGAAGCTGATAAGGTGTTGCAGCTTCCAACCAACTCATTGAGATTCTGGAACACCAAGTCCTCATTTGCAGAGAACTTATTGATCCCCAGGTCCACAACCCTTTGATTTGTGAGTGATTCTTTGTTGTAGCTGGAGAGGGACTTGGTGTTTTTGTCAATCGCCTTTTGAATACCCTCCACCCTGGTAAGAAGGCTTTGGATATTGGCCTGGAAAGAGGCGAATTGATTGTCCAGTGACGGAGAGGAGCGTGTCACTGGACCTGAAAGAGGTGCTACTGGAGCAACTGGAGGAGGAAAGTTAACCGAAACCTCCCTAGTTGGCATCGCAGTAGAAGAAGGAAGTGAAGTAGATGGTAAAGAAAAAGAAGGAGTAGAGAGATCAATGTGTTGATCATGCTGAGAATGCTCAGGCGTGATCAACGGCGGCGGTTGGGCGGTGTGCCTATTTCTGGACACAAAAAAGAGTTTGCATTATTGATGGTGATCTTGGTGGAGTATTTGTAAGTGTATCAGTGGAGGAAATTAAAACTTGTTGATCTGGGGTAGATTGTGACAACTCGTAATTTATTATCAACGGGTTAGTCCTAATCTCGATCATTATTATAATTTCGTCTAATTTAGAGATTATGACGTAGAAATTATTAGTTAATTGAACATTTGATATATTTCAATTAGACGTATCCTTAAGACGTAGACTATTAGCTATTTAGACGAATGCCGAGTCTTAAAATAATGTTAAATAAAGATTTAAATGTTATAATTGAACACAGTAAATAGACTGTCTAAACTAAATATTTCTAAAAGTTTAGTTTATTTAATTTTAATTACTTGTCTTAACTAAAATAAGACGAGGGAAAATACCTTTACTTTACATTTTAACCTTTTGGTCAAACGGTATTTAATCGTAAGCATTTTACCAAATTAAGGGATACCAAAATATCCCAAATGGCCACATGGGCTGAAATGTTTTGAGAGGCAGGGAAACAAACACCCCACCCCCTTCCCTCCTTCTTTCTTTTGATCGACCAACACCACACACAAACACAAAACACACCACACATATCACCAACACTCTCAAGGATCAAACTCTCTCAATCTCTTAGCATAATCAAATCTGATTTTGGGAAAAAGAAGTAATCATTTATCAAGTATTCAAGGCATCATCATCATCTTCACCATCTTAAATTATCTTCAAGAACATCAATTTGTTGGTAAGTCTAAATCATTCCTTTTGCGTCTATTTACGTTTACTTACTCTTTTCTAGTCAATTCGAGCTTTTACATGGCCTAAAACAACTTAAAATGGAATTAGGGTTTAAATAGGGTTTTGGTTTAATTTGATCGTTTCGGAAGATTCGATGATGTTATGGATGAAATTATGGGTTGGGTTATGTATATTTATGGTTAATGATGTTTAGTTATGCTTCCAGTTGAGTTACAAACTCTTACCAGTCGTTTTGGGTTGGTTTGGGTCGAATTTGGAGTGTATTGGGTTGGTTTTCTGCACTTGGAGTTGCAGGTGCAGGCTGCAGAAGGTGGCCACTGCGGCGCAGTGGATACCTTCTGTGAAGTTATTCGCGTCAATTTTTCAAACGTTAATAACTTTTAATCCGTAAGTCCAAATAAGTCGTATGAGCTATCGTTGGAATTGTAAGAGAGTCTAGTTTCTAGTAATAACTCTCTTCTTGTATGAAACTTCTCTCATTTCAAAAAGGGTCAAGTCGAATGCGTCTTGTTCACACTCATTTAAGTTGAAAATGTGTTTAGGGACTTATGACTTGACTTAATCGTACTAAATCAACTTGTTGAGGTTGTAGGGTTGACATTATGGTATTTTATACTACTTTATAATGACTATGTCATTGATTTTATCAACTAAAGGTAAACAAAATGAAAGTTTGAAACACGTTCTCGGTTATGGCATTCTAGGGTCTATAGCTAAGTAGTTGTACGTAGGATACTCGTCGTCAAGAGATTTGATCCTCATTATTAGTAATGATATCATAGGTTTTGGATAACGTGGAGAACTGATTGTTGAATCTTCTCGAGCTACTTTGCACCTTTTAGCACTAGATCGCTAAGGTGAGTTTATGGCGCCCTTTTCCTTTTACTTTGGGCCTGAAAAGCATGTGTTATAGTATACACGATTTGTTAAATAAATGATTGTTTTGTGAGTATGCCATGTGATTTGGATACTTAGATCATTTGACTTAAATTTGCCATGTTGACGGCTGTCGAAAATGTGTATACGTGTCATTTATTAAATGTTGAATGAAATGACTTTGAATTGCCGTGTGATGGCTGATTAAATTGTTTCTTTGTGTTTGAAAAACTAAAATGTTGCCCCTGTGTAGTTATCACTGTTATGAAACCCTAGTGGTTGTATTGTCAGACTTAGTTCTTGACTGTCTTGGTTATGGTCCGCACCCACTAGTAGAAGGAAATCCTGTGCGAGGCATGTTGGCTGATACTGTCGGATGTTGTTTCCCGGCTGTCATATGCTTGTCATAAACATTGTTGTGGTGCGCACCCCATTTTAGAGGGAAATCCTGTGCGAAGCAATGTAGCATAGTGACTGATACTGTCGGATGTTGTTTCCCGGCTGTCATATGCTTGTCATAAACATTGTTGTGGTGCGCACCCCATTTTAGAGGGAAATCCTGTGCGAAGCAATGTAGCATAGTGACTGATACTGTCGGACTTGGCTCCCGGCTGTCATATGCTTTAGTCGGACTTAGACCCCGGCTGTCTTGTTATGAAATATTATCAAGTGTTGGATTTGATTGTCTTGTTGAAAATAACTACACGTCATTGTGTTCTCTCAATGACGAATAAACTTGGTCAAACATTCTGTAAACTCACCAACTATTTCGATAGTTGATCCTCTCAAATTTCATGTTTTTCAGGGAACCAACAGTAAGTATTGGAAGCGTATTTGGCATTTTGAAGCCATCTTTTGAACATTGGACGTACAATTAGCGTCAGACCTCTGAGGACTATCATTTTATTAGTCCTAATTGTACTTAGCTTTCCAGATGTTATTATTGTATTAAGTGGGCCCATTTCCAAATTGAGGATAGTTTGTATCCGTGTATTGGGGTCCACATCTGAACGATTATACTTGTAATAAACTCGTATTTGGATTAATGGATGTAATCTCTATTTACCTTCTGATTAGTACGCAATTCTTTTGTTAACCCTGTATTTCCGCTACAACGGGGTGTGACATAGATCAAGAGATGAAGGGAGTTGATCTTGTACAGAAGCATCAACTATCTCTTGATCAGAAGTAGTTCCTTCAGAGTCCGAAGACTCTAGCTGGAACTCATCAACATTCATGCCCAGATTCATGAATGACTGAGATGGCTGACCAGATTGGTCAGTCTCCAGATGACCTTCTCTAGTTTCCTGGAACGTTTCATCTGTTAAAGGTTCAGTTGCCATAGCAACGTCACCAGGGACAGAGGTCACTGGGGTTGCCTCAGTTATAATTACTCTATCCACAATCATAACATCATCGGCCGTAGAGATTGGAACCTCAGTCTCTAGCTGTGACTGGCCAGAGACTTCGTCAGTTAGTGCAATAAGAGTGTTAGAAATTTGGCTATCCAAGTTTGGTGCTGACACGGACTCTACTCTGGGTTGGGTTATCCTAGTATCATTTTCACCACCTCTCTTAAAGAAGTTTCGAGGGTAGTTACTTGTGGTTGATCCCTTAGACTTTCTCCAGATTCCTGTTGGGAGGAACCTGGAGGGCTGGTTAGGGCACTACTATCAATGGCAAGTTCTGACTGTTTCCTAAGACGTCGGGTTGATCTTTTTGCCTTTGGAGCACCCTGGAGACCTGTTGGGAGGTCTCCAGTGACAGTGGAAGGGACTGAGATGCTGGAACTGGAGGGGTTAAACTGTTGCAGGGGTAAAACATCAGTTATAATTCCAGTAGACAAAACGGTGGGTCCCTCATTGTTTTGAGGCCCGCCCAGTTGTCCTTCTGACTCACCTTGGACTGGTGCATCGGTTTTAGAGAATGCCAGCAACATTCTCTGAGGAATCTGAACCTCCCTAGGTTCAGATGCAAGGGAGTCCAGATTTCTCAACATCTCTGGGACAGTGTACAGGGACAGTGTATTATGATATTCTTCACTGCCCAGAGGATGAAGGAAACAGAGTGATAAATACCTGGAGAAGGGGATGCATGGTCCCCTGGAGCCCTTCAATTTTTATAATAGGCTCCTGAATAAAATATTGGCAAAATCCACTCTTAGTCCATTCCACAAGCAGTAAGCCATCTCTGCTTGTGTGGAGTTTATCTGGTCCAATCCACCAGAACTCCACCCATGCTTTCAACTAGGTGAATGAAGAAGTACCTCCAGGATGGTGAGAGGCCCTTCATCGTCATAGCACCTTTCGTTTTCAATACCCCATGTTCCAAGCACTCCTTATTCCCCATATCAAGGAGCACCTGGCGAAAATTTATATTTTGGGATATTACAACTAGAGACTCACCCTGTCTTCAGTAGTTGAGGTGTAGAGCATCCCTCAACGTTTCAGATGTCATGGTACACTCAACTGTTCCATCTTTAAGGGTGAAGGAGATAGATGAATAGTCTTCGGATAGTTGAGCGGTGTACCAGAACTCACACAAGTAATCGTGATACATCTTGCGTGGGTTTAGAGAAAAATCCTCGCCGATAGGGGAGTCTAAGGAATTTTTGAATTTTCCCGATGAGAGTATCGGAAGTCTGAACCCCTTTCAAACTAGCCATGGGATTATTGGGATTTAATTTGATTAATGTAGAATTTGGAGGGGCGCCATCGGCTCGTTAGACATTGGGTGATAGATTGTGTGAGACTGTAAGCAGGTTTACATCCCTACTTCTTGAAGATTTAGGAGCCATTTGATTAGAATGTGAAAATGAAATTGAGAATTTTGGAATTAGGGTTCTTGATTTATTGAGCAGAGAGAGAAAAGAAGCGATTTTGATGATTGGGAAGTAAATGAAGGAATGAAAAAGAAAGTAAATGTGATCGGAGTAAATAAGGGGTATTTATAAGGACAAATTGTGATCCCAATGAAATACCAAGAATATTTTATTATCGAAAATCAATTTAAAAGATATTTTCATAACTAAAAATTTGAATTTTGAAATAAAAATTTAATTCTCCGTGTCAGCATTAAATGCTACGACGGCTTAACTTCTCCACGCGCCCACTAACTTTTCGTGTTCCCCATAAAAAAGTGTAACCTTTTATAAAAATAACCTTAACACGTCATATGACGGTTGGAAAGTGGATCAAACACTCGAGTACCATCACGTGTCACAAATATTGACCAAGTAATTTCAAACGTTATGAAATCTGGTTGACCGCTAGTTTTAAGACAAGACTGAAGCTGGTCACTGGAGGATTAGTCCAGTGTCAGTTTCCAACTGGAGGGTTCTCCAGTTACCATTTTCTAATAAAAGAATTTTAATAAGAAATTCAATTGGAGAGTTCTCCAGTTGCCATTTTCAAATAAAAATATTTTTAATAAGAAAAATTATTTTGAGACTTTCCCCCAATGGGGATCCAGTAATCAATTAGTTCCAGGATAGTATCACAACAACGTTCGATAGCCTGGCGAGCAAGGATTAACTGGTCCTCCTCAACTAGAGAACTTCATCAGTGTCACTAATGCGTTCATAACTAATTCCTCAGTTTTAAGGATTTAACATTCCCATTTCGCTGATGAGATGTTTAAAGGTTTTCTCATCAAGAGGTTTTGTAAAAACATCAACTAACTGTTTGTCAGTGGGGATGAAATGAATTTCAATGTCTCCTTTCATAACATGATCACGAATGAAATGATACCTGACATCAATATGCTTTGTCTTGGAGTGCATCACTGGGTTGTGAGATATAGCAATGGCACTGGTGTTGTCACAAAAGATTGGGGTCCTTGTATATTTTTGACCACAATCTAGCAATTGGTTCTTGATCCAGAGAATCCGGGCACCACAACTGGCCGCATATATGTACTCTGCCTCAGCAGTGGACATAGAGACTCTGCTTCTTGCTGGTCCAACTTAACAGTTTTCCTCCAAGGAAATGACAACCACCAGTTGTTGATTTTCTATCTATCTTACAACCTGCATGATCTGAATCTGAATAACCCATTAGATCTAACCCTGAGCCTTTGGGATACCAAAGACCAAGGCTAGGATACCCTTTCAGGTATCTGAAGATGCGCTTAACAGTATGCAAATGTGATTCTTTTGGGTTAGCCTGAAATCTGGCGCATAGACATGTTGCAAACATTATATCTGGTCGACTGGCAGTTAAATACATCAGTGAACCAACCATACCACGATATTCAGTGGTGTTCACTGGTTTGCCAGTTGGGTCAGAGTCCAAATTTAATGGTGCCTGCAATAGGTGTGTTTTTGGATGGGATTGAATCATATTTGTATTTTCTTAACAAATCTCTGGCATACTTTTCTTGATTAATGAAAATTCCATTTTCAGTTTGTTTAATCTAAAGACCCAAGAAAAATGTTAATTCACCCATTAAACTCATTTCATACTCACATGACATGATTTTAGAAAACTTTTTACACATTGCATCATCAGTTAAACCAAATATAATGTCATCAACATAAATTTGTACCAATAAGATATTACCTTTTTCTTTCAAGATAAACAAGGTATTATCTATTGCACCTCTTTGAAAGCCATTTTTGAGAAGATGTGTAGTTAAAGTATCATACCAAGCTCTTGGGGCTTGTCGTAGACCATACAATGCTTTGTTCAGTCTATATACCCAGTGAGGATGCTTCTCATTAATGAAGCCTGGAGTCTGTTTAACATACACTTCTTCTTCCAAAACTCCATTTAGGAAAGCACTTTTGACATCCATCTGGAAGACCTTGAACTGCAGATGGGCTGCATAAGCCAAAAATATTCTGATGGCTTCAAGTCTTGCAACTGGAGCAAAAGTCTCATCAAAGTCAACGCCCTCTGCTTGACAATAACCCTTGGCA
Source organism: Erigeron breviscapus (assembly GCA_034093135.1). Classification (NCBI taxonomy): domain Eukaryota; kingdom Viridiplantae; phylum Streptophyta; class Magnoliopsida; order Asterales; family Asteraceae; genus Erigeron; species Erigeron breviscapus. The sequence goes on from CM067167.1 coordinate 176,177,347, forward strand.
ACTAATTTGGCTTTGTTTCTTATAACATTGCCATCTTCATCCATCTTATTTAGATAGACCCATCTTGTTCCAATAGGTTCTTTCTTCAAACCTGGAGGACAAGGAACAAGCTCCCATACATTGTTCCTTTCGAACTGGATAAGCTCTTCTTGCATAGCTTCTACCCAGCTTGGGTCTGCCATAGTGTTGAGTCCCAATGTTTGTTGTAAATTTAATGATGACAAATCTGACCTATAAACACTTGTAATCTTTTGGTTCTTGTATTCGGATCTGGGTCAGACTAAGCTGACACAGCTTGCGATCTGTAACTGACCCAGATCACGCTTCATGTTCGTAATTGTAATACTATATGGAAGCAAGTGTTATTCAAGCTGCATCAACAACGTTAAAGCATTCAATCCAAGTCGAAGAGGAGGATTGAAGATAGAGGACCAAACTGTTAGTGGAAGACAGATTGGAACTAGCAGTCAGCTTGGAAACACTTAGGCAGATTGGTACCTTGACAAACCGCCCAATCTGTGTCAACAATCAAAGTGAAGATAACAACCTGGATTGAAGATAAGGACTATGACGTGACTAGGAATATTCCTAGTATCCAGGTTGGTGGTTGGTTACATATGCGTGTCCATGCTCTTATTGGACGATGAAGAATGTGCTGCAGTACGTGGGGGACCACAAGTACGAGGAAGGCACGATTGATTACTCTTTTGATCGTCCAATACAAGAAGACTACGTGGTTAATTTGGACACCAAGTGACGAGGAGCTTTCGCCTATAAAAGCATCACTCCTTGTATGCATATGGGTGACATTTCCTGAGAATCATTCTTCACACAAAGTTTCTCTGCTCTTACACACAGCTTAGTCTGTACGAAATTAGCTTGGGCTAATTCTCTTGAGCTGAAACTTATTGATTGTAGTTTGTCATTTCATAGGGTTGTTTAGATATCTGTAGGCTATCTTTATTCCGCAACAACCCTGTAATTCTTTGTATAGATTATTTCTTAATAAAGAGTTACATTTGAAAAACTGCAATCTGTGTTCAAGAATGCTCTGCTTTACTGTTTTAATGATTCTTGTTCTTCACATGCATTAAGTATTTTTGAGTCTTAAAACGTTGCTTAAAAGTCTGTAAAGTTCGAGAAAAGTTGTATTCACCCCCCTCTACAACTATCCTGTGTACAATATTCTTTGGTATATTGATACACCGTGGGACCTAACAATTGGTATCAGAGCGGTGGTTGAGAATTAACTTGACTTGATCCTTGCATATTTTCATTATAGTAAAGCATTATGTCATCTTATATTGATAATGGTTCTTCAACCAGACCACCCATGTTTGACAAAGATGATTTCAGTGGGTGGAAAGGTCGAATGTATTTGTTTCTTGAATCCATCGATAACAATATGCCTGACATCCTTCAGGATGGTCCTTATGTTCCTACACAGACTGTAGTGGTTGAAGCTGTGGTTAGGGAAGGTCACCCAACCATTCCTGCCACAGTTAAATCCATAGTAAAGGATAGGGCAGATTGGGGGGATGAGGATAGGAGATTGGCTAACTTGGACGTGAAGGCCAGAAATTTCATTGTCCAGGCTGTGCCCAAAGACCTTTATCATTCAATAAAAATGTGTTCTACAGCAAAGAAAATGTGGAGTACTTTGACTGTCATGTTTGAGGGTTGTTCTACTTCCATGGAGTCCACCATAACTACCTTAACAAGGAAGTATGAAAGATTCTTCTCTTTGAGAAATGAATCCTTAACTGACACTCATACCCGCTTTAACGCTTTGGTAAATGATTTAGCTGCTGTTGGAATTAACAAGAGTAATAGTGTTTTAAAGAGCAAATTTCTTGATTCTTTACCTCCTAAATGGAACAATTATATTTCATCAGTTAAATTAAGTGCTGTTTATCATGATCTTGATCTCCCTGGACTCTTTGGTTTGCTTCATAACCAAGAGTGTTCAGAGGCAGAAAAGTTAATAGCTATGGGTGATTCTTATAGTCAGCCTGCTGCTGCATTTGTTGCTTCAATGACTGAACACCCTAGTTCTGTTAGCAATGAGATCATTCCATATGTAAATGATGATATTCCTGTGATGTCTAACCATAATTCTGTTTGTGTTGAATCTGAGTATGAGAATTCTGAGGGTGATGAACTAGCTAATGAGGTAGCTATGTTGGCTGAAAGGATTAGAAGGAGATCCTTTAACAAGTTTAAAGGAAAGGGAAGAAGTGACCAAGCTGATAGAGCCAAGAAGCCTTTTGATATGTCCAAAGTCACTTGTTACAAGTGTGGCAAAACTGGACATATGGCTGGTGATTGTAGATCCAAAGAGACTGCTCGAGCTGTGCCAGCCAAAGGTGGAAGAGGTGAAAAATACTCAAAGCTCAAGACGAAGTATAAAGCCTTGAAAGCTCAAATAGCTGAGCTGACTGAAAAGGTGAACAAGAATGAGAAAAGTCTGGTAGCCAAAGACTGGGCTGAAAGTGCTACTTCATCTGATGATGAGTTGTACAAAGATGCTACATGTTACATGGCTAAAGAAGCTACTCAACGATTTGCTGAAGATCTGGCAAGTATGCAAAAGCATTCAGAGTCAGCTCACCAGGCATCCACCAGTCAGACTGCTCCACCTGAGGTAACTTCTTTCTCTAATCTGTCTGATTATGATAATCTGTCCAGACTGAACAAACTTGGTGATGAGGTCCTTTTGCAAAAACACTTTAATCAATAACTTAAGAAGAAAATTCATTTGTTGAAACTTGATGTAAGTGCCAAAAGTCACACCATTGAAAAACTTGAGTCTGAAGTCAAAGCACAAAAGCAATTGAACTCTATTTTAGTAAAAGAAGCTAAGACTGCAGAAGAAAAGTTTTTTAAAATTAGACAAATTACTGAATCATGGTGTATTGCTTCAAAAAGAGTTGCAAAGTGTGTCAATGTCCAAATACCTCATCAGATCCAAGCCATTTTTGATGGTGACTATGACAGGGCCATAGCCATAGCTGAAGTATGTGCTATGGAGCCTTGTTATCAGCCTCCTTCACCACCCAAAGTCCAAACCAAAAGTACGAATTCTAAACCAATCAAGTTGGTTCAGAAATCTGGTATTGGGTTTAGTGATCCTGAAATTGTTGGCCAAACTATTGCTGAAGCTGTGTATGAGACTGATAAGGTTATTGAGTTAAAACCTGAAGAAAGTCTTGACTTGACCAAACTGACCATTACCCAGTCTGTGTCAGATTCCAATGTTAAAACAAACAAGAACTCTAGGAAAATGAAAAGGAAAGTTAGAGATCACAGTGTTCCAAAACAAAAGGTTAAGGTGTTAAAGAATGAGAAGTCTGGTTCTCAAGGAAGTGAGTCACAAACCAAATCTGAGTCTATTTCAAAAACCACTAAGTCTGACTCTGACAAAATGATTTCCAAATATGTTGAGTCCAGAACTAGTGAGATTTCAATTGATGCTAATTTTCTTAAAGATGTTTCTGATCCCAAAAATGTTGATCAAAGAAAATTAAGAACTGAATGTCAGAAATCTGGAATAGGCAAAGGTTTTATTCAAAAGGAAACCTTAGTTGTTGCTAAAAAGAATTTCAAATCTGGTAAGGGACAGATCAAGCAACAATGGGTATCCAAATGTGATAAGAGTCAAAGTTCAAAGACCCAATCTGAGTCAGACCCCTTGGTCAGCTCTGGTGAACCCATCTCCAGATGGGTTCCCAGAATGAACTAATCTCTTATTGCAAATGCAGGGCAGTCATGATGATAACAACTGGCACTTGGACAGTGGATGTTCCAAGCATATGACCGGATGTAAGTCCCTGCTATGTAACTTTAGGATTCGCGCTGGTCCTTATGTTACTTTTGGAGATGATTCTCAAGGAAAGACAGAAGGTGTTGGTGTTCTTTCGAATGGTCCTCTTACTTTCAGAAGAGTCTCTTATGTTAATGGTTTGAAGCACAATCTGATAAGTGTGAGTCAGTTGTGTGATGCTGGTTATGAAGTGAGATTCAGGTCTGATAAGGGGATTGTTCTTGATTTAGAAGGCAATGTGGTTTTGATAGCAAAGAGGGATGAGTCTTTGTATACTTTTGACATGAGAAATCCAACTGTCACAAGAGAAGTATGCTTCATGTCAAAGTCTCAAGATGAGCTGAATTGGTTGTGGCATAAAAGGTTGTCTCATATGAATTTCAAAGACATCAACAAGCTGTGTAAGAAAGAGTTGGTGTCTGGTCTTCCAGTGATCAAGTATGAGAAGGACAAGCTGTGTGGTGCTTGTGAGAAAGGCAAGCAACATAAAGCTACCTTTAAGTCCAAAACCTGCTCAACCATTGATAATTGTCTGGATCTGCTTCATATGGATTTGTTTGGACCAATTAGTACTCCATCATTCACTGGAATGAGGTACTCCTTGGTCATTGTTGATGAATTTTCAAGATACACCTGGGTTTTCTTTCTTAAACACAAGAGTGATGCAGCTGACACAATCATTGATTTCATCAAGCAAGCTGAAATTCTTTACAAAAGGCCTGTTAGGCAGTTAAGGAGTGATAATGGAACTGAATTCAAGAATATCACTCTTAACTCTTTTTGCAGAGAGAAGGGAATTTCACAAGTCTACTCAGCTGCTCGAACTCCTCAACAGAATGGTGTTGCAGAAAGAAGAAACAGAACTCTTATTGAAGCTGCCAGATCCATGATGGCCCAAAATAATGTCAAGTCTCATTTCTGGGCAGAAGCAATTCACACAGCTTGCTTTACCCAGAACAGATCCCTCATTGTGAAAAGACACCAGAAAACTGCATATGAACTTCTTAGGGGGAGAAAACCTGAGATAGGTTTCCTAAGAATGTTTGGCAGTCCTTGCTATATTCTAAACCAGAAAGACCACCTTGGCAAATTTGATGAGAAGTCAGATGAAGGAATCCTTCTTGGATATGCAACAATGATGAAAGCCTACAGAGTGTACAACAAAAGAACTAGAACAATTGAAAACTCTGTAAATGTAAGCTTTGATGAAGGTTGTTCCAAACCAGTTTGCTCTCCTCCTGAAGATGAAGACTTCAACTTTGAAGAACTGGCTGTACCTGAGAATGAGCCTCCAACAAATCCTCCTGTTGGAGCTAATAATGCTCAAACTCAGGGGGAGAAAACCTGAGATAGGTTTCCTAAGAATGTTTGGCAGTCCTTGCTATATTCTAAACCAGAAAGACCACCTTGGCAAATTTGATGAGAAGTCAGATGAAGGAATCCTTCTTGGATATGCAACAATGATGAAAGCCTACAGAGTGTACAACAAAAGAACTAGAACAATTGAAAACTCTGTAAATGTAAGCTTTGATGAAGGTTGTTCCAAACCAGTTTGCTCTCCTCCTGAAGATGAAGACTTCAACTTTGAAGAACTGGCTGTACCTGAGAATGAGCCTCCAACAAATCCTCCTGTTGGAGCTAATAATGCTCAAACTCAGGGGGAGCAAATTTTAGAAGAAGAAGAAGAAGAAGTTCCAATCTTTGAAGATGCTCAAACTGATCCTACTCCTACTGAAGTCATAGTTCAGAATCCATTCACACAGCTTGCTTTACCCAGAACAGATCCCTCATTGTGAAAAGACACCAGAAAACTGCATATGAACTTCTTAGGGGGAGAAAACCTGAGATAGGTTTCCTAAGAATGTTTGGCAGTCCTTGCTATATTCTAAACCAGAAAGACCACCTTGGCAAATTTGATGAGAAGTCAGATGAAGGAATCCTTCTTGGATATGCAACAATGATGAAAGCCTACAGAGTGTACAACAAAAGAACTAGAACAATTGAAAACTCTGTAAATGTAAGCTTTGATGAAGGTTGTTCCAAACCAGTTTGCTCTCCTCCTGAAGATGAAGACTTCAACTTTGAAGAACTGGCTGTACCTGAGAATGAGCCTCCAACAAATCCTCCTGTTGGAGCTAATAATGCTCAAACTCAGGGGGAGCAAATTTTAGAAGAAGAAGAAGAAGTTCCAATCTTTGAAGATGCTCAAACTGATCCTACTCCTACTGAAGTCATAGTTCAGAATCCATTTAATGACTCTCCAACTGGTTCAGACTCCTCCATTCCTGTCCAAGCTGATCAGCCTCTTCCTCAAACTGATCATGCTGGACCATCAAATCTGAATCAGTCCATTGTCCCTGTTACTAGATGGACAAAGAGTCATCCAATTGACCAAATCATTGGTGATCCACTCTCTGGTGTGAAAACAAGAAGAAAGGAAACAGGCAACTTTTGCATGTTTATCAACTTTGTAAGTAAGGTGGAACCAACTGAGGTTAATGAAGCTCTGGTAGATCCCTCTTGGGTTAATGCAATGCAAGATGAGCTAATACAGTTTGAAAGAAACAAGGTTTGGGAACTTGTTCCAAGACCTCATCACAAAACTGTGATTGGAACCAAGTGGGTCTACAGAAACAAAATGGATGGAAGGGGAGTTGTGACCAGAAACAAAGCAAGATTGGTAGCTCTTGGTTACAGACAAGAGGATGGAATTGATTATGATGAGACCTTTGCACCAGTGGCAAGATTAGAGGCAATCAGAATGTTTTTGGCCTTCTCTGCTCACAAGGGTTTCAAGGTCTATCAAATGGATGTGAAGAGTGCTTTTCTCAATGGAAAGTTGGAAGAAGAAGTCTATGTTGAACAGCCTCCAGGTTTTGAAAGTTTAAAGTTTCCTAACCATGTATTCAAGCTTGACAAGGCTCTCTATGGGTTAAAGCAAGCTCCAAGGGCATGGTATGATACTTTGTCTAAATTCTTATTGGCTAATAAATTCAAAAGAGGTAATGTTGACAAGACTTTATTTGTGAGAAAGTATAATGGTGATATTCTGCTGGTACAAATATATGTAGATGATATAATATTTGGTTCTAGCAGTGAAAGACTTTGCAAAAAGTTTTCAGAATTAATGTCTAAAAAGTATGAAATGAGCATGATGGGAGAACTAAACTATTTTCTAGGTTTACAAGTTAAACAGACTAAAAATGGAATTTTTATAAACCAAGGAAAATATGTTAAAGATCTCTTAAACAAATTTGGTTTTAGTGATTGCTCACCTATGAAAACTCCTATGGGAACTGGTGAAAAGTTGGATGAAGGTTGTTCCAAACCAGTTTGCTCTCCTCCTGAAGATGAAGACTTCAACTTTGAAGAACTGGCTGTACCTGAGAATGAGCCTCCAACAAATCCTCCTGTTGGAGCTAATAATGCTCAAACTCAGGGGGAGCAAATTTTAGAAGAAGAAGAAGAAGTTCCAATCTTTGAAGATGCTCAAACTGATCCTACTCCTACTGAAGTCATAGTTCAGAATCCATTTAATGACTCTCCAACTGGTTCAGACTCCTCCATTCCTGTCCAAGCTGATCAGCCTCTTCCTCAAACTGATCATGCTGGACCATCAAATCTGAATCAGTCCATTGTCCCTGTTACTAGATGGACAAAGAGTCATCCAATTGACCAAATCATTGGTGATCCACTCTCTGGTGTGAAAACAAGAAGAAAGGAAACAGGCAACTTTTGCATGTTTGTCAACTTTGTAAGTAAGGTGGAACCAACTGAGGTTAATGAAGCTCTGGTAGATCCCTCTTGGGTTAATGCAATGCAAGATGAGCTAATACAGTTTGAAAGAAACAAGGTTTGGGAACTTGTTCCAAGACCTCATCACAAAACTGTGATTGGAACCAAGTGGGTCTACAGAAACAAAATGGATGGAAGGGGAGTTGTGACCAGAAACAAAGCAAGATTGGTAGCTCTTGGTTACAGACAAGAGGATGGAATTGATTATGATGAGACCTTTGCACCAGTGGCAAGATTAGAGGCAATCAGAATGTTTTTGGCCTTCTCTGCTCACAAGGGTTTCAAGGTCTATCAAATGGATGTGAAGAGTGCTTTTCTCAATGGAAAGTTGGAAGAAGAAGTCTATGTTGAACAGCCTCCAGGTTTTGAAAGTTTAAAGTTTCCTAACCATGTATTCAAGCTTGACAAGGCTCTCTATGGGTTAAAGCAAGCTCCAAGGGCATGGTATGATACTTTGTCTAAATTCTTATTGGCTAATAAATTCAAAAGAGGTAATGTTGACAAGACTTTATTTGTGAGAAAGTATAATGGTGATATTCTGCTGGTACAAATATATGTAGATGATATAATATTTGGTTCTAGCAGTGAAAGACTTTGCAAAAAGTTTTCAGAATTAATGTCTAAAAAGTATGAAATGAGCATGATGGGAGAACTAAACTATTTTCTAGGTTTACAAGTTAAACAGACTAAAAATGGAATTTTTATAAACCAAGGAAAATATGTTAAAGATCTCTTAAACAAATTTGGTTTTAGTGATTGCTCACCTATGAAAACTCCTATGGGAACTGGTGAAAAGTTGGATGAAGATAAGAATGGAAAATCTGTTGACATCACAGCTTATAGGGGTATGATAGGATCATTACTTTATTTAACTGCTAGTAGGCCAGATATTATGTTTGCTACATGTCTTTGTGCAAGATATCAGGCTAGTCCTAAGGAATCTCATCTTAAGGCTGTAAAGAGAATCTTTAGATACCTTAAAGGTAGTCCCAATCTGGGTCTTTGGTATCCCAAAGACTCAGGGTTTGATCTAATTGGCTATTCAGATTCTGACTTTGCAGGCTGCAAGATTGATAGAAAGAGTACTTCAGGAGCTTGTCAAATGCTAGGTAATAGACTTGTAAGCTGGTCCAGTAAGAAACAGCATTCAGTTTCCATTTCAACTGCAGAAGCTGAGTATGTTGCTGCTGGAAGCTGTTGCTCTCAAATTCTTTGGATGCAATATCAGCTTCAAGACTATGGTGTCACTGCAACAAAAACTCCAATCTTTTGTGACAGTACCAGTGCCATAGCAATCTCAAACAATCCTGTACTTCATTCAAGGACCAAGCACATTGATATAAGATATCATTTCATTAGGGATCATGTGATGAAAGAAGATGTTGAACTCCATTTCATTCCAACAGACGATCAACTTGCTGACTTGTTCACAAAGCCATTGGATGAATCAAGGTTCAACTACCTCATAAGTAAGCTAGGTATGCTTAATTTATAAAATGTAGTGAGCTAAGTAATAGCAAATCTGACCCCTTAGAGTTTCACTCAAATTTTGAGGGCAAGCTGTGTCTGACACAGACTACTCTCTTATACTTGATGTTTATCAAGTAAAAGTGAGTAAGCTGAGTCTGACCCAGCTTCTTCGTTATTTTTGTTATTAAATATCTCAGTGCGTTTTATTTGTTTCATTATTTTATTTAGCTTATGTATTGATCCTATTGGGATGTGACACGTGTAGTGGACCATACCGGTTACTGAAAAAGTACCACCACTACTTGTTGTTCATCCAATCAAAAACTTTCTCTCTCCTTTTCTTCCAAATTAGATATTTTGGGTTTAAATAATACAATCATTCTAACCTAAATCTCAAATCACTTGTTCATATTTTCATAAAATCAATTTTCTTTCTCTAATCTGATTACTGTTTTATTAAATTTATTTTCTTCTAAATTTGTTTTCAAAATGGCATCATCATCAAATGATTCTCAATCTTTTTCTGAATCTGAAAATCATTTTCCAACTCCTATCAGTGCAAATAAGTTATCTCCTTATGTGGTTGGAGATAAGGTAGTTGTTGCTCCCTCCGATCTTGATACTGGTAAAATCAAGATTGGAAGTCTGGTTTATGCTAATCTTCATCCTCCTTCATGGGCAAAAGGATATGATGAGATTGTGAATTTCATGTGGTACCATCCTTTTGGGAAGGTAATGATTGAGAAACCAGACTGGGTGTTTCAAGATCTCCTGTGTGAATTCTGGGCAAGCTGTGTAGTGAAGCAGAACAAGAAGGGAGATGCTGCAATCTATGGCTCAGTCTTAAACGGTAAGAAAAAGGTATATATTTCTTACGAAAGGCTTAAGTCTGCATTTGAGCTGTCGTATATGCCTGATAACGAATATGAACCTGTTGTGTCTCATACTGAAGCCAAAAATGTTTTACAAGAAGTTGGATATACTGGTCCACTGGCTTCAGTTGTTAAAATGAAATATTTAACTGGTATTTGGAATTACCTTTTGAGCACAATTTCAAAAACTTTACAAGTAAAGGCAGGCAGCTTTGATCAGCCTAATGTCCTAGAGTTGCAAATTTTTCATGCAATGGTCACTATGACCAAAATAGATTTTGCTGCTTTAATCTTTAAGGACCTTGTTGATCGTGTAAATAAAAAGAGTCTTACAATACCCTATGGTAGGATTCTTGCACTCATTATTGAAGCTATCATTGATAATGACTACAGCCTGGCAACTGGTCAGACTGTAGAGTGCAAGTCCATCAATTCTAACATTTTCAAAAGTCCTAAGGTATCTGTGCAGGGTCTAACCCGAGCAATGCAGATTTACCTTGATTTTTGCAGGAGAAGAGAGGAGGAACAAGAAGCATTAAGGGAAGCTGTCCCTTCTTCGACGCGATCTGGGTCTGACACCCAATCTGCCAATCAGGGGGACCAAGGTACACAAGCTTCTGAACCCTCTAACTCTTCTAATTCTATGCATTCTTCTCCTTCTAAAGAGGGTGAAGGGTTGGCCACATCATCAGCCACCCTAGCCGCACCCTCATTCCAATTCAAATCAGCTTCAAACCAACCCAGTGTTGAGGACTTAGTGCCTCGCATTGTGAAAAAGAAAAGATCCACAAGGAAATCTGTGTCAGCTTCGGTGGGCAAAATTTTAACTCCAAAACCATTAGAAGTCTCACCTGGTTCAGTGGAAGCTGAGGAACGTTCCGAAGCTGTCCCTTCTTCGACGCGATCTGGGTCTGACACCCAATCTGCCAATCAGGGGGACCAAGGTACACAAGCTTCTGAACCCTCTAACTCTTCTAATTCTATGCATTCTTCTCCTTCTAAAGAGGGTGAAGGGTTGGCCACATCATCAGCCACCCTAGCCGCACCCTCATTCCAATTCAAATCAGCTTCAAACCAACCCAGTGTTGAGGACTTAGTGCCTCGCATTGTGAAAAAGAAAAGATCCACAAGGAAATCTGTGTCAGCTTCGGTGGGCAAAATTTTAACTCCAAAACCATTAGAAGTCTCACCTGGTTCAGTGGAAGCTGAGGAACGTTCCGAAGCTGTCCCTTCTTCGACGCGATCTGGGTCTGACACCCAATCTGCCAATCAGGGGGACCAAGGTACACAAGCTTCTGAACCCTCTAACTCTTCTAATTCTATGCATTCTTCTCCTTCTAAAGAGGGTGAAGGGTTGGCCACATCATCAGCCACCCTAGCCGCACCCTCATTCCAATTCAAATCAGCTTCAAACCAACCCAGTGTTGAGGACTTAGTGCCTCGCATTGTGAAAAAGAAAAGATCCACAAGGAAATCTGTGTCAGCTTCGGTGGGCAAAATTTTAACTCCAAAACCATTAGAAGTCTCACCTGGTTCAGTGGAAGCTGAGGAACGTTCCGAAGCTGTCCCTTCTTCGACGCGATCTGGGTCTGACACCCAATCTGCCAATCAGGGGGACCAAGGTACACAAGCTTCTGAACCCTCTAACTCTTCTAATTCTATGCATTCTTCTCCTTCTAAAGAGGGTGAAGGGTTGGCCACATCATCAGCCACCCTAGCCGCACCCTCATTCCAATTCAAATCAGCTTCAAACCAACCCAGTGTTGAGGACTTAGTGCCTCGCATTGTGAAAAAGAAAAGATCCACAAGGAAATCTGTGTCAGCTTCGGTGGGCAAAATTTTAACTCCAAAACCATTAGAAGTCTCACCTGGTTCAGTGGAAGCTGAGGAACGTTCCGAAGCTGTCCCTTCTTCGACGCGATCTGGGTCTGACACCCAATCTGCCAATCAGGGGGACCAAGGTACACAAGCTTCTGAACCCTCTAACTCTTCTAATTCTATGCATTCTTCTCCTTCTAAAGAGGGTGAAGGGTTGGCCACATCATCAGCCACCCTAGCCGCACCCTCATTCCAATTCAAATCAGCTTCAAACCAACCCAGTGTTGAGGACTTAGTGCCTCGCATTGTGAAAAAGAAAAGATCCACAAGGAAATCTGTGTCAGCTTCGGTGGGCAAAATTTTAACTCCAAAACCATTAGAAGTCCCACCTGGTTCAGTGGAAGCTGAGGAACGTTCCGAAGCTGTCCCTTCTTCGACGCGATCTGGGTCTGACACCCAATCTGCCAATCAGGGGGACCAAGGTACACAAGCTTCTGAACCCTCTAACTCTTCTAATTCTATGCATTCTTCTCCTTCTAAAGAGGGTGAAGGGTTGGCCACATCATCAGCCACCCTAGCCGCACCCTCATTCCAATTCAAATCAGCTTCAAACCAACCCAGTGTTGAGGACTTAGTGCCTCGCATTGTGAAAAAGAAAAGATCCACAAGGAAATCTGTGTCAGCTTCGGTGGGCAAAATTTTAACTCCAAAACCATTAGAAGTCTCACCTGGTTCAGTGGAAGCTGAGGAACGTTCCGAAGCTGTCCCTTCTTCGACGCGATCTGGGTCTGACACCCAATCTGCCAATCAGGGGGACCAAGGTACACAAGCTTCTGAACCCTCTAACTCTTCTAATTCTATGCATTCTTCTCCTTCTAAAGAGGGTGAAGGGTTGGCCACATCATCAGCCACCCTAGCCGCACCCTCATTCCAATTCAAATCAGCTTCAAACCAACCCAGTGTTGAGGACTTAGTGCCTCGCATTGTGAAAAAGAAAAGATCCACAAGGAAATCTGTGTCAGCTTCGGTGGGCAAAATTTTAACTCCAAAACCATTAGAAGTCCCACCTGGTTCAGTGGAAGCTGAGGAACGTTCCGAAGCTGTCCCTTCTTCGACGCGATCTGGGTCTGACACCCAATCTGCCAATCAGGGGGACCAAGGTACACAAGCTTCTGAACCCTCTAACTCTTCTAATTCTATGCATTCTTCTCCTTCTAAAGAGGGTGAAGGGTTGGCCACATCATCAGCCACCCTAGCCGCACCCTCATTCCAATTCAAATCAGCTTCAAACCAACCCAGTGTTGAGGACTTAGTGCCTCGCATTGTGAAAAAGAAAAGATCCAAAAGGATCAAGTATTGACGGATAAGAAGGTGGACAAAATGTATAAGGAACAGACTGCAATTAAAGAGATTGTTGTAAAAGCAGTTGACCTTATGCAAAAGAACCAAGAGAAGCTGACAGAGTCCCTTGAAAGTTTAACTAAGAAAATCAATGAAGAAATGGAAAAGAACAAAGGGACTCTGGGTCAGATCGAAAATGCTGCAACCAGATTTACAAGAAAAGTAACTGTTGAGCTTCAAGCTGCTAATAAGTCACAAGCAGATTTCAAGAAGGATTTGATTGAAGCCTCAACCAGTTTCAAGAACAAGGTTGCACTCCTCCATGAGGATTTTGCTGAATTGAGAAGAGCTTGTTGTCTTACAAATGTAAAGATAGATGTCCTTAACAATCGAATTCCAGTCTTTGCCACTCCTATGAGTTCTTTTCCTGGTGATGATGACAAAAAGGGGGAGAAGGATCATACCAAGGGGGAGAAGGATCATACCAAGGGGGAGAAGGGCTCCACTTCTAAGAAAAAGAGAAGTGAAATGAGTGAAGAAGAGATTCAAAGGCAAAAAGCTGAGGTAGATAGGGACATTGAAGCATATTTTGAAAAGGTGAGACAAAGAAACAACCAGGCTGATAGGAGGATGATTGTTTATGGTTCTAATGTGGGTGATAAGGAAGAGGAGACAAAAAGACCAGAATCTGAGTCTGGTGGTGAAAAGAATGTGAATGAAGGAGTTGAAAAGGAGAGTGATAAAGTTGAGGGGGAGACCATTGTTGGTGTTGAAAAAGATATAAGGAAGGAAGGTGGAGTTGAAAAATTAAAAAGAAAGATGAAGTCTGTCCAAGCTGACCCTGTGCAAGCTGTGCCTGAACAAGCTGTGCAAACTGACACAACTCCCAAAGAAGTAAACTTAGAATCTTCTTCAAGTGATGACACTGTCACTTTGTCTCAGTTTCAATTGAAGAAAAGGAAAACTGAAGCTGGGTCAAGTGGTTTGAAAGTCTTGACCCAAGAAGAAAAAGATTGGGAGCTGGCTGCTCAAAATGCACCTGGACTAAAAATGTCACTCAAACAGGCTTATAAGTTGGTAGTGGAAGACAGACTGGAAAGAGAAAGAGTTGCTGCAACTAAGTCTGATCTGAAATTGCCAAAGCTGTGCAAGAACAATTGAATAAAGAAGATGAAGAAGATCTTGCAGCCATTGGTACTAAAAGGAAAGTTGTGAGCAAAGAAAAGAGAAAGATGGTGGTTCACTCAAAACCATCACACAAAGTTAGAGATGTGGGGCAGAGTGTGAAAGCCCATAGCTGGTTTGATGCCTTGGAGAAAAGACAAGTGACTGAAAATGTCCAGTATAGAAGGCATCCAGAACCAATCCATCAGGTTATCTTGAAAAGGCGTAGAGGAAAAAGCATTCCAAGCATAAGGCTTACCAGGAAAGGTTTTGAAGCAAAATGGGAAACCTATGATCTTGACAAGTTGCTTGATCTAGGTTATACTGAATGGGTCGAATTGCATGATCACATTACTGGTATGCCTGGAATCCACAAAGAGGTTGTCTTGGAAGCCATTTGAAAAGGTGAGACAAAGAAACAACCAGGCTGATAGGAGGATGATTGTTTATGGTTCTAATGTGGGTGATAAGGAAGAGGAGACAAAAAGACCAGAATCTGAGTCTGGTGGTGAAAAGAATGTGAATGAAGGAGTTGAAAAGGAGAGTGATAAAGTTGAGGGGGAGACCATTGTTGGTGTTGAAAAATTTGGAGATATAAGGAAGGAAGGTGGAGTTGAAAAATTAAAAAGAAAGATGAAGTCTGTCCAAGCTGACCCTGTGCAAGCTGTGCCTGAACAAGCTGTGCAAACTGACACAACTCCCAAAGAAGTAAACTTAGAATCTTCTTCAAGTGATGACACTGTCACTTTGTCTCAGTTTCAATTGAAGAAAAGGAAAACTGAAGCTGGGTCAAGTGGTTTGAAAGTCTTGACCCAAGAAGAAAAAGATTGGGAGCTGGCTGCTCAAAATGCACCTGGACTAAAAATGTCACTCAAACAGGCTTATAAGTTGGTAGTGGAAGACAGACTGGAAAGAGAAAGAGTTGCTGCAACTAAGTCTGATCTGAAATTGCCAAAGCTGTGCAAGAACAATTGAATAAAGAAGATGAAGAAGATCTTGCAGCCATTGGTACTAAAAGGAAAGTTGTGAGCAAAGAAAAGAGAAAGATGGTGGTTCACTCAAAACCATCACACAAAGTTAGAGATGTGGGGCAGAGTGTGAAAGCCCATAGCTGGTTTGATGCCTTGGAGAAAAGACAAGTGACTGAAAATGTCCAGTATAGAAGGCATCCAGAACCAATCCATCAGGTTATCTTGAAAAGGCGTAGAGGAAAAAGCATTCCAAGCATAAGGCTTACCAGGAAAGGTTTTGAAGCAAAATGGGAAACCTATGATCTTGACAAGTTGCTTGATCTAGGTTATACTGAATGGGTCGAATTGCATGATCACATTACTGGTATGCCTGGAATCCACAAAGAGGTTGTCTTGGAAGCCATTGAAAAGAAGTTGGCTGCAATTGTGAAGTATAAAATTGACATCACTGGCCTTCCAAGACCAAGAGCATATGATTTAGATGATGAAGATGAGTCAGAAGAGCCACTCAAGAAGAAGAGAAAAAGAAATGTTAATCTTCAAGGAACTGAAGGTGATCACACAGACTTCCTTAGAAATTTGAACCCTTCAGAGTTTCTTGGGTTATTATCAACTGAAGCTATTGACAAACTTCTAAGTCATCTCAATCTGACTCTACCTGCTGGTGTGGAAAATGCAAGAAGTGGATTGCATATTACAGAGCCTGAACATGGAATGTATTTTGTGGATACAAAAGGGAAACTTGTATTCCAAAGGACTGCTGAGCTAAATGAGGTACCAACTTTGCACCTTTTTACCTTGTACAGATTTTGTGTTGCTTTCAGTGAACAAGGTAATGGGTATGAGCAGTTCCTAATTGATGAAGGTCTAGATAGAAAGATAGATGTGACAATTGCTCCATCTTTTGAGGTTAAACAAGAAACTGTAGAATTAATTGGGGAATAGAGTCTTATTGTAACACTTTGTATTTCTCTAATAAACAAGTAGTTGTACAAATTCAGTTATCTTGTATCAGATTGAAAAGAACCCAAAAGATTCAAAGGGTCACAAACTGTTAGTTATATTTTTCTTTGATTCTTTGTAAGCTGTATGTTAAAAGTGTAGTTAGGTTTTGTCATCATCAAATAGGGGGAGATTGTTGAGTCCCAATGTTTGTTGTAAATTTAATGATGACAAATCTGACCTATAAACACTTGTAATCTTTTGGTTCTTGTATTCGGATCTGGGTCAGACTAAGCTGACACAGCTTGCGATCTGTAACTGACCCAGATCACGCTTCATGTTCGTAATTATAATACTATATGGAAGCAAGTGTTATTCAAGCTGCATCAACAACGTTAAAGCATTCAATCCAAGTCGAAGAGGAGGATTGAAGATAGAGGACCAAACTGTTAGTGGAAGACAGATTGGAACTAGCAGTCAGCTTGGAAACACTTAGGCAGATTGGTACCTTGACAAACCGCCCAATCTGTGTCAACAATCAAAGTGAAGATAACAACCTGGATTGAAGATAAGGACTATGACGTGACTAGGAATATTCCTAGTATCCAGGTTGGTGGTTGGTTACATATGAGTGTCCATGCTCTTATTGGACGATGAAGAATGTGCTGCAGTACGTGGGGGACCACAAGTACGAGGAAGGCACGATTGATTACTCTTTTGATCGTCCAATACAAGAAGACTACGTGGTTAATTTGGACACCAAGTGACGAGGAGCTTTCGCCTATAAAAGCATCACTCCTTGTATGCATATGGGTGACATTTCCTGAGAATCATTCTTCACACAAAGTTTCTCTGCTCTTACACACAGCTTAGTCTGTACGAAATTAGCTTGGGCTAATTCTCTTGAGCTGAAACTTATTGATTGTAGTTTGTCATTTCATAGGGTTGTTTAGATATCTGTAGGCTATCTTTATTCCGCAACAACCCTGTAATTCTTTGTATAGATTATTTCTTAATAAAGAGTTACATTTGAAAAACTGCAATCTGTGTTCAAGAATGCTCTGCTTTACTGTTTTAATGATTCTTGTTCTTCACATGCATTAAGTATTTTTGAGTCTTAAAACGTTGCTTAAAAGTCTGTAAAGTTCGAGAAAAGTTGTATTCACCCCCCTCTACAACTATCCTGTGTACAATATTCTTTGGTATATTGATACACCGTGGGACCTAACACATAGCCTCGTCAATCTTCTTCGGTTCAATTAGTGACAAGAAGGTGACGTTTAAGCATTGCTTACTGGTGGCTCTTCTAGTCTGAACTCCACTATTTGGATCTCCAACAATCTGTTCAATTGGATGTGTTGCAGTCCATCTATTGTATTGACTAGGCTGGTGAACTACAATATCAGTGCAAGTCACCTGATGATCCTCTTCAGTTGCAACTGGAGGAGGATCAGCCCAAACTACTTCAGTATCCTCATCAGAGTCAATGAGGTCACGATTGGCATCATGAAATTCTTCAGTAAAAGGCATTTCTTGAAGAACTGGAGAAGTTGGAGTTTGAACTGTTGCTGATATTGGGGTGGCACGTACATCTGATCCAATCACCAGTTTCTGTGGTAAGCTGAAACTGATGGAGGGATAAAATGAAGTGTCACTGGTGGAACTCTTCTTTTTAACTGGTTCCAGTTTCTTGTGGCTGGAAACATCAACTGGTGAAACAACTGACTGATGAACTTGGTCAGTTTCACCAAAGTTTATTGGAACAACTGGAGAGGTATCAAGGCTTGGTCTTTTGTTGATTGCTTCATTGGATTCATCAAATGTAACATGAATTGTTTCATGAACCTTTTGGAGTCTATAATTATACACTCTAAAGGCTTTTCGAATATCTGAATAGCCTAAAAATACTCCTTCATCAGCTTTTGCATCAAACTTTCCAAGTTGACTGGAATCATTTAAAATATAAACTGGACAAACAAATATATGGAAATATCCAATATTTGGTTTTCAATTCCTGAGTACTTCATAAGCAGTCTTCTTATGCCTCTTGGTGTAGACTGACCGGTTTTGGGTGTGGCAAGCAGTTGCCACTGCTTCAGCCCAGAAACTGGTGGGAAGACCTGATTCAGATAGCATACTTTTGGCCGCTTCTATCAGTGTGCGATTCTTTCTTTCCATAACTCCATTTTTCTCTGGAGAGTGTGCTGATGAGAAGTTTTGAGAGATGCCAGTGTCATTGCAAAATAATTCAAGTACTTTATTTTGGAATTCTGTACCATTATCACTTCGCAACTGACAAACTTTTCGAGTGTACTTGAGTTCAATTCTTTTGATGAGAGAGATGATTTCAGCAGGTGCATCACTTTTGGATCTGAGGAACACACCCAGCAGTATCTGGTGAATTCATCAACCATAACTAGAGGATACTTCTTTCCAGCTCTAGTTTGAACATTCACTAGACCAAATAGATCCATATGGAGCATGTGGAAAGGTTCAGTGATGTTAAAGTTTTGTCTTGTCTTGAAACTGGCCCTTTTCTGCTTTCCCATCTCACACCCTGGACATGGATTTTCTTTATTAAAAGAAATCTGAGGTATCCCATCCACCAGTTGCTTGCGAGACAACTTATTAATATTTTTGAAATTTAGATGGGATAATCTTTTATGCCATAGCCAGTTGGTGTCCTCATCAGCCTTGTTATAGAAACACTGCTCTTTTGGAGCTGGTTCCATATCCATGACATACACATTTCCTTTTCTTGGTGCAATCATCACCACTTTCCAATCCTTGTTAAATATGGTGCCTTGAGCAATATCGAACAATACCTTATATCCATCATCACAGAGTTGACTGACACTAACCAAGTTATATTTTAAACCCTTCACAAATGCAACTCTGGTGAACTGGACTTGTCCATTATTGATTACACCATATCCTTCAGTCTTTCCATTTTCATCATTACCAAACGTCACTGCCGGTCCATCTTGGACAGTGAACTCTTCCAGCAGGGGCTTACATCCGGTCATTGTCTGTCCAGCTGCGCTGTCCAGATACCAGGTGTTCTTTTTACGATCGCCCTGCACACCCACAAAAATCATTAGTTATTTTTGTGAACCCATCTTTTCTTGATGGGTTCAGTGGACTTCACTTCAGAAGTCCCAGTTGACTCTGGTGGGTTAGAACTGGATGCTACATCTGGAGCTTTTTCATTAGCTCCAGGTGTAGAAGTAAAAATGATTGGTACTTGATACTTATTCACCTTCTTCTTTTCAGATTTTGTTCCAGATGGAACATTCTTTTGTTTTTGTTTAGAAGGTGGTTTGATATTTTGTTTTTCAACTGAGGAGGACGAACCTCCTTCCAGATTTTTAATTCTGGCAGTGCAACTCTGAACCTGCCTAGACAAAAGTTGGAGTTGACTGTCCAGTTTAAACAAGAAATCATTATCAACAGGCAGTTGAACCTTGGACTTAGGATTCTTGGGCTCCTTAGACTTTTGAGGTAAAGGCTTGTTATTTGCCTTTTTAACTGGAGCTTTAGCCTGTTCAGCTCCAGATTTAACCTCAGTGGGGGTGGTCTCATTGGTTCAGCTTTGACAGTCTTAGGTTGGTCATATGGAGTTTCAACCCTAAGAGCTGGAGGCAATGCATGAAGATCTGGTATGAGAGCTGCCATTTCCAGATCTCCAGATTTCCATGCATTTTTCTGGGCATCAATGGTTTTTGAAAAGGCATCATAATTCTTTCCAGATGCTTTTACCCAGGACTTGATAATCATTTTTTCTTTTTCAAGATTTGATTTTAAATTTTGAATTTCAAGTTCTAATGCCTCAATTTGTAAAGCTGACTCCTTGAGAGCCAACTGGACACTTTGTAAATCATTCAGTTGTGGTCTAACAACATTCAGTTCAGTTAAGATAGTCTCCAGATATCTTTCACTGTCTGATCTAATAGTTTCCACAAACACTAAATCACCATTTAGTGATTCAGCAAGGTCCAGTTTCAGTTCTGGGTCCTCCAGGTTGTCATAATCATATACCTTTTTCAAAATGATGTCGACCCATCTTTCATTTATGACATCATCTTTTGCCATATGCTGCTGTTGATCTCCAAAGCCATGAAACACATGTCTCTCTCCTCTTCATCATCAACTAATGAGCCATCAGAGTATTCCCACTTTCCTTCAGTTTGTGCAATCATGCACTGGTTCTTATCTTTTTCAAAGGAAAGAAGAGCAATCTAGGCTTTAAGCTTCTTGTATTTAGCTTTATAGCCATCATCAACCCGATTGTTATTAAAATGTGGGACAGGAGGACCAGTTTGGTTGTTCAACTGACTAGATCTGCATTCCTTCATAAAATGTCCTTTCTTACCACACTTATAGCAGGTAAGATTAGACTTGTCCAGAGAGTTGGAGCTGGAAGCATTGTTTGGGCCATTGAATCTGTTAGATTTGTGCTTAAACCTGTTAAAGGTTTTAGCAATCATGGAGACCAGATCATCATCGTCAGTTTCATCACAACCATCACTGATTTCAGTGGTCAGGCCTGAGTTCAGAAAACTGTTCAACATCTCCTTCATAGAATGTTACTGGACATTCTCAGCAGATATTAAAACAGCACAAGGTTTCTCAGTTAGACTAGAAACCTTTGAACTCTGGGCATGATTTAAAGCATCCTGCTCAGCCACATGTCTCTGTGCATTGTTATCTTCAGTGAATCTGAAGGCTCCATATAGAGATGCAAGAGTGTGGTTGTGCAGGGTCTTACCTTGTCTTAGGACAAGAATCATGTTTTCCCATTTGGAAGGAAGAATATCACAAAACTTCTCAAGAAGAATATCTTTATCTTTCTTTACACCCAGCCCTCTCAGTTGATTAAGCACACTGGTAAATCTGGTATAAGTACCAGTCAGGCTTTCATTGGGTAAAGCAAAGAAGGTCTCACACTTCTTGTTTAAAGCAACTTTCCTGGTGACAATGGTGTCATCACCTCCTTCATACTGAAGAACTAATTCGTCCCACATTGCCATGGCACTGGGGAACAACACAAGTGTTGGAATTAAGTCTTCAGGAACAGCCCCGAGGATCATGTTTTTCAGTCTGTTGTCCAAGTCCACCAGTCTGCGATACTCATCAGACTAATGGTCTTCGAGCTTTTCTCTAGAGCCCCTTCTTCCAGTAGGGTCTAGAAGAAGGCTCACCCCAGGGGACATAGGTACATATGGTCCATCCTTTAGGATTTTCAACATATATCTATCTATCCCACCAAAATGCAAAAGCATCCTGGCCTTCCATGTACCAAAGGTTTCACTGTTCCCATCGAATTTAGGAACAGGTGTGTTAGAATAATGTACATGGACATGGTTGGGGGCAGGAGGAGGAGGAGGAGGATTAGTGTTTACATTTCCAGGTGGTGTACCAGGCGGATTATTAACATTGATATTTTCAACATTAGGACCAGAACCATTCTCACCTTCATCAGTAGACATCTAAGCAGATCTAGGCAAGTATATTAGCCTTCTGCTCTGATACCACTTGTAAGTCCCAACTCTATAGATGGTACTAACTGAAGACACCTCAATGTCGATGGTGAGTTAACTTTGCAATATAAGCACTGAACTGGAGACGACCAGTTGCAGTGAATGTATACCAAGTTCTGGATAGTTTACTTATAAAGGTGACAAACAAATATAAGTAAAGTACAATGCAATAAAGTAAATACTTGTAAAGTAAAATGGTGAGATGATATGTATTTTTCAAGTGTAATTTATTTATTGATTATAAACAAATTACAAGGTTGTTGCGGAACCAAAATAATACAAGTATGTAAATATCCTAACAACCTATGAAATACAATCGATCTAATACTTGGAAATTCTCTTAACAATCGAAACACTTAAAGTTGTGAAATGTTCCTTTTTGCGATTGAGAGAAAATTTGCACAAGAACACCAAATATATTGCAGGTTTGCAAAGTTAATATTTGGTTGTGCAAAGACCTTTATTTATAGGAAAAGTTGACATTGGGATGCCAACTTTGGCCGTACAAATATGGTTGGGAACATTTAAGGAATAACATTTAATTCCTTAAAATGCTAGATAAAGTTATGACAATAAAGTCACTTTATCCAACCTGCTTTATGTACTTTTGTACTTTATACATAGATAAATCCTTTTATCCGTGTAACGGTACATAAAGCATAAAGGTCTTTTCCTCGTAATCAGTGTAAAGCTTTGTAAGTGCTTTACACCGATGTTCTCCAGTTTCTATCTGATATAAAATAACAACTGGGCTTCGCTGCCATTGTTATTCTCTTTCTTCCACTTGATGTCTTCGACTTCAGTTGGAATGTCTTCAGGTGTCTTGGTCAGATGTCAACTGGAGGAAGTCTTCAGTTCTGTAACTGTACGTTGCAACTGGACTTCATATATTTCTGGACATTTTCTTCAGGTCTCCAGATGCAACTGGAGACTGGCCAGTTTCGTAGTAAACTGGTCCTAACATTTACTATGGCAGAATCTTGGGTTACATTATTGAAAAATTTTTGAAAGGTGATTTCTAAAAGGCAACAGGGGATTTTATAAAGATTTCTCCCCTGGCCTCAAATATTTTTGGACCCATTGAGATCCACCAGAAACTAACTACTGCAATGAAGGATTATTTAGATTTTTATGTGAACAGGGAGATGGAGAACCTTGAGGATCAATCTGATTATCAAGAGGGAGCTGAGGCTGACTACCCTTCGACGCAAGCTGATCAGCCTGAAGCTGAATCAGACTTAGCCATTTAGGGTAGTGTTCAAGGTACAATTCTTAATATCCCTGAAATTCCTTCTCCATCTCATCGTTCTTCATTTTTTGAGGGTAGGGAAGTGGACCCACAAAATCTCTTCCTAGACGATCCCTCACAAAAATCTCCAATTTTTCAAAATGACCCAAACTCCCAAATCCCTAAAAACAAAAGATCACTAAAGAGAAAGAAAACATCAGTTGAGGGGGAGCATGTTGCAAAAGCTGCTAAAGTCTCCTCATCTCAAAGAAGACTACCCCTTGAGGCTGAATCTTCAAGGGAACGTTCCCAAGCTGACTCAGTTTCACCTGCTGCTAAGCCGATTTGCCCATCTGCATCCTCTAAAAAGGGTGCACGTAAGATAAAAGGGAAAACTGTTACTGCTGCATCCTCCCAAAAGGATGTACGCATTGAAAAACAGACCTCAGCCCAAGGTCAAAGTGAGTCCACAATTATATCGCCTTCATCACTCTCCAAACAGAGTGGTGAAATCATTAAAGGGACACCCCTGGACTCAACCCAAGTCCATAAAGAGTCGAGTCTATCACGGTTGAAAAATCTTGAGCATGTGTACCAAAGATCTCCAAGAAAAGGTACTCAAGCTGATTCTTCTCTTTTACACTCTGGGTCTGCACAGGCTGCCAATGCTTCACCTAGATCACAAGGTGGAGTACATGCCTCAACATTCTGTGCCGATGAGGCTGTGGTGCAATAAAACACCACAGAATAGGGACCAACCAATTCTACCCTTAACATTACACCAACTGCAGTCGTCTCTGCACTTGTGGAAACGCAAGGGACTATCTTTGGTCAAGAGGGCTTGATTCGTCAAGGCCTCAATCCATCTCTTGCAGGTGAGATAGCTACCGATGGTCCTCACGATGTTGGTAGTCCAAGACTCATCACCACCATAAGGAGTGATCAGTCACTTGGTCAATCTGGAGTCCACCCATCCTCAAGGGATGATTTGGTAACTGCCAATGCTGAAGCTGATCAATCTATTCTGCTTCATGAAGCAGGCAATATACAGCTTGAATTAAACGTTAACCTCAAGCTGATTCTTCTCTTTTACACTCTGGGTCTGCACAGGCTGCCAATGCTTCACCTAGATCACAAGGTGGAGTACATGCCTCAACATTCTGTGCCGATGAGGCTGTGGTGCAATAAAACACCACAGAATAGGGACCAACCAATTCTACCCTTAACATTACACCAACTGCAGTCGTCTCTGCACTTGTGGAAACGCAAGGGACTATCTTTGGTCAAGAGGGCTTGATTCGTCAAGGCCTCAATCCATCTCTTGCAGGTGAGATAGCTACCGATGGTCCTCACGATGTTGGTAGTCCAAGACTCATCACCACCATAAGGAGTGATCAGTCACTTGGTCAATCTGGAGTCCACCCATCCTCAAGGGATGATTTGGTAACTGCCAATGCTGAAGCTGATCAATCTATTCTGCTTCATGAAGCAGGCAATATACAGCTTGAATTAAACGTTAATTCTCCTCAAGCTGATTCCAGACTGACAACTTCTACTCCACCTCTTGAGACTCACTCTCATGAGGCAAATAGCCCAACAACTCCTCCGCTCCACAATCTCTAAATTCCCCTAATATACCGCTTATTAGGGTCACCAGTGAGCCCTCTGGAAGGGTTTAGGCTGGAAAGCCAACTGATGGTCCTCCCATTACAGCCAGATCCATATTAAAGGATATGGTAGCTAAGCTCACTGAGATGAACGACACCCACAAGGCTAACATCACACAGCTTGGTGAACGTATGGATTCAGGGTAAACAGGTATCTTTACAGGATCATCTTCAAGATATTGTGAGCACTCAGTGGATCTTGACCACCCATCAAGAAGAAATCATGGAGGAAATGGCAGAAATGGTCAAGATGGGTGTCAGGCTGAGTGGTACAATCAAGGGTTGGAGTCAAGGGATGACAAAATTAAATAAAAAAAATAGAGAGTATTTAGCTGCACTTTCCACTTCCTAAAATAAGCTAAGGAAGTCCATGAGAATCAGATTCAAAGCCAATAGGCTCAGACTGAAGAAACATAACAAACAAATTCTTAATGACATCAAAGGCATCAAAACCCAGCTTGAAGAGGTTATGAATGTTCCTTCCAAGGTAGAGAAGTCTGAAGCTGAGTTGAAGAATAAAGTTGCAGCACTCAGCTCCACAGTTGATGAACTGAAGGCTTCCAGCTCATCTAACACTACTAAACTAACTGAGCTTGACTCTTATCTAAGAAATGATCTAACATTGTTGATCAAGTCAGTCAGCTCCACCTCCACTGCCCCCATTGATGATGACAAAAAGGGGGAGAAGGAAGAAGAAGGGGAGAAAGTAGTTGAAGAAGATGTTGCTGCGGCTACTATGGAAGAAGAAGATACTGAGGTGAATGCAGAAGATGTTGAAGCTACTGTTGCAATGTTGAATATTGGAGCTGATTAGTCTAAACCTCAAGTTAAAACTCAAACTCAAACTGATCCATCTTCAACACCAGAAGAAGAAGTTGTTGTGGTGGATTCTGATGATGAAGAGGAAGAAGGAGCAGATGTGAAGGTTGTCTTAGCTCTTCAGGCTGATGCAGATCTTATAGAATTTGAAGATGAAACCTCCTTAGATGATAGTGACAGATTGCCAATTGGGCCTTACTTTACTAAGAGGAGAGGATCTGGATCAGACCCAGCTTGCATTCAGCCTATTGAAGAACAAGCTGACCAAAACATTCAGACTGAAGGCACTCAGACTGAAGGTACTTCAAGACAAAGAAGTCAGCTTGAGATTGAAGAAGAGGCTGTCAGAAAGAATGAAGCTGAAAGGAGGAAAAGACAAGTGGCAAAGGATGCTAAACTAGCAAGAAAACTGATTCTGGTTGAAAAAGAAAGAGAAAGATACACAAGACTCTAGGATCAACTTAATGAAAAAGAAAAGAGGCAAAGAATTAGACAAGAAGAAGAGAAAACTCAAAAGGCTCTCCAAGAACTTGAAAAGGAACATCTAGATGACTCTCCAAAGAAGAAGAAGTCAGCTCAAGTAAAGAAGAAGCCAATAGTCATCTCCAAAAGTTCATCAAAATCTGAAAAAGAAAAATTGGAGAGGTTCAAGCTGACTAGGGTTATTCAAGAAGAGATTTTTGGGGTAAAGCTGACTAAAGTTAAAACAAGTAAATACCCCATAATCCACTTGAGAAGAGAAGGTGATTCCTCTTCAAGAGAAGTATTGGAGCTGTCTGAGCTGTTTACTCTTGGATATGAAGAGTGTGTTGAGCTGCATAACCTTCTGGTTCTGAACAAGCTAAGCAATTATAGAGTGGTGGTTGGTGACTTGTCCAAAAGATTTTCAAAGATGAAAATTATAATATTGATACATTTGGACTGCCATAACCACTCACTTCTGAAGATGATGATTCAGAAGCTGAAGAAGGTGAGACTGTACCTGGTCTCAAAAGAAGAAAGAAGAAGAAAGTAACCATTGAAGACTTCTTAAAAGGAAGAGACTTACATGTCAAAATCAAGAAGTCTGGTTATGGTGAGAAGATGGATAAGCTTAATTTCAGTCTGCCTCCTGAAATTACCAATCCACTGGAAGGCCAAATCATTGAAGCCCCTGAACTTGTTCTGATCATAAGAACTCACAAAGAAGAAATTGGGCTACAAAGAGCTTCTGAGCTGAACATTGTGTCAAATGTAAACTTATATGCTCTCAAGCTGGTCTGCAATCAAGTTGGTGACAACAAAAGCAGATTTCATGAAGCCTGAATGATAGAAGCATCAAGAAGGGGATATGATTTGAACAAGCCTGCTCCAGCTGACATAAAGGAAGAGTACTATGAAAGCTTTTTGTAAAATACTCTAACTTTGTCCTTTATGTAAATTCTGTAAATACTCTATGTTATGCTTTCTTGTAAAAGTTAATCAAGTAAATAATGTTGATCACATCTTTTTCATTCAGTCTTGTAAGTATTTATATTATAAGTTTGAAAAAGATCAAAAGAACCCAAAGAAAAGATTGGAAGGGTCAAATGTAAAATGTTATCAACTTGATAACCCTTTCAATCTGTTTAAGTATTTCCAGTCTGATCAGAAGAAGCTGCAAGGGTTTTGTCAACATCAAATAGTGGGAGATTGTTGGAGTCAAGTCACTCATACATTACAGGATTTGAAGATGACAAACAATTCGAGAAATACTTAAGTCTTTGGTTCTGGAGCTGAGTCAGCTTGGAGTGATCCAAGTTGAGTCAGCTTGAACATCTTCATTAGAAGATGGTATCCTTCAAGCTGCATCAAAAATAAGAACAAGCACTTGGTCTAAATTGAAGATGAAGAACAAGGATAGAAGGCCAAGCTGATGGGTGAAAATCAGCTTGGATCTTGCAGTCAGCTTGGAAGGTACATTGTCAGCATGGAGTATTGCAAGTGCTCCAGTATTATGGTAAACTTTGTATATTCATCAATCAACTGGATAAGTATCAGAAAGGATATTCTAGAAGTGTCAGTTCTTAATTGTAAACATTCTATGAGGTGTCCATTTTATTGTTGCTGCATGATCAATCTTGGTAAGCAAGTAGGGAACAAAAAGGACAATGTCACTATCACCAGGTACTGATCAGGCAGAGACCATCAGATCAAGACGCGTGGAAGAAAATGGGCGGCATCCAAGGCATGGTTGATGCCTATATAAACCATCCTTTGTGTCTCAAGAATGTGTGCATCCATTACATTAACTCTCACAATGATTAAAGCTTATCAGCTTGGATCCATGTTGTACTCAGCTTAGGCTAGTAGAGTTAATAAACAAAGTTGTAACTTGCTATTCAACCAAGTAGTTAGATTTGTAGGCTAATCTGTTCCACAACTACTTGTAATTCTTTTTATCCATCAATAAAAGAATTAGTTGAAAATCAGCTTACACTTTGTTCTTAGACTGCACTTTACTTTATTGTCTTTATACTCTGTTATTTACTTTACTGTTTCATTAATATGATTATCTCAAGCTGAATATGGACAAACACTTTAAGATAGTTTACATTCCGCATTAAAAGTATTTTCAAGCTGATTAAGTGAAAGTTGTATTCACCCCCCCCCCCCTCTACAACTCTTTGAGACATCTTAAACCATCCTGTTTATCTTTGGGACCTATCGTGTATAAGCTTTGTATATAAATGAATATTTGTATATGTATATGAACTATTACACAAATAAGATATATACATGAGGTGAGATATTGTGAGAACTAAATATTTGTCGAGAACTACGAGAACTATTTTTGTTCATTTGATTAGTTAGATCAAAGGTTGTAATTATTTTGAATAAAAATTAATTCATTAATATAAAAGAATTATCATAAGGGCATGATTGGAATATTAAAAAAATATGAAAAACGGAATATAAAGGTCCACACGAAAATCATGGAACTTCCTTTTTGAAGTTGTCAAAGCTTTTTTAATAATTAATTTATTACTAATACAAACTATTTGACCAGTATCACAAAATTTACGTAACATAACTTTTTTATTTTGTTTTCTAAAATTAAATCACAATAAAAGATAGAAAAGATATAGTGGCCCATGAATAAGTGAATTAACAAAATATAAAGTTATGCACATGTGTATAACCTATTCACAAATATATAGACAGTTTTTTATAACAAGGCACACATGTATGTATATACAATTTTTCTCATATCAAGATACACAAATGCATATAAAAAAATACATATACACAGGTACACATGTATTATAACTTATTCACAGGTGTATAGATAACTTTTTTTTAAAACAAGGTACACATACACGTGTACCTTTTTTTATAACAAGACACACATGTATGTATATACAATTTATCTCTTAACAAGATACACAAATGCATATAAAAAAACACATATACACAGGTACACATGTATTTTAACTTATTCACAGGTGTATAGATAACTTTTTTTTAAAACAAGGTACACATACACGTGTACCTTTTTTTATAACAAGACACACATGTATGTATATACAATTTATCTCATAACAAGATACACAAATGCATATAAAAAAATACATATACACAGGTACACATGTATGTTTTATACGAGTACGTTTTTCATATAAAACTTTCATACAAAATTTTATGTGGGACATATGTTAATATGTTTGTTAACAAGTGTATACATATCTTCTAATCAAATACGAAAAAACGTGAAAATCTGTTATTTGAAGAGGTACTTCTTTGACCTATATAATTTGAGTATATGTTGCAAAATATTGAAGTAGTTATGCTAATGTAATGTACCTTCCTTGAAAGACGAATGACAAATGGAATATGGCATTTCATTTGTTTGGAATATAAATATGGCTATATATAATTTCAAATGAAAAGTTGTTAGATATAAAATATGGCGTATGACTTTAATAGGTTAAATGTGAATGATCGGAATATAAGATCAACATATCTCATTTGGTTTTTAACCTTTTCTAGATGTTAAAAAAACATATTCACGGTAAAATCTGAAAGTGAAATGCCATACATGTGATTGGAATTTGCTATATTAATTATAACGGATAATATGATAAATATAAAATACTTTTTTAGAACGGCATAAAATATTGAATATCAATTGGAATATCAATATCAAGATAGTTGAATATAACTGATGGATGAGATATTTATGGTAATAGTTAATGAATTTATTTATATTGATTTTATATAATTACCATATTATCCTTATATATAATAGTTTCACAGTTGTCGACATTTTCTTGGTTCTCATTTTAACTTTTTACTATGTATATATATTTGTAGAGATATATGCATGAGGTATTTAATGAAGTAAAATGGAAAGTTGTTAGTAACAGGAGTAAGCAATGATACAAAGGCAATTACAAGTGTAACTAGTGTTACAAAAAAACACAGAGAGGGGATAACTTAATATCGATAACCACATTGGTCCGTTGTGAAATTGAGTCGATTAATTAACTCTAAATACTTGTTTATTAAACTAACTAGCTAATCAACCCGGGTTTAACCCGGGTTAACTTATAAACGCTTTGTAAATAAACCGAATGATATCCGGGTAACTTTAAAATATGTTGTCATATTAAAATGTATAATAACAACGTTAAATAAGTTGAAAATTTGTGATAAGTTATTATGTGAAAAACGGAAATAAAACTTGTGTAGTTGTACACACACGTTAATACACATACGGTTGGTAAAAACAACAAAATAAACCGTTAGCCTGAAAGACACTATAGTTTCCGGCCTATTATTATAACGAAAAAATAAAGTGATTAAAATCTTACATAATAATGTGAGGATTAATAAAAATCAATATTAATGATATATATTCAAAAAAGGAAGGATATTTTGAATTTATAATTAAAAAAGTATGATGATGTCATAATTAAAATAAAAGGATATGTGGAGTACACAACTTTTAAAAAATCTTATGTCATCATAATTTTTCTTTATTTATATAGTAGATTACTTATGACTTTTTTTAAGAGCCAATTAATATAATTAGTAACTAGTTGGTTCGGAACTCGCGCTGCGGGGCCTTCATTTTGATGTTGAGACGTTTTGTTATGACAATGCATTTACGTTAAACCAACCGACAAATAAAAAACTATTTTGTCATAGATAAATTTGTTCAAAAAATTTTCATATCAAGTATATATTTATTTACGGGTAATACACATTAGTTTCTATGTACGCGTTAGTTTGTTTATATTATTGTGATTATTCTTAGTTATATATGTTTGCAAAAAACTTTGGCATATGAAATAGATAATTTCTTAAGAACAATATCACAATCACGTCCAAAAGTTTGCAGTACTAAAATAAATATATTTTAATTTTAAACCAAAAATTAAAACGAAGGTAAAAAAGTTAGATTGAAAGTATTCGATATATTATTTGAAAACCAAAATGAAAAAGATATTTGTAAAAAACAAAGAAAAAGCCCAAAAAGAAACCCAAACGGTGTACAACAGGGCAAAATCCAAGCGGTGGAACAGATTCAAGAAAACCAAAAATAAAAACTGTAAGTCCCTATTGTCGTATAGATCGTAAATAAGACGTGATTCGTTATGTCAAGAGTGTGGAATCCTCTTGAGATAACTAGATTGCTATTGCCTTTTGTCAATTAAAGAGCAATTAATCGACCTAAGGTTATACACGAAGTGTAAGTTCGTGTAGGATAGTTCACAAGCAACAATTCAACGTTATATCACCAATTCGTTACTTAATTCGTAACCTAGCTGGGTATTTATACTTGTACAATGTTAGTTCGTGTGGGCTTAGGCATCACATGTGTGAGTCCCAAATATAGATGAATAACAAACCCGACTGGCAAGTACAACTGATCTTGATGCACAAGTTCAGTTTACGATCCAGATATGGATAACAAGAAACAATTGACTAGATATAAAATGTAAGAACAAGTTGGCAGAAACTATATAAAGATATATATAAATATAATCAAGTATGTAGCATTGAGACACGTTGTTTTCTTTTCAAAGTATTTGATTTATTGATATATAAACAAATACAAGGATTGTTGCGGAACAAAGATAAACACCCAAGTGTAAGTATCTAAACAATCCTGAAATACAAGTGATCTAATAAACTTGGAAATACTCGTAAGTTTTCTTAGAGTATGTCTCACAAGTTGCAATGCTAAAGTTTCTAAGCTTCTTGCAAGTTATGAGAAGACTTTGCATTTATAGACCAAGTTCATGGTGACATGGACAAGATCGTATAAAAGTGGTTGTGAGCATTTAAGGAATTAAAGATAATTCCTTACATGCTTGTACTTGGAATAGTATATAAGTCAATTGATGTGACTTATAGTACTATGTTCCAAGCCTTTACTTTTACCTTGTACTTTTTATTAATAGATAAATCTATTGACTGGGTAAAGGTATGTAAAGTACAAAGTCTTCCTCGTAATCAGTGTAAAGTGTTGTAAATACTTTACACTGAGATGCTTCAGTCTTCGATCTGGTAGAATCACTCTTTGCTCGCTTCTGAGGTGATTCTCTTCTTCATACTTCAGTCTTTGACTTCAGAATGAATGCTTCAGATTTGTCTCGATCTGAACTGAAGTGAAGCTTCAGTGAAGGAATTCTGAGACATCTCAGAATTCTGTAAAAATGTCTTCACTAAACTTCAAGCTATTTCTGAACAAATTATACTTGGTCGATTTTCGACCTAACAAATTCCCCCTATTTGTTCTGAAATAGTGCATGCATCTCAGACTTCTATCTATACATGTTTGTAAGTCTGAAATACAAGTTTTTTGTTTAAGTTGTAAAAATTTTCTAAGTACATCTTATAGATCATTGATGTCTCAGAATTTTACTTGTGGTTTTCTAACTTAAACTTACCATCTACTTATAGGTTACAAATTGCAACATATATATACAAACTGAAATGATAGTTACAAATGTAAATATTTTACAAGTACATGATAATCTGAAAAGAAAAACTACTTCTTGGCAGGCCTTGAACCAGAAGGTGCCTCAGTAGGTTTTCTCTTCAGTGGAGAATGATCCTTTTTGCCAAACAATCTGCTTTCAATTTCCACCTTGGCTTGCATCTTTTGTTGTATTCTTGCTAACAATGCACCAGTCAAGGCAGATTTTGGTTTCCCCTTCAGAATCTGGATCATCTCCCTATGCTCAGAAATCCCAAACTCGTGCACTGAAACCTGATGGTATTCTTCAGCTGCCCTTCCTTCTCTTTTAACAATCAAGTCAAAAAGCTTCAATCCATCCGCTTTTGTTACTTCCATATCAACTATCTTGGCTGGATGAGATCGATGCTTCATATAGTGCTCATATTGATCCCTTTCATGTTTTCTTTGAATTTCAACAGC
The DNA here is from genome assembly GCA_034093135.1 of Erigeron breviscapus. Lineage (NCBI taxonomy): Eukaryota > Viridiplantae > Streptophyta > Magnoliopsida > Asterales > Asteraceae > Erigeron > Erigeron breviscapus. The sequence continues at coordinate 176,210,205 of CM067167.1, forward strand.
ATCATCAGACATTGGTTTGAAGGTAGAAAGATCAGCATCACGAACACTCTTTCTTGAAGATCTAGGTCCAGTCACTTTGGCTTAATGGTTGGTCTGAGCAACTCTTTCTCATCAATACTGGGCTTCTGAACCAACTCATGAACTTCACTTCCAACTGCCATAATCTCTTGCTTCAACAGCTCAACACTAGATGTCAAGTTTGCAACCACTGAAGCTTGCACATCTCTCTTTGTCAACCTGAAGGCTTCTCTGATTGCAGAGCTCACCTTGTTGCAAGTCATCACCAACTTGTTCAGCTTCCCAACTACTAGTCCTTCATTTCCAGCAACTTTGGTCAGCTCAGTTCCAAGGAACATCTGAGCACCTTTCATATCAACCAAGGAACTAGTATTGGCAGTTAGAGATTTTGCTAAGTCCTCCACCCTAAGAATAAGGTTTTGGACTTCGGTTTGTGTTCTCTCTAACTGTGTTTCCACATTTAAAGGAGGTGGGGGTTGTGCAGAAGCAGGAGCCACAAAAGGTAAACTACCGAGCCCTTTAAGTACTTTATTCATTTGTACATCTGTTGGACTCTATTGGGGCATCATAGTTGATCGGTGGTGGGATGTTATGAATTTGGGGGTGAAGAAATTGAAGTGAAGGAGTGAAAGATGGATCGGTGACATATGCAGGATTGGTGCCTGGTGGAAAGATTGGATTTTTGAAAGGAGGTGGGGGTTGTGCAGAAGCAGGAGCCACAAAAGGTAAACTACCGAGCCCTTTAAGTACTTTATTCATTTGTACATCTGTTGGACTCTATTGGGGCATCATAGTTGATCGGTGGTGGGATGTTATGAATTTGGGGGTGAAGAAATTGAAGTGAAGGAGTGAAAGATGGATCGGTGACATATGCAGGATTGGTGCCTGGTGGAAAGATTGGATTTTGGTGAGAAGGAGGTGGGGGTTGTGCAGAAGCAGGAGCCACAAAAGGTAAACTACCGAGCCCTTTAAGTACTTTATTCATTTGTACATCTGTTGGACTCTATTGGGGCATCATAGTTGATCGGTGGTGGGATGTTATGAATTTGGGGGTGAAGAAATTGAAGTGAAGGAGTGAAAGATGGATCGGTGACATATGCAGGATTGGTGCCTGGTGGAAAGATTGGATTTTGGTGAGAAGGAGGTGGGGGTTGTGCAGAAGCAGGAGCCACAAAAGGTAAACTACCGAGCCCTTTAAGTACTTTATTCATTTGTACATCTGTTGGACTCTATTGGGGCATCATAGTTGATCGGTGGTGGGATGTTATGAATTTGGGGGTGAAGAAATTGAAGTGAAGGAGTGAAAGATGGATCGGTGACATATGCAGGATTGGTGCCTGGTGGAAAGATTGGATTTTGGTGAGAAGGAGGTGGGGGTTGTGCAGAAGCAGGAGCCACAAAAGGTAAACTACCGAGCCCTTTAAGTACTTTATTCATTTGTACATCTGTTGGACTCTATTGGGGCATCATAGTTGATCGGTGGTGGGATGTTATGAATTTGGGGGTGAAGAAATTGAAGTGAAGGAGTGAAAGATGGATCGGTGACATATGCAGGATTGGTGCCTGGTGGAAAGATTGGATTTTGGTGAGAAGGAGGTGGGGGTTGTGCAGAAGCAGGAGCCACAAAAGGTAAACTACCGAGCCCTTTAAGTACTTTATTCATTTGTACATCTGTTGGACTCTATTGGGGCATCATAGTTGATCGGTGGTGGGATGTTATGAATTTGGGGGTGAAGAAATTGAAGTGAAGGAGTGAAAGATGGATCGGTGACATATGCAGGATTGGTGCCTGGTGGAAAGATTGGATTTTGGTGAGAAGGAGGTGGGGGTTGTGCAGAAGCAGGAGCCACAAAAGGTAAACTACCGAGCCCTTTAAGTACTTTATTCATTTGTACATCTGTTGGACTCTATTGGGGCATCATAGTTGATCGGTGGTGGGATGTTATGAATTTGGGGGTGAAGAAATTGAAGTGAAGGAGTGAAAGATGGATCGGTGACATATGCAGGATTGGTGCCTGGTGGAAAGATTGGATTTTGGTGAGAAGGAGGTGGGGGTTGTGCAGAAGCAGGAGCCACAAAAGGTAAACTACCGAGCCCTTTAAGTACTTTATTCATTTGTACATCTGTTGGACTCTATTGGGGCATCATAGTTGATCGGTGGTGGGATGTTATGAATTTGGGGGTGAAGAAATTGAAGTGAAGGAGTGAAAGATGGATCGGTGACATATGCAGGATTGGTGCCTGGTGGAAAGATTGGATTTTGGTGAGAAGGAGGTGGTGGAACATAAGGTTCATTTTCGGGAATTTGGATTTCTGGGGGAGGAGCAGGGGCGTTTGCGAGGATGGGGGCTGGCTCAGAATCGGATTGATTCGCCTCCAATAGTTCCTCGTCAAACTCAAAGTCAGCAAGAGAATCAAGATTCTCCTGAGGTAGCTCATCGTCATCCCAGAAGGCATTCACTTTTGCAATCTGGTCAGATATGCCCTGGTTTGGGTCACTAGTACCCTCACCAGATTCAACGATTGGCTCAACCGTAGTATCATCGCCAGGGACAGTAGATATAGGAGCTGGACTTTTGATAATGTTCAGCAACTTATCTTTAGATCTACTAATGGGTCCTACATTCTTTTGTAGCCCACTTAGTGACCTTTCTGAACCAGCTAGTGTGGCTGAGACAGTTTTATTAAATACCTGAAGCATAGCAGAGGAGAGTTCAGGCTCATCTTCAGTAATGGTTGCCTTTGAGAAATCCCTGCTATATTCTGGTACAGAAGCTTCAGGTCCAGCTTCATTGTAAGCTTCTCCAAGTATATCCATAAAACACAAGCTTAAAAATCTTGGAAAGGCGATGTGCAGACTTCTCTTTCCTTTTAACTTTGTAATCAACTGAGAGAAGAGAATCTCAGCAAAATCTGCCTGTATCCCATTCCAAATGTAGTACCCCATCTCAACTTGGGGTAAAGAAAGCTGGTCCAACCCTCCATGGTTGCCACCAAGGCTTTCCACAATCTGCGTCCAGAAGAACCTCCAACAATTTCCAAAACCAGACATAAAGATGTGTCCAGAGGTCTTCAAGTTACCATCATCATCCTCCATATCACCATGACCAGTGGCGACTAGAACCTCCCTGAAATTGACTCCTTTGAGTCTTTTAGCAAACACCTGGGGAGGTTTGAGGTAGTTCAGATGAAGGGAATTTCTGAACCCCTCAAGAGTGATGACACACTTCTTGGTGCCCTCATTAAGAGTGAAGGAGATGGATTGTTCATCCTTGTTCACCACTGCTGTGTACCAGAATTCAAGCAAGTATCGATGATATAATGCCTGCGGATTTGCGGTCAGAGCATAATGGAAAGGGGATTGCTCCCAAAAATTGTTGATTCTTCCCATTAAGGTTTCGGATTTCACATTCAATTGAGCCAAAAAGTTGCTCATGTTGAATCGGATTTGAGATGGTGTGAAATTCTTTGGCCATGTAGCAGATGTTTTCACATCACTCGATGGAGTATATACAAAATTGATGAGTGATTTGTGTTGTGAAGAAGATGATGATTTAGACATTTTAAGATTTGAAAGATGAAAGTGAAAAGGAATTTGAGAGTAAATATGAGAGATATTGATGATTGGGGAGTAAATGAAAAACGAAGTAAATGAAAGAATGAGAAGGAATTTGAATTTAAGATGGAATGCAAAAAGTTTTTCCAATTAAAAACAATTTCTGGGGTCAAGTCAGCATTAAATGCAAAGCCGTTTGAGTGACCCCACCCTGCAACACTTTTTCAGAAAAAGTACTCATTTCTTTCTTATTTACGGCGCAACTTGTGTGACACATAAGCATGACCAACGTAAGTTAAAACATAGTATGCAGTAGGTCACGTGTACACACAATTGACCAAGTATCAAAAAATATCTTGAAAGGATTGTTGTATTTCAGAGATGACTAAACAAATTCTGAGCATGGTCAGTTCCAACGAGATCTGAACCATCTCAGTCAATAGAATTCAACTGAAATAATTTTGATTTTCTGAAGTGCTTCAGTTAAATACGTTTTTCTGAGCAAAAGGTTCCCCCTCAAAAATGAAGGTTTATTTTACAGTTTGAAAAATATTTAACATTCCCCCTGAAGTGATGATCCATGAATTAATAAGTGCCAAGATAGTATCACAAAGGCGTTCGATAGCTAGGCGAGCAAAAATTACATGGATCGCTCAGACTGGTGAACCAGATCAGTGTCACTGAGGCGTTCATAACAAGATTACCAGTCTAAGGATTTAACATACCCAACTCACTGACTAGATGTTTAAAGGTTTTGACATCTAAAGGTTTTGTAAAAACATCAGCTAGTTGCTTATCAGTGGGAATAAAGTGCAATTCAATATCTCCTTTCAGAATATGATCACGAATGAAATGATACCTGAGATCGATGTGCTTGGTTTTCGAGTGCATTACAGGATTGTGAGATATGGCAATGGCACTAGTGTTATCACAAAAGATTGGAGTCTTTGTGTAAGTAACACCATAATCAGTTAGCTGGTTTTTCATCCATAGAATCTGAGCACAACAACTTGCTACAGAAATATACTCAGCTTCTGCAGTGGATAGTGATACTGCAGTCTGCTTCTTACTGGTCCAGCTTACTAACTTGCCACCAAGGAAATGACACCCACCTGTGGTACTTTTCCTGTCTATCTTACAACCTGCATGATCAGAATCTGAATAACCCATTAGATCTAGACTGGAGCCTTTGGGATACCAAAGACCCAATCTGGGGACACCTTTAAGGTATCTGAAGATCCTTTTAACAGCATTTGCATGTGCTTCTCTGGGATCAGACTGAAATCTAGCACAAAGGCATGTTGCAAACATTATGTCTGGTTTACTTGCAGTTAAATACATCAGTGAACCAACCATACCACGATATTTTGTATGGTCCACTGGTTTTCCATGTGGATCATAATCCAAAGTTAATGGAGCAGAAATAGGAGTATCTTTTGATGAGACTGAGTCAAATTGATATTTCTTTAATAAATCTCTGACATATTTTTCTTGGTTAATGAAAATACCATCTTCATTTTGTTTTACTTGAAGTCCCAGAAAATATGTCAGTTCTCCCATCATACTCATTTCATACTCAGAAGACATGATTTTTGAAAAATTTTCACACATCTTCTCATTAGTAGAACCAAACACAATATCATCAACATAAATTTGTACTAAAAGGATATCACTTTTATCATGCAATATGAACAAAGTTTTATCAATTGCACCACGTTTAAAACCATTTTTAAGAAGATGTTTAGTCAGAGTATCATACCAGGCTCTGGGTGCTTGTCTCAGACCATATAAGGCTTTGTTCAGTCTGTACACCCAATGTGGTTTTTCTTCATTGATGAACCCTGGTGGTTGATGCACATACACAACTTCTTCTAGTTCTCCATTCAAAAATGAACTTTTGACATCCATTTGATAGACTTTAAACTGATGATGAGCTGCAAAAGCTAAGAATATTCTGATAGCTTCAAGTCTAGCAACTGGTGCAAAAGTTTCATCAAAATCTATTCCCTCTTCTTGTGCATATCCTTTTGCAACAAGTCTTGCTTTGTTTCTGATGATATGACCATCTTCATCCATCTTGTTTCTGAAGATCCATCTTGTCCCAATTGGTTCCTTCTTCAGGTTACTGGGACAAGGAACGAGTTCCCATACATCGTTTCACTTAAACTGGTTGAGCTCATCTTGCATGGCTTCAACCCAGCTTGGGTCTTTCATAGCCTCGTCAATCTTCTTGGGTTCAATTAGAGATAAGAAACTGACGTTTAAGCATTGATCGCTTGTGGCTCTTCTGGTCTGAACCCCACTAGTGGAATCCCCAATGATTTGCTCGATAGGATGTGCTTTAGTCCACTTAGTGTATTGACCATGGTGAATAATGATATCAGTGCAAGAACTTCTCTGAGTAACTTCAGGAGGAGCTTCAGAAAATACATCTTCAACTTCTTCTTCTTCCTGCAGATCATGACTTGCATCATGAAATTCTTCAGATTGAGGTTGCTCAGTGGAGCCTGATATCATAGGATAAGCAGCATAAACATCTGATCCAATAGTCAGTTCAGAAGGTAGTTTGAAACTGACTGGAGGATAAAATGGAATGTTGCTAGGCTTGTTTATTATTGGTTCTGAACGAAAATGTTCAGAAGCATGTTCAGGTGACTGATCAGTTTCAGAAATAGAATCAGAATCACCAAAACTTATTGGACTTTCTGAGGGTGGTGCAGGGATGGAATTTTTAAAGATTGCAGAATTGGATTCATCAAAGGTAACATGAATTGACTCGTCAACCTTTTCAAGTCTCTTGTTAAAGACTCTAAAGGCTTTGCGATTTGATGAATATCCTAGGAAGTATCCTTCATCAGCTTTTGCATCAAATTTCCCAAGCTGATTTGAATTGTTCAGAATGTATACTGGACATCCAAATACATGGAAGTATCCAATATTGGGCTTTCTATTTCTGAGTACTTCATAGGAGGTCTTCTTGTGTCTTTTGACATAAACAGATCTGTTCTGAGTGTAGCATGCAGTTGCAACAGCTTCAGCCCAGAAATTCTTGGGAAGACCAGATTCATTCAACATACTTCTAGCAGCTTCAATCAGCGTACGATTCTCTCTTTCTACAACACCATTCTGCTCTGGTGTGTGGGCTAAGGAGAAGTTCTGAGATATGCCAGTTTCAATGCAGAAGGACTCCAGAGTGGCATTTCTGAATTCAGTGCCATTGTCACTTCTGAGCTGACAAACTTTTCGCTTGTGCTTGAGCTCAATTTGTTTGATGAGAGCAATGATTTCAGCAGCAGCTTCACTTTTGGATCTGAGGAAAATCACCCAGCAGTATCTTGAATATTCATCAACGATAACAAGGGTGTACTTCTTTCCTGCTCTGGTCTGAACATTCACTGGTCCAAAGAGGTCCATGTGAAGCATGTGAAGAGGTTCAGTTATACTAAAGCTTTGCTTTGTCTTGAATGAAGCTCTTTTCTGCCTACCCATTTCACAACCTGGACATGGCTTGTCTTTATTGAAAGACATAGAGGGTATCCCATTAACAAGTTGTTTTCTGGACAACTTATTGATGTTCTTGAAGTTCAGATGGGATAGTCTCTTGTGCCATAACCAGTTTGTGTCTTCATCTGCCTTTGAATAGAAACATTGTTCAGAGGTAGAGGGATTCATATCAATGACATAAATGTTTCCCTTCCTTGGTGCAATCAATACCACCTTTCCATCTCTGTTGAATATGGTGCCTTGTGAAATATCAAATAAAACCTTGAAGCCATCATCACACAGTTGACTGACACTGATCAGGTTATATTTCAAACCATTCACATATGCAACTCGTGTGAATTTGACTTGACCATTATTCACCACACCATATCCCTCAGTTTTTCCATTACCATCATTTCCAAAAACTATTGAGGGCCCCTCTTGCACCCTATATTCCTCTAGCAGGGTCTGATAACCAGTCATGGTTTGGCCAGCAGCACTGTCCAGAAACCATATGTTCTTCTTTCGGTCTCCCTGCACATAAACAAAGATTAGTTCTTTTTGGGAACCCATCTATGGATGGGTTCACTAGACTCTCCCTTAGCAGTCTCAGATTTCTTTGGTTTATGAGGAATAGAAGGGTCAAATGGGATTTCAGTCATTATCTCAGATGACACAAAAGTAGTTGGTTTGATGGATTTTTCAACCTTTTTCTTTTCAGATTTCTTTGGTTTATGAGGAATAGAAGGGTCAAATGGGATTTCAGTCATTATCTCAGATGACACAAAAGTAGTTGGTTTGATGGATTTTTCAACCTTTTTCTTTTCAGATTTCTTCTTGGTTTGCTTAGAAAAAGGTTTTGTATTTTGTTTAGGTTGAAGAGTAGTGGTTTCAACATTTTTTAAACGTGCATTACAACTCTGCACTTGTCTAGCCAATAGTTGAAATTGACTTTCTAACCTTAACAAGATTGATTCTTCATTAGACACCTGAGCCTTACCAGAATCTGAGGTAGATGGCTCAGTGGGGGAGATATTTTTCTTCTTTCTTTGGTCCTTGGGAACCTTAGATGAAGTCTGAGGGGATGGCTTTTTGGATTTAGCCTTCTTTTCTGAAACAGTTGTCTGAGCTGTTTCAGATTTACCCTCAGATTGTTCCTGGACTCTATCAGTCACAGTTTTCTGTTTGCCAACTTTAGGAAAAATAATTTCAGGTTTCATTTCCTTTGGAAGTGCATCTAAATCAGTGATTATAGATGCCATGTGAAGATCACCAGATTCATATGCTGTTTTTTGATTTGCAAAAGTATTTTTAGTTGCAGCATTTGGTTTTGGTGCACTCATCCAAGACTTAATTATTTTCTGCTCTTTTTCAAGGATGGTTTTTAACTCTTCTTTTTCCAACTCTAAAGTGGCAACCATAGACTGATAAATTTTTAGAGCCAAATGAACATCTTTCAGTTCTTTCAATCTGGCATGGCTGGCGTTCAGTTCCGAAGCATTATTTTCAAACATTTTTAGGCTTTCTGAACGCACTGTCTCAAAAAATGAGATGTCAGCCTCTAAAAGAACCAAAAGGTCCAGTTTGTGTTCCTCATTTTCTTCATAGCCAAAATTACTGACCTTTTTCATCACTATATCCACCCAGCGACCAGATTCAACATCGGTTTTGACCAAATGACCTTGATCTTCTTGTGCCATGAAACACATGTCCCTAACTTCCTCTTCATCATCAGATGATTCATCAGAGTCTTCCCATCTTTCAGTTTTGGCAATCATACAACTGTTGCTTGAGTTGTCTTGTGCCATGAGAGCCATATGTGCCTTTAACTTCTTGTATTTGGCCTTATAGCTGTCATCAGATTTCTGAAAAATAGAATGGTTAGGAGCAGATTGTGATGATGATGGTTGACTAGATCTGCATTCCTTCATGAAATGTCCTTTCTTGCCACATTTAAAGCATTCAAGATTAGACTTGTCAATAGAAGCACTGGAAGCAAAAGGTTTGCCAGATCGATTTGATTTGGCCTTAAAGCGATTGAACGTTTTAGCCAGCATGGCAACCAGATCATCATTGTCTTCCTCATCACAATCATGAGTAACATTAGCAGAGACACCAGTTTTTAACATTTCAGAAACCATCTTCTTCATCGAGTCAAAAATATCACTCTCAGAAGATAGTAGAGCAGTACTATGTGGTTCAGAAAACTGAACCGTACCAGAACTGGTAGAAACATGATTCTTGGCATCCTGCTCAGCCAAAGCTCTTTCAGCTTTGTTCTCTTCAGTATATCTGAAGGCTCCATAAAGGGAAGCAAGAGTGTGACTGTGCAAGGTTTTGCCTTGTCTCAAGACCAAGATTAAATTTTCCCATTTAGAAGGTAAAATGTCACAAAATTTTTCCAACAAAATTTCTTTATCTTTGGTTACACCTAGGGCTTTCAGTTGATTGACCAGATTTGTAAATCTGATGTAAGTCTGAGTTAAAGTTTCCCCAGGTACAGCAAAGAAAGACTCATATCTTTTGTTTAAAGCAACTTTTCTTGTGACAATTGTCTCATTTGTGCCTTCAAACTGTGTCATTAGTTCCTCCCACATTAATTTTGAGTTTTCAAGTAAGACAAGAGTGGGCATTAGGGTTTCTGGAACTGCATATAAAATCATATTTTGTAGCTTAGTATCAAGGTCTACAAGTCTATGATCTTCCTCAGACCAATGATCCTTCTCCTTAGGTGACTGCCTAGGAGTCCCATCGGCATTTCTGACAACAGTAGAAGCATTCATGGGGACAAAGGGTCCTTCTTTTAAGATATCTGGTAAATGTCTTTCAACACCAGCAATATACTTTAACATGCATGTTTTCCATGTTTGAAAGTTTTCACTGTTCCCATCAAACTTGGGAACAGGATTGTTTGGAAAGTGTACGTGTACATTATGTGATGGTATATTATTGTTGATGATAGGGGGTGGAGTAGTGTTATTAGGGTCAGGTCGTTCTTGTTCAAAGTCAGCCATCTAAGCAGATCAAAGGTTAAGGAATTGATATAATTCAACCTTGCTGCTCTGATACCAATTGTGAGTCCCAAATATAGATGAATAACAAACCCGACTGGCAAGTACAACTGATCTTGATGGACAAGTTCAGTTTACGATCCAGATATGGATAACAAGAAACAATTGACTAGATATAAAATGTAAGAACAAGTTGGCAGAAACTATATAAAGATATATATAAATATAATCAAGTATGTAGCATTGAGACACGTTGTTTTCTTTTCAAAGTATTTGATTTATTGATATATAAACAAATACAAGGATTGTTGCGGAACAAAGATAAACACCCAAGTGTAAGTATCTAAACAATCCTGAAATACAAGTGATCTAATAAACTTGGAAATACTCGTAAGTTTTCTTAGAGTATGTCTCACAAGTTGCAATGCTAAAGTTTCTAAGCTTCTTGCAAGTTATGAGAAGACTTTGCATTTATAGACCAAGTTCATGGTGACATGGACA
>CM067167.1:176221773-176256773 GCA_034093135.1 Erigeron breviscapus
AAAACTTCAAAAGAACTTTGGTTAGCATTAAAAAATCATTGTGAAGGGGACGAAACACTTAAAAAGAATCGTAGAGACCTTCTGAAGCATCAGTATAATGTATTTAATGGGTTAAGAAGTGAAAACTTAGATCAACTAATTACAAGGTATTATCATCTGTTAGCCGAATTGCAAGCATTTGATGTTACCTACTCTGAGGAAGAAAACGTCGAGAAATTTTTGAGTTCTTTGCCGGAAAAGTGGAGTAACTACATTACCACTTTGCAGGAAAAAAGCAGATTTCTCCGATATGTCTTTGACTCAGATAGTTGCTAAGTTTAGGGGACAAGAAATGAAACTAAAAGGGAGGGAAGCAGGATATAATAATGCTCAGATTCCCGAGCTTTATTACGGTAGGCCTACGATCAATGTAAGTCCAGGTTCCCCTGAAGGAAGCACAAGGGCATTCCTGAGTGAAGATGTTGACTTACAAAAGATCTCGTTTGACTCTTAGGGGAACATATGTCTTGTTTCAAGTCAGAGTGACAATGTAGGCAATTGTGGATATCCTACCTCCAGTGCTAGTTCCACCGTGCCTATAAGTGTCAAATGTGCGGAAAGTCACTTATCCGTTCTTGCGTCATTTGTGACATCATATGAACAGTTTATCCAAGGAAAGGTTCAAGATCCTAGTCCTATAGATGAAGACTACGAACAGATTGATCCTTTGGACTTAGAAGAGATGGATTTGCAATGGCAAATGGCTATGCTAACTCTTCGGGCTAAACGGTTCCTATCAAGAACGGGGCGAAAGGTCGTGGGTTCCAAGCTTGGCTTTGACAAGTCAAAGATAAAGTGTTACAGCTGCGACGACTTTGGACACTTTGCTAGGGAATGCCAGAGACCTAAGAAGGATGATAGGTCTATTGTGACTCGTCAAAACTTTAACCAAGGTGGATCAGCAACTCCTTCAAGTGCTCCACAACGAAGATATTTTCAAGGGTCAAGTTCGAATGCTAGTAACTCTTCTCAACAAAACAGTTATCAAAGTTCCAAAGTTGAAAGTCCAAACTCTAATAGCCAAAATGGGTCAAGAGCTTTGGTGGTTCAACAACAGGAAGGTTCATATGACTGGGGCACGATTGTTGAAGAAACCAACAATGCCTACATGGTAGAGATTAGTTCAGATATATCATCAGATTCTGAATCAGAGATTTCAGAAAGTGATGACTCTAGATCGTTCAAAAACCCTGAAAAATCAGTAGTTGTGAGCAGTTCAAACAAAGTCGAAGATCAAAAGACAATATTAGGTCTGGTGAACTTCATGACAAACTTGACTATCACAAAATGTCCAGTCTCATTAGAAAGGACTGACAGCCTGTGGAATATAGATACTGGAAGTTCTATTCATGCTACTGGAGATAGTGGTGTTTTGTCAGACTTTGTTAAGGTTTCTGATGTTCAGGTGAACTTTGCCGGACCTGCTCAGGGGATCACAACTGGTCATGGTAAAGTGAGCATCACTAATCTTCATCTTGACAAGGTGTATCATATTGAGCATCTTAGTCAAAATCCTTTGAGTGTCAGTCAAATGCATGATGTATGTCATGAGTGGGACAAGAATCATAAAAATGTTCCATGTCTGGCTCCTGAAGCCTCCAGGGTTGATGAGACATCAGCAAGCGGAGGAGTTATTCTGGAAGAAAACGAGACATTACATTTGAGACACTCAAAGTCAACTCCATTAATTCCTATGAGAACAATGAATGAAGCTTTGGAAAGACTCTCATGCATTGAAGAGATGAGAGAATATGGAATTCCAATTACGGAAGAAAATCTCATGAGTTTCAATAAGAAGAAAAATGTAAAGAGGATTTCCTGCTTCATATGTAGTACAAAGGGACATACTGCTAGTAAGTGTCCGAGTAAAGGGATGAATAGAGTGTCTGCTCATACAAGGTCAAAACCTTCAGATACTAGGATATGCTCAAGCAGTGATGATCTTTCATCAGACAACTTATCAAGAATTAATGAGAGAAATCTGAGAAGTAATTCTCAGAAAGATAAAGGAAAAGATATGACGGAAGAACAATACAAGAAATCAATAGGAAATCTTGTTGGTTCCTCTCAGAAACTTCTCATGCATGCTTTATCCACTCAAAGATCAAAAGATTCAGTGATGAAATCAGTTGGAGAACGTCATTTCAGACAAGTATCTAATCTTACGACTTCTTCAATCCACTCTTCTCAAAAAAGGAGATCAAAGAATTCAGGGAAGATGTATCCTCCATACTCACATGAAGTGAAGTCATCCACCAAGGATACAGAGTATCACAGTTCCTATTATGATCGCTTTGCTGGAAGAAGTGGTGACGGTTTCAGATCAACATCTCAGAGCTATAAAGTTGATGAGTCATCTAATGTTTTTCAAAGGAAACAACATCGAGATAATTCAATTCAATTGAACGAGATTTTGGGAAAAGGAGGATGGAGAGAATTTGCATATCGGGATGATTCGGGAAGAATCCGGACAAAGAAGGTCTGGGTTCTTGACGAAGAAAACTAATTTTCCTTTATCTGTGCAAAGGACAAGGTTAGGGAGTACCATGTATATATGGTTATCGGTGACTGAGTCCTAGGCACATCTTATTTTAGATAACATAGTGGGTTATCGTACTTATAAGATTTTTGCTTCATTGTAAATCACTATGCAAGTCCTATGTATGTTATTTATAATGTGTTTATAAAGGAACGTATTTGGGAAAAACGAGTATATATAAAGTTCTACTTTATTGTGTGCTTGTTAATAAATCACTTGAGATAACATGATTGTTCACACAATGGTTGTTATTTTGTGATGAATGTGCAAAGTTGATTTATCTATGATGGTTACACTAAGGCCTTTGATCGATTGCATTTCTTGTTGCTAATCCAGTTGACTGGAATGAGTAACCCTTAGTTACCATCTCTCAAGAACCATCTATTTTTCAGAAAAAGCAACACAAAAATATAATAATGGTTTAAGGGGAAGTCGTTACCACAAGAGAAATGAAGAAAACATGTGGCATTTAAGTTTACTCATTTGCTACATCCGATCTGCTTGGAAGTAATTAGTTCCTCTAAAGCCTTTCTAGTATACCAAAGTAGTTTAAGGGGGAGTCGTTACCGCAAGAGAAATGAAGACACCATGTGGCATTTAAGTTTACTCATTTGCTACATCCGATCCACTTTGTAAGTAATTATTCCTTCTAAAGCTTCTTTAGTGTACCAAAACAGTTTAAGGGGGAGTCGTTACCGCAAGAGACATGAAGAAAACATATGGCACTTAAGTTTACTCATCTGCTATATCCGATCTTTCTGTAAGTAATTGCTTTTTCTAAAACTCACCCTAATATACCGGATTAAGCATGACTATTTTAAGATAGGTTAGAGTAATTTTGATTCAAAAATTACTGTGATCGATTTTCTAATTGTATGCTTCGTAAGGTATATTGCAAGGACAGTATTAAGCATGACTATTACAAAATTTGTTAGAGTAATTTTGATTCTAAAATTATTGTGATCGATTTTGTAACTTTATGCTCCGTAAAGTTCTTGCTTGTTATATAAAAAGGAGGTTCTATTGCACGAGAGACGATAGTTTTTAGGGTATCTGGTTTCCAGGGGGAGTTAGCTGTGTTCTGTGTGAACACTGATTGAATATGTATCATGATAAGGGTATAGTGTAAGTAGAGACAAATTTGAGTGTGTTTAGTACACCTCAAATTAGGTCTATTATATAAATTGCACGAAAAGTTAAGTGAAATACTTATGGTTTCGGTCAAAATCGGTCAAACGGAGTCACTATGTTGATGTATTTGACAGATATTTTGATTTGCAATTTATCTCAAATAATTGAGTCAAAGATACTTGATGTGTGAAATAACGGGATAAAGTCTTTGAGTCTAATCTTAATTGGGAGACTCAGCCATTGTTTATCAGTTATATTTCTGTTTAAGGATTCTCAAGCTCAATTGTTTATCCTTGAGATGAATACATGTGTTGTATAGATCTCATGAGTTAGCTGATGTGGTCGCAGAATTACTTATCTTAATTGGGAGTGTGTCGACCATGAAGATAAATGTTAGGACCAGTTCACCTGGAACTGGCCAGTCACCAGTTCACACTGACCAGTTCACCAGTTGCATCTGGTGACCAGTAAACTGGTGACCAAGAAGATTTGTCCAGAAATATATTGAAGTCCAGTTGCACCATACTGTAACGCAACTGAAGACTTCCTCCAGTTGAGAACTGACCAAGTTGAAGAAGCATTCCAGTTGAAGTCAAAGACAACAAATGGAAGATAGAGAATGGCAAGGACAGCAAAGCCCAATTGACATTCTAGTCAGTTACAAACTGGAGACCATCAGTGGAAAGACCTTACAAAGCTTTACACTGATTACGAGGAATTGACTTGTATGCATTGTGTACCTTTACCCGGATAATAAGCCTTGTCTTATTATTTAAATATAAAAGGTACATAAAGGTGGCTAAGTAAAGTTGCTTTCACGTACAACTTTACATAGTATTTTAAGGAATTAAATGCTATTCCTTAAATGCTCTCAACCACATTTGTACGGCTAAAGTTAACATCCCAATGTTAACTTTGCCTATAAATACAAGTCATTGCACAACCAAGAATATTAAGTCTTTCAAGCAAGTGAAATCACAACGTGAGAAAACTTCACACTTTGCATACCTGCAATATTCTTGGTGAACTTGTGCAATATTCTCTCAATCGCTAAAAGGAACATTTCACTACTTTAAGTGTTTCGATTGTTCAAGAGAAATTCCGAGTATAGATCAATTGTATTTCATAGGTTGTTAGGATATTTACATTCGTGTATTATCTTGGTTCCGCATCAACCTTGTAATTTGTTTAATATCAATAAATAAATTACACATTGAAAAATACATATTGTCTCATCAAGATTGTTTACAAGTTATTTGTATTATTGCATTGTTCTTTACTTATTGTCTTTTATATAAGTAATCTATCTAGAACTTGGTATATACACACTGCAACTGGTCGTCTCTAGTTCAGTAAGTATATTGCAAAGTAACTCCACCATCGACATAGAGGTGTCTTCAGTAGTACCATCTAACGAGTTGGGACTTACAAGTTGCAGTGTGTATATATCAAGTTCTAGATAGATTACTTATATAAAAGACAATAAGTAAAGGGTTTAGATGAAGATTCAAAGCTGTTGAAAGACTTGAAGACTGGTCAGGATCAAACTTCAGCAAATGTCATGATCCAGTCTCAAGAAGTTAACCACTTGTGGAGATCCTTCCGGATGATGTGCACAGTTTTTAAAGAGTGCAAGGATATACAATCGTGGCAGCCTCTAGCCCGGTTGCCCTCCAGCAATGAAGACTGGGCAGCTGTTCGTGCAGGTCTAGATGCTGCCAGGGGGGAAATAGAAAGAAGAAATATCCTTGCACCTGGACCAAGACTGCCAGGTCCAGTTAGTGCAAGACAATTGGTTAAAAGAACTGTTGTTGGGTCAGATGAAGGTGATGACCAGCAGCATGTTATTGAACAGTTTGATGATGTGGTTGATGGGGGGAATAAGTATAAAGGAAAGGAAGTTATGCTGGCCACTGATGAACAAGCAAAAACAACTGGTACTGAAGCCAGTGTGTTAGAAACTGGCAACATTGATCAGCTTCCTCCAGTATCAGATGATGTTAGCAGGCAACTGGCAAGGCTTGGAGATGCAATCAAGGAGAGAAAGAAACAAATGAGGGTTAATCAAACAAATGATAGAAAATCTTTAGCCCCAACTCTACTTGATATAAGTGATGGGCATCTCCTGGGCATGACACTTGCAGAATATGCCAAAGTCAAGGCTGATCCCAGAATTATTAATGCCTTAAAAGAACAACTGGAGATTGAGCTTGACAAACACTATAGGGAGGATGAGGCTGAATATGATGCCAGATGTTTAAACATCACAGTGGATAAGGCCAAGGAAGTGAGAACTGAAGGAATTCTCAAAAGAGCTGAGCATGTTAAGAAGGTGGTCAAACAAGTGTTGAATCCACCCAAGTCCAGAGGAAAACCTAAGATGTTGCCAAGAGATGCTGACCTTAGAACCTGGGTGGAAACAACTGAACCTTCAAGTGAAGATATCAAAGCTGCAGTGCACAGTATGAGCACTGGCCAGATCAAACTGGCCAATGAATCTGAAGCTAGAGAGTACTTATCTGAAGTGCAACAGTGGAGATATCACCCTGGTAAGATTACTGAAATGAAAGTCTCAATCAAACCAGGTACCAAACACTTCACTGTTGGGGTTCAATATCTTAATGGACCCTTAAGGCAAACTGAGAATCCTGATGTTACTGGATATGGGTATTCGGAGCTGGTGGAGATGGCAAACTTGTTGGGGGCCAAGCAACAAAAGAACAAGGTCGAAAGAGGATGGATGTTTGTTCTTCAAAGTCTGCTCAAGTTTAAAGAAAATATTGAAGAGAGACTAAATGTTGATCCAGAAGACAAACAGCCCATCTCTACAGTTGCCAAAAGAAGGAGAACTGGCGAAGGGCCATCTGTTTAAGTTCTTCTTCATTCTTATCTTCTTGGAATTTGTTTTACATTCTGTAAATTATGTAAAGTTCATTCCTTGTATAAATGAAGTTACCAGTTTGTAACCACAAGGTAGATAAAAGATTAAAATCTAACAAAACTAAAAGACAAACCTAAGGTATTTATTGATCTATAAAAATACCTTAGAAACTTAGATAGAATTTAATCAAACAAGCTTTTCCAGTTCATACTTGTATAGATACAAGAACTAGAAAGACTTAGCAATATTTCTAGACAAATAGGGGGAATTTGTTAGGACCAGTTCACCTGAAACTGGCCAGTCACCAGTTCACACTGACCAGTTCACCAGTTGCATCTGGTGACCAGTAAACTGGTGACCAAGAAGATTTGTCCAGAAATATATTGAAGTCCAGTTGCACCGTACTGTAACGCAACTGAAGACTTCCTCCAGTTGAGAACTGACCAAGTTGAAGAAGCATTCCAGTTGAAGTCAAAGACAACAAATGGAAGATAGAGAATGGCAATGGCAGCGAAGCCCAGTTGACATTCTAGTCAGTTACAAACTGGAGACCATCAGTGGAAAGACCTTACAAAGCTTTACACTGATTACGAGGAATTGACTTGTATGCATTGTGTACCTTTACCCGGATAATAAGCCTTGTCTTATTATTTAAATATAAAAGGTACATAAAGGTGGCTAAGTAAAGTTGCTTTCACGTACAACTTTACATAGTATTTTAAGGAATTAAATGCTATTCCTTAAATGCTCTCAACCACATTTGTACGGCTAAAGTTAACATCCCAATGTTAACTTTGCCTATAAATACAAGTCATTGCACAACCAAGAATATTAAGTCTTTCAAGCAAGTGAAATCACAACGTGAGAAAACTTCACACTTTGCATACCTGCAATATTCTTGGTGAACTTGTGCAATATTCTCTCAATCGCTAAAAGGAACATTTCACTACTTTAAGTGTTTCGATTGTTGAAGAGAAATTCCGAGTATAGATCAATTGTATTTCATAGGTTGTTAGGATATTTACATTCGTGTATTATCTTGGTTCCGCATCAACCTTGTAATTTGTTTAATATCAATAAATAAATTGATATCTCCGCTGTTGCATCCTTCTTTTTCAAGTTCTCCACTTCAGTTTCCAGTTTATTAATGGATGAAGTGTGAGAGGCCAACTGGGTGTTTACTGCATTAACTGCACCCCTTAACTGCCTAACTTCAAGTGCCAGAGGCTCCAGATTAACCTGAGTAGAGGGGAGCTTGGCAATTTCAGCCATTACCTTCTTAACCAACTCGTCTTCTCGACTGGCCAGTTTGTCATCAATCATCTGGCCAACTGAACTGGCCACCTGCTGTCCAACTTCAACTACATTGAGGCCAGGTCTTTCAAACAATTCCTTGACCTGCCTCTCTATCTCCTTCAGATCAACCTCTGATGATCGAACAGTGTTACTTAAGAGGTTGGAGATAGATGTATTGACATTGGAATGAGTCAAGTCAAAAGCTTCCTTCAAAGATGTGGTCAGATTGTTACAGCTGGTGACTAACTCATTCAACTTCCTAAATACCAAGTCCTCATTAGCAGCAAACTTATTTATTCCCAAATCAACAACCTTCGAATTTGTAATTGTTTCCTTGTTGAATCTGGAAATGGACTTGGCATTCTGCTCGATTGTCTTATGAACACCCTCCACCCGTTTGATCAGGTTTTGGATGTCGGTTGAGAAGGAGACAAATTGAGCTTCCAGTGACAAAGGAGAAGTTGTCACTGGACCAGTAGCAGGATGCACCAGTTCAACTGGAGACCATCAGTGGAAAGACCTTACAAAGCTTTACACTGATTACGAGGAATTGACTTGTATGCATTGTGTACCTTTACCCGGATAATAAGCCTTGTCTTATTATTTAAATATAAAAGGTACATAAAGGTGGCTAAGTAAAGTTGCTTTCACGTACAACTTTACATAGTATTTTAAGGAATTAAATGCTATTCCTTAAATGCTCTCAACCACATTTGTACGGCTAAAGTTAACATCCCAATGTTAACTTTGCCTATAAATACAAGTCATTGCACAACCAAGAATATTAAGTCTTTCAAGCAAGTGAAATCACAACGTGAGAAAACTTCACACTTTGCATACCTGCAATATTCTTGGTGAACTTGTGCAATATTCTCTCAATCGCTAAAAGGAACATTTCACTACTTTAAGTGTTTCGATTGTTGAAGAGAAATTCCGAGTATAGATCAATTGTATTTCATAGGTTGTTAGGATATTTACATTCTGTAATTATGTAAAGTTCATTCCTTGTATAAATGAAGTTACCAGTTTGTAACCACAAGGTAGATAAAAGATTAAAATCTAACAAAACTAAAAGACAAACCTAAGGTATTTATTGATCTATAAAAATACCTTAGAAACTTAGATAGAATTTAATCAAACAAGCTTTTCCAGTTCATACTTGTATAGATACAAGAACTAGAAAGACTTAGCAATATTTCTAGACAAATAGGGGGAATTTGTTAGGACCAGTTCACCTGAAACTGGCCAGTCACCAGTTCACACTGACCAGTAGCAGGATGCACCAGTTCAACTGGAGGAGGTAAAACAAAGGAAGCCTCTCCAGTTGTTCCAGTGGCAGAAGAAGGAAAAATTGGTAGTGAAAAAGAACGCTGAGGAATTTCAATGTGTTGGTCAGGCTGAGAATGCTCAGGTGTGACCAACGGCGGCGGTAGGGAGGTTTGCCTATTTCTAGGCACAAAAATTGATGGAGTTCTTTGTGGGGAAGTATTTGTGAGCGTATCTGTATGGGAAACTGAAACTTGTGGTTCTAGGGGTTGATCAGAGAAAGAAGGGAGTTGATCATGTACAGATGCATCAACCATTTCTTGATCATCTTGTGTTCCTTCCGAATCCGAAGATTCAAGATGGAACTCATCCTCATTTATGCCTAGATTCATAAATGATAGGGATGGCTGAACATCAAGTTCAGGCTCCTGATGACCAGTTCCAGTTACCTGGATGGTTTCATCAGTTGGAGGATCAGATGCCGAAACATCTTCACCAGGGATAGACGTGATAGGAGTGGCTTCAGTTATGGTTGTTCTATCCTCAACCACAACTTGAGACGAACTGGAGGGTCCCTCATTATTTTGAGGCCCGCCCAGTTGTCTTTCTGATTCACTTTCCAAAGGTGCATCAGTTTTAGCAAATGCCAGTCGCATCTGCTCTGGAATTTCGACCTCTCTAGCTTCAGAAACAAGAGAGTCTAGATTCCTCATCAAATCTGGCCTTGTGAACGGAGAATCTGTATTTCTATACTCTTCATCGCCCAGAATTTGTTTAAAACATAAAGAAAGGAATCTGGAAAAGGGGATACACACACCCCTGGAGCCTTTCAGCTTTTGTATGAGACTCCTATACAAAATGTCAGCAAAATCCACCCTCAACCCATTCCACAAGCAGTAAGCCATCTCTGCTTGTGAGGAGTTGATCTGGTCAAGACCACCAGAACTACCACCTAGACTTTCCACCAGGTGTACGAAGAAATACCTCCATGAAGGTGTAAGACCCTTCATGGTCATAGCACCCTTGGTCTTCAACACCCCATTGTCCAAGCACTCCTTATGACCCATCTCAAGGAGTACTTGACGAAAATTGATATTAGGGGGCAAGACAACTGGAGACTCACCCTCTCTCCAGTAATTGAGGTGAAGAGCATCCCTCAATACTTCAACAGTCAAGGTACACTTGATTGTTCCATCCTTTAACGTGAAACTGATGGAGGAACAATCGGAAGAAAGTGTGGCAGTGAACCAGAACTCACACAAGTAGTCATGATACATCTTGCGTGGGTTTCTAGAGAATAAGGGTCCTATTGGAGAATCCTTCAAAAACCTTCGGATTCTACCAATAAGGGTATTGGACCCTTGAGAACCTTGTAGGCTTGCCAATGGATTATTAGGGTTTAGTTTAAGGGCAGCACTATGAGGAGCACCAGGTGCCTGGGTGACATCTGGTGAGGGATTGTATGGAACAGTCAAGAGATTTACATCTCTTGAACGGGATGATTTAGGAGCCATTGAATGAAAAAGAAATTTAGGATTTAGGGTTTTAGATTTGTGAAGCAAAGAGAAGAATGAAGCAATGTTGATGATTGGAAGTAAATGAAGAGAGTAAATGAATAGAATGAAAAGAGAGTAAATGAGTTATGAAGTAAATAAGGGTATTTATAAGGGGATTCAAGATCCCAATGTAAAACCAAAAATCATATTTTATTAAACCAAAACATTTTCGAAGATATTTTGACAAAATGTGTTTGAATTTTAAAATAAAATATAATTTTCCATGTAAGCATTAAATGTTACCATGTCAGCATTAAATGCTACGACGGCTTACTTTACCCATGACCCCACGCTCTTTTTGTTATCCCAATACAAACAGTTGTCAAGTACTAAAATTGGTTTCAAACACGTCAGATCACGATATCAAGTGGTTTAAAACACTCGAGTATCATCACGTCTCACACAAATTGACCAAGTATTTGTAACGTTATGAAAATTTAGACAAAGACTGAACCTGGTAACTGGAGGATTAGTCCAGTACCAGTTTCCAACTGAAGAGTTCTCCAGTTGCATTTTCAAACAAAAACGAATTTTAGTCAGAAAATTATTTTGAGTCTTTCCCCCTAAAATGATGATCCAGATATCAATTAGTGCCAAGATAGTATCACAAAGGCGTTCGATAGCCTGGCGAGCAAGGATAATCTGGACCTCCTCAACTGGAGAACTTCATCAGTGTCACTGACGCGCTCAATAACAAAGAAAGCTCCAGTTAAGGGTTTAGCATTCCCAGTTCGCTGATGAGATGTTTAAAAGTTTTCTCATCGAGAGGTTTAGTAAAAACATCAGCTAACTGTTTGTCAGTGGGGATGAAATGAATTTCAATATCACCTTTCATAACATGATCATGAATGAAATGATACCTGATGTCAATATGCTTTGTTTTGGAGTGCATCACTGGGTTGTGAGAGATAGCAATTGCACTGGTGTTGTCACAAAAGATTGGGGTCTTAGTGAACTTTTGACCATAATCTAGTAACTGGTTCTTGATCCAGAGAATCTGGGCACAACAACTGGCCGCAGAAATGTACTCTGCCTCAGCAGTGGACATAGAGACTGAAGTCTGCTTCTTGCTGGTCCAACTTACCAGTTTTCCTCCAAGGAAATGACAACCACCAGTTGTGGATTTTCTATCAATCTTGCAACCTGCATGATCAGAATCTGAATAACCCATTAGATCTAATCCTGAACCTTTGGGGTACCAAAGGCCAAGATTAGGACACCCTTTCAGGTATCTAAAGATACGCTTTACAGCGTGCAAATGTGATTCTTTAGGGTTAGCCTGAAACCTGGCACATAAACATGTTGCAAACATTATATCTGGTCGACTGGCAGTCAAGTACATTAGTGAACTAACCATACCTCTATAGTCAGTTATGTTAACTTGTTTGCCAGTTGGGTCAGAGTCTAAATTCAATGGTGCTGCAATTGGTGTGTTTTTCGATGGGATTGAATCATATTTGTATTTTCTTAACAAATCTCTGACATATTTTCCTTGGTTTATGAAAATTCCATTTTCAGTTTGCTTAATCTGAAGACCTAAAAAAAATGTTAATTCACCCATTAAGCTCATCTCATACTCAGATGACATGATTTTAGAAAACTTTTTACACATTGCATCATCAGTTGAACCAAAAATAATGTCATCAACATAAATTTGTACCAATAAGATATTACCTCTTTCTTTCAAGATAAACAAGGTATTATCTATTGCACCTCTTTGAAAGCCATTTTTAAGAAGATGTTTAGTTAAAGTATCATACCAGGCTCTTGGGGCTTGTCTAAGACCATACAATGCTTTGTTCAGTCTATAGACCCAATGTGGATGCTTCTCGTCGATGAAACCTGGAGGCTGCTTAACATAAACTTCTTCTTCCAATGTTCCATTAAGGAACACACTTTTGACATCCATCTGGAAGACCTTGAACTGCAGATGGGCTGCATAAGCCAAAAATATTCGTATGGCTTCAAGTCTTGCAACTGGAGCAAAAGTCTCATCAAAGTCAACGCCCTCTGCTTGACAATAACCCTGGGCAACTAGTCTAGCCTTGTTTCTTACAACATGACCATCTTCATCCATTTTGTTTCGGTAGACCCATCTGGTGCCAATGGGTTCTTTCTTTAACCCAGGTGGACAAGGAACAAGCTCCCAAACATTGTTCCTTTCAAACTGGAGAAGCTCTTCTTGCATAGCTTCCACCCAGCTTGGGTCTGCCATAGCCTCGTCAATCTTCTTTGGTTCAATTAAAGATAAGAAGGTGACGTTTAAGCATTGCTCACTGGTGGCTCTTCTAGTCTGAACCCCACTAGTTGGATCACCCACAATTTGTTCAATTGGGTGGCCTTTAGTCCATCTAGTGTATTGACTAGGCTGGTGAACTACAATATCAGTGCAAGTCACCTGGCGATCCTTTTCAGTTGCAACAGCATCTGGAGAAGGATCAGTCCAAACAACTTCTACATCCTTATCAGAGTTAATGAGGTCTCGATTGGCATCATGAAATTCTTCATTGGAAGGCATTTCTTGAAGAACTGGAGAAGTAGGAGCTTGAACTGGTGCTGATATTGGAGTGGCACGTACATCAGATCCAATCACCAATTCTTGTGGCAAGTTGAAATTGATGGAAGGATAAAATGATGTGTCACTGGTGCTTTTCTTCTTCTTAACTGGTTCCAGTTTGTTGTAACTGGAAGCATCTTCTGGTGAGACAACTGACCGATGAACTTGGTCAGTTTCACCAAAATTGATTGGAATGACTGGAGAAATATCAAGGCTTGGTCTCTTGTTGATTGCTTCAGTTGATTCATCGAATGTGACATGAATTGTCTCATGAACCTTTTGGAGTCTATAATTATAAACTCTAAAGGCTTTTCGAATATCTGAATAGCCTAAAAATACTCCTTCATCAGCTTTTGCATCAAACTTTCCAAGCTGACTGGAATCGTTCAGTATATAAACTGGACAACCGAATACATGGAAATATCCAATATTTGGTTTTCGATTCCTAAGTACTTCGTAGGCAGTCTTCTTATGTCTCTTGATGTAGACTGACCGGTTTTGGGTGTGACAAGCAGTTGCAACTGCCTCAGCCCAAAAACTGGTGGGAAGACCAGATTCAGATAGCATACTTCTGGCCGCTTCTATCAGTGTACGATTTTTCCTTTCAACAACTCCATTTTGCTCTGGAGAGTGAACTGATGAGAAGTTTTGAGAGATGCCAGTGTCATTGCAAAATGTTTCAAGTTCCTTATTTTGGAATTCAGTACCATTATCACTTCGCAACTGACAAACTTTTCGAGTGTACTTGAGCTCAATTCTTTTGATAAGGGAGATGATTTCAGCAGGTGCATTACTTTTGGATCTGATGAATACCACCCAGCAGTATCTGGTGAATTCATCAACCACAACTAGAGTGTACTTCTTTCCAGCTCTAGTTTGAACATTCACTGGACCAAAAAGATCCATATGTAGCATGTGAAGAGGTTCAGTGATACTAAAATTTTGCCTAGTTTTAAAACTAGCTCTCTTCTGCTTGCCCATCTCACAACCTGGACATGGCTTTTCCTTATTGAAGGAAATCTGGGGTATCCCATCAACTAGTTGCTTGCGAGACAACTTGTTGATATTTTTGAAATTGAGGTGGGATAACCTTTTATGCCATAGCCAGTTGGTATCCTCATCAGCCCTGGTATAGAAACATTGCTCTTTTGGAGCTGGTTCCATATCCATGATGTACACATTTCCTTTTCTAGGTGCAATCATCACCACTTTCCAATCCTTGTTGAATATGGTGCCTTGTGCAATATCGAACAATACTTTGAAGCCATCATCGCAAAGTTGGCTTACACTGATCAAGTTGTATTTCAAACCATTCACAAATGCAACTCTTTTGAATTCGACTTGTCCATTATTGAGCACACCATATCCTTCAGTCTTTCCAGATTGATCGTTACCAAACGTCACTGTCGGTCCATCTTGGACAGTGAACTCTTCCAGTAGAGGCTTACATCGGGTCATAGTCCGGCCAGCAGCGCTGTCCAGATACCAGATATTCTTCTTTCGATCGCCCTACACACACACAAAAATCATTAGTTCTTTTTGTGAACCCATCTTTTCTTGATGGGTCCACTGGACTTCTCTATAGAAGCCACAGTTGATTGTTGAGGTGTTGAACTGGAGGCTACATCTGGAGCTATATCACCAGCTCCAGGTGCAGAAGTAAAAACGATTGGTATTTGATACTTACTCACCTTAACTTTACCAGATTTTGTTCCAGATGGAACATTCTTTTGATTAGGTTTAGAAAGGGAGTGTTTAACATTTTGTTTTAAAACTGGAGGTGGTGAACCTCCTTCCAGATTGTTAATCCGGGCAGTGAAACTCTGAACCTGCCGAGACAAAAGTTGGAGTTGACTTTCCAGTTTAACCAAAATATCATTTTCAGGCAGTTGAACCTTGGACCTTGGTTCAACTGGAGATTTAGCCTGTCGGGTCTTGGGCTCCTTAGACTTATGAGGTAAAGGCTTGTTACCAGTGGCCTTTTTGACTGGAGCTTTAGCCTGTTTGGCTCCAGTTTTAACCTCAATGGGGGTGGTCTCATTGGTTTCAGTTTCAACAGCTTCAGGTTGATCATAAGGTGTTTCAACCTGGAGAGCTGGAGGCAATGCGTGAAGGTCTGGTATAAGAGCTGCCATCTCCAGATCTTCAGATTTCCATGCATTTTTCTGGGCATCAATAGTTCTTGAAAATGCATCATAGTTTTTGCCAGATGCTTTTACCCATGACTTGATAATCTTTTGTGCTTTTTCAAAATCAGAAAATAATTTTTGATTATCAAGTTCTAAAGCCTCAATCTTTGAAACTGACTCCTTGAGAGCCAACTGGACACTTTGCAAATCATTCAGTTGTGGTTTGACATTGTTCAGTTCAATTAAGATAGTGTCAAGATACCTTTCACTATCAGCTCTTACAGTTTCTACAAATGCCAAATCACCACTTAATGATTCAGCCAGGTCCAGTTTTAGTTCAGGGTCAACCTGGTGATCATAATCACATACCTTTTTCAGTATGATGTCCACCCATCTTCCAGAGATGACATCTTCTTTCACCACATGCTGCTGTTGTTGATCTTCCAAGGCCATGAAACACATGTCCCTTTCCTCTTCTTCATCATCAGATGAGTCATCAGAGTACTCCCATTTTCCCTCAGTTTGTGCCATTAAGCACTGATCCTTTTTCTTTTCCATGGATAGGAGGGCAATCTGGGCTTAAGCTTCTTGTATTTAGCTTTGTAGCTATCATCAGGCCGATTGAAATTAGGGACAGAGGGGCCAGTTTGGTTATTCAACTGACTAGATCTGCATTCCTTCATAAAATGACCTTTCTTGCCACACTTGTAGCATGTAAGATTGGTCTTATCCAGAGAGCTGGAGCTGGAAGCATTGTTGGGGCCATTAAATCTTTTAGATTTATGCTTAAACCTATTAAAGGTTTTAGCAATCATGGCGACCAGATCATCATCGTCAGTTTCATCATAACCATCACTGTTTTCAGTGGTCAGTCCAGAGTTTAAGAAACTGTTCAACATCTCCTTCATCGAGTGTGCCTGGACACTCTCAGCAGACATTAAAGCAGCACAAGGTCGCTCAGTTACACTAGCAACCTTGGGACTCTGGGCATGGTTCATGGCATCTTGCTCAGCCACCAGCATTGCAGCATTGTTATCTTCAGTGAATCTGAAGGCTCCATAGAGCGATGCAAGAGTATGGCTGTGCAAGGTTTTACCTTGTCTCAAGACAAGAACCATGTTCTCCCATTTGGAAGGAAGAATATCACAAAACTTCTCAAGAAGAATATCCTTATCCTTCTCTACACCCAAACCTCTCAACTGATTGATGAGGCTAGAAAATCTGGTGTATGTACCAGTTAGACTTTCATTGGGCAAGGCAAAGAAGGATTCATACTTCTTGTTCAAGGCAACTTTTCTGGTGACAATAGTGTCATCACCTCCTTCAAATTGAATCACTAATTCATCCCACATAGACTTGGCACTGGGAAACAACACAAGTGTTGGAATTAGGTCTTCAGGGACAGCCCCAAGGATCATGTTTTTCAGTCTGGTGTCCAAGTCCACCAGTCTGCGATCCTCATCAGACCAATGGTCTTCTGGCTTTTCCCTAGAACCTCTTCTTCCAGTTGGATCAAGAAGAGGACTGACCCCAATGGACATAGGTATATATGGTCCATCCTTAAGGATTTTCAACATATACCTCTCAATCCCACCAAAATGCAACAGCATTCTAGCTTTCCATGTACCAAAAGTCTCACTGTTTCCATCAAATTTGGGAACAGGAGTGTTAGAAGAGTGTACATGGACGTGGTTTGGGGCAGTAGGAGGAGGAGGATTGGTGTTAACATTTTGAAAAGGTTGGGCATTATTATTCAATGGGTTTTCACCTGAACCAGAACCATCTCCACCTTCAGTAGTGTTCATCTTAGCAGATCTAGGCAAGTATTTTAGCCTTCTGCTCTGATACCACTTGTAAGTCCCAACTCGTTAGATGGTACTACTGAAGACACCTCTATGTCAATGGTGGAGTTACTTTGCAATATACTTACTGAACTGGAGACGACCAGTTGCAGTGTGTATATACCAAGTTCTAGATAGATTACTTATATAAAAGACAATAACTAAAGAACAATGCAATAATACAAATAACTTGTAAACAATCTTGATGAGACAATATGTATTTTTCAATGTGTAATTTATTTATTGATATTAAACAAATTACAAGGTTGATGCGGAACCAAGATAATACACGAATGTAAATATCCTAACAACCTATGAAATACAATTGATCTATACTCGGAATTTCTCTTCAACAATCGAAACACTTAAAGTAGTGAAATGTTCCTTTTAGCGATTGAGAGAATATTGCACAAGTTCACCAAGAATATTGCAGGTATGCAAAGTGTGAAGTTTTCTCACGTTGTGATTTCACTTGCTTGAAAGACTTAATATTCTTGGTTGTGCAATGACTTGTATTTATAGGAAAATTGGGTCTATCCAGTCCGGAATGGAGAAAACTCAAGCTTATATTGGAAGCAGAATATACTTACACGTCAACAACTCAGCTAAATTCAAACGGAGACAAATATGATGATGGATAGATTGTCTATGTGTTATTCAATCTTGTGTCATTAATTTTTTGTTGTATTTGAATTTGTAAAACAGCATTGATTGTGTCTAATGACTGTTAATGTCAAATACTTAGCAATGGTACTTTGTTATTCATTAATTAGAGACATATCGGGTCTTAAATTAATGGTTGTACATTGTGAGTTGTTTAAGTTGTGACATCTATCGAGAATTTCTTGAATAGGAAAAATATGATAAATTATAATACAGAAAGTGTTTGTATTTGGCTTTATCGTGTTCTCTAAAGAATTCTTTTCGTTAATCATATCGGGTTCAAGAAAATTTTGTGTAAATTTTCAAAGTGTTAATCAACTTCGTGAAAGTTGACTTTCTGTAAGTCAAAGTTCACATGAATCGATAAATAAGTTTAACTTAACATGCAAAAAGTACCAAGTGAGCTCATATGTATAATTTAACAAATTGGGTTAAGTATGCATATTAGTGTTAAGTGGGTATAAATAAAGTGCATTACGAGTTAAACTTATTAAAGTCACATGCGTGTTTTTCCAAGTGGACATCATATACGTGTTTTGCAAAATGGGCTCAATATACGTGTTTGTCAAGTGGGCTTAACTTTGCGTATTTTAGCAGAATGGGCTAACATATGGGCGTTTATACTAATGGACCTCATTTGCGTGTTTTGGCATATCGGGCCAGATATGCGTGTTTGTATACGTGTCTTAGGGTTTGCGTGTTTGTATGGGTATATAAGGAAGATAACGCACATTTAATGATTTTATCTCAAAAAATTATTTGCGTGTTCTTCAAAACATCCTTTTGCGCGTTCCCTGTTCGAGCACTATACACATCTTCGATTCATAAAACTTGATCTTTAAGTGTTTTAGACACAAAAGACACTATCATTAACACTCATTGAACAAAGGTATATGATTAACACAGTTTCTAAGTCCAGATTTCGAGTTTAAATGACCAAATATTTAGGGTTTTTATTTCGAATATAAAATCACTAAATGGGACTATTAACATGAAATGGATGAAGAAATGGAACCGAAAAACTATTTAATCGGTCTAATAGGATTCTATTCGTACCATGTTTATGAGTTTTAGGGTTCAAATCAACTGGATTAATTTTTGAAAGATGAACAGTCGTATGCGTGTTCTTCACCATATGCGTGTTCTTGAGAACCCAGTTCATATTCAAACGTTTCCATAGTTATATGCGTGTTCTGGTGATGACGTCATCATGGAGAACACGCAAATGACTGAATATGCGTGTTTTTTTTGTAAAATACACCATTTGCGTGTTTAGTCACCATTTGCGTGTTGTTACTCACATGCGTGTTTCATGACTTGTAAAATTTTTAAATTAAATTTTTTTTCAAAAAGTAAAATATGGAACAAAACACGTATTATCCAGTCAACTTAACACCATATGTGTGTAGTGTCACCATATGTGTGTGTATAAGAAATTCATTTGTTTCTAGGACTTAGGAAAGTTTTCAAAAAAGGGAAAATTTTCAAATGAGTCAAATTAGAAAGCGTGAATTGCCTTATAATTGAACTTTAAAATTTAAGTAAAACAAATGGTTTTCGGTTAAATTTTAATAAAGTTCAATTTGTCGTTTATTAAAACTTAGAGTTTTGGAAGGTTATGAAACAAATGGTTTCGCGACCTTGGAAAACCTAGGAAGTCTTAATTTCGACGTGTTGATTCAATAAAATTGGTGACGTTTTGGAGGTTTATGAAACAAATGGTTTTGCTAACCTAGAAAATGTTAAGAATT
This sequence comes from Erigeron breviscapus, assembly GCA_034093135.1. NCBI lineage: Eukaryota > Viridiplantae > Streptophyta > Magnoliopsida > Asterales > Asteraceae > Erigeron > Erigeron breviscapus. Next base: position 176,241,423 of record CM067167.1, read on the forward strand.
TTATTGTTCAACCTATTTGTCGATAGTTGAAGTTGGTAACATTCTCCGAACCAATGAAACTATGAGTTTCAAGGGTTTTTGAAAATGTTAAGAGCTTTAAAGTTCGACTTTAATTGTTGTTGCTAATCATTTTGTTTGGTTGTTGTTTGTATCTTTATGCAGATGGCTGAAAGACAATTCCATAATAATCATAACTGTTTGATAAACTTGGATGTCAATCAGGAGAATGCCGCATAGTTTGTTCCTATTTTGGAATTCTTTCGACGATCCAGAATTAGAAGGGTTCTCACTGCCGACCCAGTGATTAGATTGACATATCTTCGTCAATTCTGGGCATCTACTAGATACTTTGCTGGTGCAAATGAGAGGATTGAAGCTACGGTGAATAATCAGGTCATCCAGTTCACTCCTCGGGATTTGATCCAGATACTTGGTTTGGGTACTTTAAACCAAGAGGGAGGAGTAAATGGTCCCGTCACATACCCACAGGAATTAAGATATGGAGTATACAGAAGAATGGGTTATGTTGGGATTCCAAACCAGTACACATTTACGAAGAACTGTATTCACGGGAAATGGAAGTTTTTCAGTCATGTGGTTTTGGTTGCTCTTAGCAATAGGAAGACGGGGTATGACAAGCTGAATGTCGAGACCTAATCTCAAGTTGTCTCCCTTGTGCTGAACAAGCCATATAGCTTTTCTCGTTTACTTCTTCAACGAGATTAGAAGGCAAATTGGTGCAACTGCCAACGAGCGTTTCTTGATGTATCCTCGATTTGTTATGATGATCATCAACGCCCGTCTGCCCAATTTACCACAGGTGGGTCAGGTCGTGCATGTAACTACTATGCCAAATCATATATTTACTGATAGTTACAATTATAGAGGTCCACTCCCACCTCCAGCTCGACCAACAGACAGACATCTGTTTGGTGCAGTCATCAATCCAACATATGTTGCTCCGGATAATAATGAATTTGCCCATGATGGGTCTGATGTTGAAGGAGTTTTTGCTGCAGCTCCACAGCAAGTTCCTCAACCCCCACCTGTAGCACACCAAGTACAGCAACAACAACAACAGCAACAACAACCTCCCATGCAACAACCCCCAGTACAAGCAGAAGCTGTCGATGATTTGTTCTTTCAGGTAGAACAAGGTCGAGCTAATGTTGAAGAAGCTGCGGAGGTTGCACAGCAAATGTTGGAACCTAACGATGTTATCAATCAGGTTCAACATTTTGATGCACATGCCAATCTAGAGGCAGAGATTGATGCACTGTTTGAGGATCAAGAGGCCGATAATGAGGCAAGTAATGATTCTCATGCCACTGTGAGTGATCAAGAGGAGAGCTCCAGTGATGATGATGATGATGGTCAAGAGGACCCTCAAGAACGAGCACTCAGGCTTCTACAAGAGCAACGTGCTACTCAATCTGAAAGGGAACTAAAGGCTGATGCAGATTACCAGCCAGAGGAGGAAGATGAAGAAGATTGTTCGCCTTTACAGCTCATAAGGAGAAAGAGAGCTGATGAAGGCACATCTGGCACTCAAAAGTCTCCAAGACTTAGTGCAATGATGAGTGTAGCAGTTGAAGAGGGACAAGGGCGTGTGTCTGAGCATGTGCAAAGTGATACTGCGGAAGTAACTGCTAGACCTAGGGGAGCAGGTAAGGGATTGATGATGAGGCCACCGGTTGAACCAAAAAGTACTAGAATCAGATTGTCAACGACAGGGTCTGCTTTCACATCTTTCACCAGTGATGCCACTACATCAGTTCCACTTAGCACTGTTACACTTCCGGTTGTTGGAACTTCTGCAATCCAACAACCACATGCAACCACAATCAGACAGCCGGAGTCAAGACCAACTATTCCACAAACTATCCCTCCTGGACCATCTGTGATGTCTTCCCAACCAAGCAGCTCACAAACCGACGATGATACTATATCAGGGTTGGAAAAGCAAATGGCTGAAATGAGAGCTTTGGTTACGGGCTTAGCAAAGAATCTGTCTAAGCAGGAAGAATCACATCGTCAGGAGCTTGAAGAGCTGAGGGCAAAGAATGCTCAGCTTCGAACAAGGCATGAAGCTCTACAATCGATCCAATCTGAAACTTCTGAGCACCTGAAGAAGATTGCTGACAGATTGGTAAACCACAACGAAGTAATAAAGAGCCAGCTGAATGAGATTATTTGAAATCTAAAGTCTCAGGGGGAGATACAGCCAACCTGCAAGGATGATGCCCTTAGGAGAGAAAGTAGAGAGGATGAGGGAGATGATCCTAGCAGACAAAGAGAGACTACAAGATTTCCAATAGGCACGAGGACTGCCATATCTCAGGGGGAGCAAAACCAGCCTGGTGCTGCTGGTACCTCTCGAGCCCCCACAGCTGAAAACAAAGGGAAAGCTCCTGCCGATGCTTTTCCCTCACCAACTGGAGATGTAGGAGTTGGTGACCAGGAACGACCAACCGGAGATGTAGGAGTTGGTCATCAGAAGGAATCAGCTGGAGAGCCGTTTGACTTGTGGGTACTCGAATCACGCACGAACCGCAAACACACACCCGGTTTGGACGGCTCGTAGACTTAGGTTACCACGTTGGTTGGTAAAGTTTTTCCGGAGAGCCGTTTCACTATATAACCAAATACGGGTGTTTATATTCACGCAAAAAGATATATATATATATATATATATATATATATATATATATAGATATAGAAATATATATATATATATATTAGATATATATATATATATATATATATATATATATATATATATATATATATATATATATATATATATATATATATATATATATATATATATATATATATATATATATATATATATATATATATATATATATATATATATATATATATATATATATATATATATATATATATATATATATATATATATATATATATATATATATATATATATATATATATATATATATATATATATATATATATATATATATATATATATATATATATATATATATATATATATATATATATATATATATATATATATATATATATATATATATATATATATATATATATATATATATATATATATATATATATATATATATATATATATATATATATATATATATATATATATATATATATATATATATATATATATATATATATATATATATATATATATATATATATATATATATATATATATATATATATATATATATATATATATATATATATATATATATATATATATATATATATATATATATATATATATATATATATATATATATATATATATATATATATATATATATATATATATATATATATATATATATATATATATATATATATATATATATATATATATATATATATATATATATATATATATATATATATATATATATATATATATATATATATATATATATATATATATATATATATATATATATATATATATATATATATATATATATATATATATATATATATATATATATATATATATATATATATATATATATATATATATATATATATATATATATATATATATATATATATATATATATATATATATATATATATATATATATATATATATATATATATATATATATATATATATATATATATATATATATATATATATATATATATATATATATATATATATATATATATATATATATATATATATATATATATATATATATATATATATATATATATATATATATATATATATATATATATATATATATATATATATATATATATATATATATATATATATATATATATATATATATATATATATATATATATATATATATATATATATATATATATATATATATATATATATATATATATATATATATATATATATATATATATATATATATATATATATATATATATATATATATATATATATATATATATATATATATATATATATATATATATATATATATATATATATATATATATATATATATATATATATATATATATATATATATATATATATATATATATATATATATATATATATATATATATATATATATATATATATATATATATATATATATATATATATATATATATATATATATATATATATATATATATATATATATATATATATATATATATATATATATATATATATATATATATATATATATATATATATATATATATATATATATATATATATATATATATATATATATATATATATATATATATATATATATATATATATATATATATATATATATATATATATATATATATATATATATATATATATATATATATATATATATATATATATATATATATATATATATATATATATATATATATATATATATATATATATATATATATATATATATATATATATATATATATATATATATATATATATATATATATATATATATATATATATATATATATATATATATATATATCTTATCCTCAATTGGAAATGGGCCCACTAATTACAAATATAACATATGGACAGCTAAGTACAATTAGGACTAAATAAAGCTATAGTACTCAGAGGTCTGACGCTAATTGTACGTCCAATGTTCAAAAGATGGCTTCAAAATGCCATATACGCTTCCAAATACTTACTGTTGGTTCCCTGAAAAGCATGAAATTTGAGAGGATCAACTATCGAAATAGTTGGTGAGTTTACAGTATGTTTGACCAAATGTTTATTCGTCATTGATACAACACAATGACCTATAGTTATAAAAGACCAGGCAGTTAGAATACAACATCTAACAATACTTTTATTTCAAAACAGTCGGTATATCTAGATCCGACCTTTTATACAAGACTGTCAGTATATCTAGATCTGACAACTCTTATATCACAATTTATAACAAGATAGTCAGTATATCAAATCTGAACTCATCTTATATCACGTCAATCAGTATATCTAGATCTGATGACAGCATATGACAGTCAGAATACAACATCCGACAGTATCAGCCAATATGCCTCGCACAGGTTTCCGTTCCATGTGGGTGCGGACCTTAACCAAGACAGTCGAGATATCTAGATCCGACAATACAACCAATAGGGGAAACATTTTAGTTTGTCAAACACAAGAAACCATTTAATCAGCCATCACACGGCAATTCAACGTCATTTCATTCAACATTTAATAAATGACACGTATACACATTTTCGACAGCCCAACATGGCAAATTTAAGTCAAATGATTTAAGCATCCATATCACATGGCATACACAAAAACAATCATTTATTTAATAAATAGTGTATACAACAGTACATGCTTTTCAGGCCCAAAGTAAAAGGAAAAGGGCGCCATAAACTCACCTTAGCGATCTAAATGCTAAAATGTATAATGTAGCTCGAGAAGATCCACAGTCAATTCTCCTGGTTATCCAAAACCTATGATATCATTACCAATAATGAGGATCAAATCCTTGACGACGAGTATCCTACGTACCACTACTTAGCTATAGATCCTAGAATGCCATAACTGAGAACGTGTTTCAAATATTTATTTTACCAATTATAGGTAGATCAAATTATTTAGACTTACGGCTTAAAAGTTATTAACGTTTAAAAATTTGTCGCGCATAAAAATCCCAGTACATAAACACTGCGCCGCAGTGGCCTAAGTCGAGACCAGGCCAGAGTCTGGGCACTGCGCCGCAGTGGGGCTAACCCATGCCACTGCGCCGCAGTGGCCAGGTTCTGCAGCCAGCACCAGCAGCTCCCAGTGCAGAACCCCAAACCAAAACACTTCAATTTCGACCCAAAACGACTTGCAAGAGTTTGTAACTAAATTTGAAGCAAAACTAAACATCACTAACCATAATTACACACAATCCAACCCATAATTTCATCCATAACATCATTGAATCTTCCGAAACGATCAAATCAAAGTAAAACCCTATTTAAAACCCTAATTCCAAATTAAGTTGTTTTAGGCCTTGTAAGAACTCGAAATGACTAGAAAAGAGTAAGTAAACATAAATAGACGCAAAAAGGATGATTTAGACGTACCAAAACTCGATGTTCTTGAAGATAGTTAACTAAGATGAAGATGGTGATGATGACACAAATACCAAATAATAGCTTTAAAATCCTTCTATCTTTCCTTTGCAAAACTAGCTTTTGATGATGATAATAGATTGAGAGATTTGGGAAAATGTTTAAGTGAATTTGTGTGTGTGTTTTGTTTGTGTGGTGTGGGTGTGTTTTGATCAACAAGGAAGTAGAAGAGAGGGTGATGGGGGGTTTTGTTGTTTCCCTCCCAGCCTTTCAAACCAAATTCGGCCCATGTGGCCAAATTAGATAAAATCCTTACCTCTAATTTGGTAAAATGCTTACGATTAAATACCGTTTGACCTAAAAGTCAAAATGTAAAGTAAAGATATTTTCCCTCGTCTCATTTTAGTCGAGACAAATAAATAAAATTAAATAAACTAAACTTTTAGAAATATTTCGTTTAGACAGTCTAATTACTGTGTTCAATTATAACATTTAAATCTTTATTTAACGTCATTTTAAGACTCGGCATTCGTCTAAATAGCTAATAGTCTACGTCATAAGGATACGTCTAATTGAACTATATCAAATGTTCAATTAACTAATAATTTCCACGTCATAATCTCTAAATTAGACGAAATTATAAATAATGATCGAGATTAGGACTAACCCGATGTTAATTAATCACGAGTTGTCACAATATACGTGTTGGGCTAATGACAAAATGATAATGAATTGAAATTGGATTGATATGATTCGGTCCATATGGAGAGGCTATTGTCATTATGACCATATTTAGTATGGAATTTATATTGCCGATATGATTTTGTTCACATTCTGTTCATGTGATTGAGCCAAATGAGATACGAGGGTGGATTCCATGTCTTGTGATTGGGCTACTGTGATTAGACGCCATTTGGAAGAAACGTATATAAGAAGCTTTAGTATAATGTATAGTTTCAAACAGTGTCGGTGGATAAATAATAATGGTACAAATAAGTCAAAGGCCGACACAATTATATGAAATGTATGAATACCCGTGAATTTATCACAGACCATGTTTGGTTTATTAGCTGAATAATGCTACTAGTGGACACCCGACATAACTTTTTGTAAAGAAATAATACCCGTGATTATATTTGTTTGTGTTATTAATTTTGGAATCAATCAACTAGCTAGATATATTGTACGATTAAAATAAATGCTAGTAAAATAATTAGGCATGAAAGGTATGTAAATTAGGGGTATATTATACTACTAAATATTCTAAACTAAACTAAATATCTAATCCTAAACTAATGTATCTTAAGAAAACACTAAATATCCTAATCTAAACTAAACACTAAATATCCTAAAATATCTATATATGTGTCGACACCTAATATCTAAACTATTGATTCTAATCTATCTATTCTATATTTCTCTATCTTTTTTCTGCACATAAGCCATGACCAAAACTCTCCCCAAAACCACATAGTAATTCAACACTTAATAATAAGATCATAGCTTTGAAGTTTCAAGTATGGTTAAAGGTTTTGGAGGTCATAGAAGTTGATTGTGTGGATGATTTTTGGCTAGAAATTGTACAAAATTTAACTCCAGTAGAAAGGTAAAGTTTCAATAAGTTTTATGAAGTGTTTTGCAGGTTATGTTAATATGGGATGGGCTAAGGCATGGGTGGTTAAGTCGAAAGGTTGGTTTATGTAACGAAAACGTCATTTTTGAGTCGTTTACATAACTTTTGATGATCCAACACACAGGAGGGTTTGGGGTCTGCCTTTATACCACCAAAATGTTCATTATATCCTTATTAAAGTCTTGGAAATTTTCAAGTTATGAAACAAATGCAAAGTCAAAATTATATTCAAAAACAAAGGGTTGTTAAGACTGAAATTTCAGTCATCTTGCAAAATTCATAGAAAATTCATTTGAACGATCTAGAAGATGAATCTTATATTTTTAGAAACCTCTATGTGTCCCTCAAATTTGATAAGAACTAAGTTTCTTTTAGTTTTTCCCAGAAAAGTGACAAAAACGATGATTTCCAGAACTGGTCGGATTCTGAAAGAATGTTACAGTCATGTTTTTGTAAAAATCATATCTCATTCGTTATAGGCCGAAAAAGGTTGAACCTTAACTTTTTGGAAAGCTCTATGTGTATGCAAAATACTATTAGAACAAAGTTTTGTAGTATTTGGTCTCCTTATCTCCCAAAAATGTTGTTTTCCTGAAAGGGTCAGAATCTGGACGAAAACCGAATAACTGAACTCAGGTGACCTTTTTAACGATATAGGATTATTAGAAAAATCTGTAAAAATTCATGAACACTCTTATGTTATAATATTAGATGTTGTAAAAAGGATATGTCTTGAAACACTTCGCATCTACACTAAAAATCCTCTCAAAATAGAGCATAGCTTTCTAAAATATATTTGAACGATCTAGAAGATGAATCTTATATTTTTAGAAACCTCTATGTGTCCCTCAAATTTGATAAGAACTAAGTTTCTTTTAGTTTTTCCCAGAAAAGTGACAAAAACGATGATTTCCAGAACTGGTCGGATTCTGAAAGAATGTTACAGTCATGTTTTTGTAAAAATCATATCTCATTCGTTATAGGCCGAAAAAGGTTGAACCTTAACTTTTTGGAAAGCTCTATGTGTATGCAAAATACTATTAGAACAAAGTTTTGTAGTATTTGGTCTCCTTATCTCCCAAAAATGTTGTTTTCCTGAAAGGGTCAGAATCTGGACGAAAACCGAATAACTGAACTCAGGTGACCTTTTTAACGATATAGGATTATTAGAAAAATCTGTAAAAATTCATGAACACTCTTATGTTATAATATTAGATGTTGTAAAAAGGATATGTCTTGAAACACTTCGCATCTACACTAAAAATCCTCTCAAAATAGAGCATAGCTTTCTAAAATATATTTGATTATCTTAGGTTGGAATAAGCTTGAACGTTGAATCAGTGTGAACTTATACGTGCGTGTACTTGTACTAGTACTTGGATTTGCTCTACTTTCAGGTAAGTTTCGTAAACCCCTCCTACTCAATTGAGATTCGGGCTGAAAAGTGTACTTTTATATGTGTATTTATATATATGTGCTTATATATATGTATTTATATATATATATATATATATATATACTTATGTATATATACTTATATATATATATTGTATATATATATATATATATATATATATGTTATATATATATATTATATATAAATGATTTTAAATAAGGAAACAATATAAGGTATACTTATATATATATACTTATATATATATACTTATATATATATACTTATATATATATACTTATATATATATACTTATATATATATACTTATATATATATACTTATATATATATACTTATATATATATACTTATATATATATACTTATATATATATACTTATATATATATACTTATAGGTGAGTTTCGTATATAATATACTAATTGAGATATTGAAAAGTGTACTTTTATATGTGTATTTATATATATGTGCTTATATATATGTATTTATATATATATGTACTTTTATATATTATATATATGTATATATATATATATATATATATATATATATACTATATATATATATATATAGATGACTGTTTATGTGAATGTTTATGGGAATTGATCCCAGCACCTTGATTTGGTTATTGTGTTTGATATTACTGTTGTATGACGCATTTGAAATATATGTAAGTCGCCCCGTTGATATGACGCATTTGAAATATATGTAAGTCTCCCCGTTGATATGACGCATTTGAAATATATGTAAGTCGCCCCGTTATAAGACGTTATATTTGATGATGATGTGCGCAACCCGTTCTGAGGGAAACTTGTGCGATATTTGATATGATGATGTTGATGATGTGCGCACCCCGTTTTGAGGGAAACTTGTGCGATATATGTTGATAATGATAGGTTATAATTGATATCATTGGTACTTATTGGCATATTTTTTTGATTGTTATATTTGAATCAATGGTTATCGTGTGAACATACGTCTAACACTAGAGCTTACTCTAAGTATTGTTATTGCTCTATGATATTGTACAAGTATTTGATGTATTGGCATACTTGATCTTATTATCTGATTCCTACGAACTCACCAACCTTGTGTTGACACCTTTTAGTACACTTTTCAGGTAACCAAGAAAATGTTATAATTCATGGACAATTGGATGCTAGCTTTGGACTGATCAAGGAATATGCGCATCTTTGGGCAATTTTCTTGATTGACTTTATCCACGTTGGATTATGACCGCATGTTCCCATTTGGGACGAGTTATTTAGTTTAAAAGATTGTTCTATTTGTATGTTGAATTTGTAATAACAACTATATGTCTTATTGACAAGTGATAGAGGTTCATTTAGCGTTGCTCTATGTACTTTCCATGCTCATATGTGCTATTTCGCGATATCCCATGATTCCGCCATTGTTGGGGTGTTACAGACGTGGCATATCAAAATGCAATGGCCGACATGATTAAGCCAAAGGATCCTGGATCTAGGGCTGATCAAGAAAGAGCTCGTGCACTTGCTGCAGGCAGAAGCAAGGAATCACTGACAGAGTCTGACTCAGATTTTGAGAAAGAGACTCATGACAAAAGGAAGAAGAAGAGCAGAAGAAAGTAGATGACTTCTGAAGTTCCTGAAGAGGGTTTTTGGCCAGCACTTAGGATAACAAGCGAAGACTTGAAGGTCACATCTAAATGCTAGTGTCAAGGGGGAGACTGTTGGTGCATGTTTCTTGGTGACAAAAGCATTTTAGATGTGTTACATATATTTACATATATTCAAGTCTTGTAATTTATCTTGTAATCACTGTTTGTCAATAATATTACCTTGGCATATATTGTTGATCATATTGGGATCCATTTATTTTTATGTGTTTGTTTATTATTTGTGTTTTGCAGGTTCTAGACATAACATGTAAAGAGTCATTAAGTTAATATTGTTTCTGTGTTTAACAGCAATTGAAATATTAACTTAATGTACTTCCAAAGGGAAGTTAAGTTAGCTGTGTTTCTGCGTATTAACAGCAGGAGAAACATTAACTTAGTGAATACTTCCAATAGGTAATATAGACAATGTTGTTTCTGCGTATCCACAACAGTAGAAACATTGTCGTAGCTAATGATTGGTTCTGCGTATATTTGCAGCAGTATAAACATTGGCTGAGTTAATATTGGTTTTGCATCTTGATAGCAGTTGAAACATTAACTCAAATATTCTTAAGTGTTATTTGAGTGTTCTCGGGAACGAGCAATTAGTTGCTTGTGGAGAGAACACTCAAAAGGTCATTTGAGGGTTCTTGGGAACAAGCAAAAGTTTGCTTGTGGAAAGAACACTCAAATGGTCATTTGAGAGTTTCTGAGGAACAAGCAAAAGTTTGCTTGTTCATAAGAACTCTCAAATGGTTTGAGAGTTTATGTGGAAACAAGCAAAAGTATGCTTGTAAACAAGAACTCTCAAACCAGTCCAAAACCTTATGGGCTTGACATGAGAACACTCAAACCTAATGGATTTGAGAGTTCTTGTCACTTGCCTATAAATAGAGGTGTGTGTTTTGTGTGTTCTCAACAAGAGTGTAGAGAGAGAAACGAGCAAAACCTAGAGAGAGAAGACCAAGAACACGCATGGTTTGATCTTGTGGGTACTCGACTCATGCACGAACCGCAAACACACACCCGGTTTGGACGGCTCATAGACTTAGATTACCACGTTGGTTGGTAAAGTTTGTCCGGAGAGCCGTTTCACTATTGTAACCAAATACGAGTGTTTATATTCACGTAAAAGATATATATATATATATATATATATATATATATATATCATAAAAGGTAGATATAAAAATCGTGGGTTATCTCGAGGAATTCCGCACCTCGACATATCCTTAAGTCAATCTCGGTTCGGTAAGACTCGGGGGACTTACACCTGAATTGGAATCTTCCTCATCTGATGAATTATCAGAATCATCAGGATCTGCATCAGGAGCAACCATCACATCTTTTCCTTTCTGAGTCCCAGAAGTACTAGCACCAGCTGTACCAGCAATCTCTGACTCTCTTTGTCTTGGCGACTCCCCATTTATATGTGCAGTCTCTGAAGCCATAATTTCTATAGCATCAGCATCTTGATCTCGATTCTCTGGCTCAATAATGGTATCTCTGGTTGGTGGATCTTGAGTTGGATCTTGATCTTCTTGATCATCATCTCTTCTTTTTCTTGTCAACTCACCATCCTTACATCCCAAACCATGTTTATATCCCCCTTGAGGCAAGAATCGATCAACTTTTTCACTAAGAGAATGAACAAGTGCAGTCATTTTGTCCATCTCACTCTGATGTGTTTCAGCCTGAATCTTCAACTGGTTTTCCAAGGCTGACACTCTCATTTCTAACAATTTCTTCTCAGAAACTATACGACTCAGCTGAACTTGAACAGGTAAGGCTGAACTCGAAGTAGAAGCAATGTTAGATGTAGCTGCAGGCGGTGGCATCGTAGTCACAAAAGAAGGCATACGAGCATTAAAAGTTCCTGGTGGAGGTATCTGAGGCCTTTATAAAGGTAACATCAGACGCTCCATCACTGTAGCAACAAGAACTAACGCCTGAACAGGAGTAGAACGAGGCCTAGGAGCAGGAGCTGTCGGCTCTTGCTCTGGATGAACTGTAGACTTTGGAGCTCTAGTAGTCGTAACAGTCGGAGCATCAGTGACAACTCTAGCTTGAGAACCACTTCCCTTTATCACAAATTTGGTTCTTGGATTTTCCTCTCCAACAGAAGTACCAACAGAAGTAATAGACACCAAAACTGGTACATCAGTATCAGAAGCTCTCAAAGCAGCAACTGATGGCGCATCAACTGAAATGGGTGTATGAGACATCTCCATAGCAGCTCGATACTTAGTAAACTCCCTATCAACTTCAGACTGAGGTCACTGAAGAGCTTGTAACTTCTCCACAACATCAATCCCTTTTCCTTGTCTTCTTCTTCTCTTTGGTGGTCTATCTGCATCGGAATCTGAACCTGAATCATCATTATCATCAACATTCGGTTCAGAAGGACCAACAACATCTACTGGAGCAGAAGTAGAAGTAGAACCTCCAGTAGTGGGTGGCACAAGATTTGCCAGATCATCAATATCCTCCACAAGAGCATCCATCTCCTGATCATGCTCCGGAACATCAGTAAATAAAGGAACATTATTTAATCCTTCAAACTGATCAGCTTGCACTTCCCGAGGATCAGCTTGACCCTGAGCATCATCATCAGCAGCAACAACAGGTTCTTCATCTTCCCATCCTTGTCTTGGAGCTTTAGAGTTTGGATTAATAAAGTGTCCAAACAATGGTAGATTATTGACATCAACAAGAATATCATCACCATCTGGATGTGTCAACATATCTCTAAAATCTCGATGAGTAAGACGACCCAAATTAGAAGGTATCACCATCAAACGGTAAATCAGCTGCTTTATGTCTAATGATTCTCATGACAAATCTCGAAAAAAGAAAGAATTTCTTTTCATTTCCATAACCTCTCAACTGCTTAACAAAATTGTCATAAATGTACTGAGAAAAGTTGTAAGGCTTGTTCAATACAAGAGCAACTAACTGAGAAGCCGTCTATATATTCATCTGATCATAACCGGCACTACGATGACTTATGGATCTCAGCAAGTAGTAGGCAAGCAATCTCCATTTTCCTCTAATGCTAGTCTTGGGATAAGGATGCTTAATAGCATTGACGTACCCCATACCTCTAAGAGCACCATCTACAAAGCTTTCTTAAAACTCTGTCTGACCTTGTTCAATCTCAACACTACCTAAGTCCAAAATCGTCCTCAACTCTCCTGCAGAAAACTAGATATTACGTCCCTGAACAGTAGTGCGAATGATAATATGATCACCAACTGGCACTAGTCTAGCTGAGTTCCAGAACTGAGTAATATAGCTTCTGATCAACGGAGGGTTCTCGGTAAGAGAAAAATGAATACGAGAGCGCACAAGATAATGTGCATCCTTGCTGAGCAATGCTAATATCAATAGCAGCATTATGCTCCTTAACAAAGACACGAGCACCATCACCTTGTCCTGCCATACCTGCACAAAAATAAAGAAAATGAAAAGAAAACAAAAATCAAAAATTTTCAAAATTTCAAGTCTGCTTCGTGGTGACGTCAGCACGAGGGAAAACCTCTTCGTGATGACGTTAGCACGAGCTGACCATCGAAAACTTAAAAAACAATCAAAATATCTTCAAATCAATATCAAAACGGATTAAAAAGTCATTTTAACACAAATCTTGAACTTGTTTTGATTCATTCGTGCCCAAAAACCCTTTTTTGATCGCAACTTCGTGCTAACGTAAGCACGAAGTGCTTCATGTGAACAGTGTTCGTGGACTTAATTCATCGATTAATCTTGATTTAGAACATGTTAGATTGATCTTTAGTTAGATTTAAGTTGAAAAGTCATATCTTAATCCAATTTTAAGTTCAAATTTAGTCCAAATCATCAAAAATCATAGATCTAAAAATTAATTCATCCAAGTTACTATTCACGCGAAGAACAAGTCGAAATTTGGGCAGCATAACAGCTTAAAATCAATGATTTTCGAAGTCAAAGCATCAATAATCTATCCTAGATCGAATATATACCAACAAATCTGGATGTTTAACACGAAAAGAAGATGAATTAGATCGAATTTGATTTGGATGAATAGTGCGCACGAAGAACACGAGTTCGTGGGGTAATTTTAGGGTTTGATTTCGGATTAAAGTAAATAATTAATGGTAAAACCCGTTTATATATTCAAACTTCGTGAGGCCGGGCCGAAGAGGCTCTTCGTGGGTGTAACAACTGCGAGTTTTCAATAATAAGATTTATCTTAGAATAGTCTATTTCTAGCCTAAAGCTCAATATTTAATATGTTAGACGACTATCTTGACCCTAGAAATGCCAGTAAATGGTTATTAATTTTAACTCATTCTTGGTAATATTTCGACATCAAAAGTAGTCTTGGAAGGCTTGTAGCGTAGCTGGATTAGTAAAATAATTAATAAACAAGTACTATAAAACAAACTCTATAAAACAAGCGTGTTATCAATTGTCTAATAATATAACCAAGAATGATTAGCACTATTAATCAATGTGTGATAATATCTGTGGTAATGGGGACCGACGGAGAAATTACTATGGATTAAAGCCTTGATACACGGAATGATTATATATATGATTTAGAAATGTCAAAG